>OZ024909.1:65596915-65664273 GCA_964017125.1 Flabesymbios commensalis | reverse complement strand
GTTCCTTAACTTGAGTTGAGACATACGTGAGGCGGCTCGAGCAGTGAATAACGGTCTAATGAGGCTCGTCAGACCAGCCGACGACTGTCACCTCCAGCATCACCAGGTAATACACAATGACCCTTTAACCACTGAAAACATGTTCAACTCTATACCTACCCGGGAATTCTACGTTTATTTTGTCATGTTTTCATTTACCCAGAGATGTGAATCGCTGCCAGTAAATTAAAATTAACCCTGTTTTTTTCCCAACACACCTAGTGGACTGATGTCCCCTACAGTATAATTCTGTGTTTATAGCACATCTATGACCATTATTATTTTGCTAAATATAAAATATGTTGAAAATCTTGAAGCACTGATATATGTTGAGACTTAAATTTCACAAATCACGTAATTCTCAGCACTAGTGATTCTCAGTCACTTGAAGTTATCGATCGCGAAATAGCGAGACACAACTTGAAGTGACAGAAACAATTTAATTGAGTAGCTCAGAGATCTAGGGGTTACCATATTCCCGCAAAGGTGCTGGTTTTAATCGACAGTGATATTTTCGATTGAATTTATTACACTTTGTTCAGGCTCAAATGATAAAAAATCAAACAATTACGTTTCTCGGAAGCATAATAATTTTGGCATGATTAATAAAAAAGAGTGATTTATCATACAATTTGTATTATTTTATTTTTGGCACAAAATAATTATATTGCAATTTACGAAATAAAATGATGGGTAATACATTTGAGACTGATAAGTTTGAACAATTGTGGTAAAGATGATTATTTGCAATATATTATGTATGTTGTACTCTTGTATGATACACAGAGAAAGACGCGCTACCAAACGGCGATGTGAACGGCATGTCCCTGACGTCACTGGTCACTGAGTAAGTCACCATTTATAAAGCTCTTATATAATTCCAACTTACCCGAATTAAATTACGATGATTTTCTGACAGATAATTATGTTTTGGTGATTTTACCCTTTACATCACTTATGTTTATTGTTGTGTTTGTGTGATTTTAGCTCCCGCCGTCACCGTAGGTGAGACGGAGGGAGCTATGGATTCTACCTCCGTTCTGTTTTTTACCTCTTCTTTTGCCTATAACTTTGCAAGAAAATAAGCTAGGATAACAATTTTTGGTATGTGGGTTTCTTCCAGGTGGATAATAACAGGTTAAAATATTTTAATCGAAATTCAATATGCAAGGTCGCAGAGGAGAAAATGATGATGTTACGGCGTTGGGCCGTCCATGAACATTTTGTTTCCGGGAGCATATCTCTGAAAGTACTTGTCCGATTGTCTTCAAATTTTACACACAACACCTCTAGGGGGTCTAGTTGTGCCTTTAGGGGTATATGAACTTTGACCTACTTTTGGTTCAGAACTATGACCTATTTAGACGTTTTGACACACACTTCGTTTCCGGAGCAGATCACGAAAAGTACTGTACGATTACAGTACGATTACAGTCATATTGCACATACATGTCCCTAGGTCCCTAGTTGTGTCTTTTCGTGTTTGGACCTTGACCTTAAAGTTGACCCAGCACTTTGACCTAATTTATAACATCGGTGAATCCGACTGAAATATTTTGCGAATATCATGGAAACCGCTCAAGATAGCTACACCATTACTATAAAACAAATTGTAAGGTTTCAGGAGAGGATGCATCTTGAAAAATTTCAAGTCGATAAAATTCAAAATGGCTGCCCATCGGCCATTATTCACCTCGCCAGGCCTGATATTGCGGAATATCATGAAAACCGCTCAAGATAGCTACACCATTACTATAAAAACAAATTGTAAGCTTTCAGGAGAGGATGCATCTTTAAAAATTTCAAGTCGATAAAATTCAAAATGGCTGCCCATCGGCCATTATTCACCTCGCCAGGCCTCATATTGCGGAATATCATGAAAACCGGTCAATATAGCTACACCATTACTATAAAACAAATTGTAAGGTTTCAAGAGAGAATGCATTTTGAAAAAATTCAACTTGATCAAGTTCAAAATGGCCGCTTATTGGCCATTATTCACCTCGACAGGCCTGATATTGGGTAAACCATGCTAGATAGCTAAACCATTACTATAAAACAAAATGTGAGATTTCAGGAGAGGATGCATCTTGAAAAAATTCGACTTGAACAAATTCAAAATGGCCGCCTTTCGGCCATTATTCACTTTCACATGACCGTTATTTGGTAAACCGTGCTAGATGGCTAGACCATTACTATAAAACGAAATATGAGATTTCAGATGAGGATGCACCTTATATAATGTGAGATTTCAGGAGAGGATGCATCTTGAAAAATTTCGACTTGATCAAATTCAAAATGGCTGCCTTTAGGCCATTATTCACTTTCACATGGCCGTTATTTGGTAAACCGTGCTAGATGGCTAGACCATTACTATAAAACAAAATATGAAATTTCAGGAGAGGATGCATCTTGAAAAATTTAGACTAGATCAAACTCAAAATAGCCGCCTGCCTATCGGCCATTATTTACATTCACATGCCCAATATTTTGTTAACTGTGTTAGATGCTAGTCCATTACTATAAAACAAAATGTGAGGTTTCGGGGGACGATGCACCCTGAAATTTTTTAACTAGTCTCTATCGAAATCAAAATGACCGTAAATCAGCCATTATTTACCTCGATTGGCCTGATATCGGGTAAACTGTGCCAGATAGGTAGACCATTACCGGGATACTGATTAGGATCATTAATTTCATTGGAGGTTTGCAATCTCTGACAGACTGTCTAGTTCTTATCTTCCTCTTAGACTGAGTCTCTTAGACCTAGTTGTCTTGCGTCTTGATTTTTGACCTAGCCTAGGTGCGGGAGCTCCTGCACGTATGTAGTCTTGTTATTCTGACTTGTGTATCCAGTTTTTCAAAGTGAAAACGTCTCAAATCCGTGAAATTTATATACAATATCCTAATAATTTGCAGTCACTTGAAACTGTGGAGCGCGGTAGCGAGGCACAACTTTCAATGCCAAAGGGACGACATATCATTACTATTTGAAGGGTTCTTGATGAGTGTTTTTGTTGGGACTTTTGCATGGTTTCCTAGGTTGACCTAATTTGACCGTTTGATCACGACTAGTAGTTTTAAACTCTTTATTAAGACTTCAAACAGTGCATTTTTAAAGGTAAAATATGTTTTAAAAAGGAATGAATTCAGTTTTTTATCATCTGAATAATTGTTAGCCTTCAACCAATTTGGCTAAAGGCAATTGTCGTCCCCTTGAAAGCGCGACTTACGCGCCTAGTTGCAAAGTCAAAAAACAGTATCTGCTCACTTGGCAAATGAGCAGATACTGCCTTAAGGTTACGTCTTTGCAAAGCAGTGTTCAGGATAAAAGTGAGAGTCTGTCACACTCGGGTACATTGAATGTTATCAGTCGTTTCCTCTCTCAATTACACTGGTTGTCAATTAAATTAACCCTTTGAGTCCTAAACCATCATGATGCCCTAAAGCAGAATGCCGCATCCCTGGCTACTGACTTAATTTTTTACACAGTCGATAATGAGGGTTCTAAAACATTTTTACGAAATTGTTTTTACAACATACAACAATATTCTTTAATTTGTCACCTACTTGAAACCATCTTCATCCACTACAATTCGAGAATTGTGACAGCAATTCGCGGCTTGTAGTGGATGAAGATGGTAATGATAGATTCAGGCTTAATAAGACTTAAGTCACTTATGATCAGACCCTCTGTGTGCTGGAGTCACTATATTGGGACCTTCTGTGTGCTGGCGTCACTTATATGCAGACATGTCATCTACATACACAGCAGAGCCTGTATTCCGTGGGTATTTTATAAAAGAGTTCATTTTCATTTACTTAAGAATTGTAGCAGCAAATTGTGCATAATGTAAGTTATTTTTACCCACTTGCAGTTACATACGCAATTGATGTTATGTTATGGGGTATTTTTACGTGTGTTTTTATTGCAAAATGGCTGAAATAGCCTCTTTAGCTTTTTAAAACATATCGGTGACATTTAATTGGAGGACTCATGTGTTTTTTGTGACGAAAGAAAATTGGAAAATAACTCACTATTTTTGGGTTGATGAGTGCAGTGTAACTATGTGTAGTAGTACTTCATAGTTCCTTGTTATAATGTTTTTCTCCAATATTTGTTTCAAGTGCTCTGTTTACATGGTTTACTGATAAAGATGTGTTTGTATCTTGAATATTTCGAATTTTAGTTGTGAGATGTACGAGCTCTTTATTCAAACACTCATTCAATAAAGCATTTCATTTTGTGCGTGGTCAGATATCACATTTTTTTGTAACTATGCATAGCCATGTAGGCCTATAGGACGTCTTGTCACCCATTTTTAGCTCGGTTTTTATTTTTATTTATTAAAAAAGGCTATTGCAATGGAAGTTCGGCGTTGGTGTCAGCGTTGGCGTCGGCGGAAGCATTCCCTTGTCAGCATGATAACTTGTATGAAAGTTTTTCATTTATCTTGCTTAAATTTGTTTTTTGCTATTTCTCGGACAAATTCAAAAATGGCTGAAAAAATCAAAATGGCTGATTTATCGGACAAAATGGCCGATTTATTACATTTACGTCGTTAAATTTCAATGGCGGCGGACTATTGTCGACTGTGCTCTTGTTGTTTATTTTTATCTTTTTCCAAATGTGCTGGAGACGATTTATTTTGTCAGTCCTTGTCAAAATAATATAGTATATGTTTGACATGAGAATATACGCCTCCAGGCTGTCCACAAAATAAATACATGCCACAAAAAAATACTTAACTGCTAGACCTTCGAGCTATCAAATCTAAATTTTTAGTCACTTGAGGTTGTGTCTCGCTACCGCGATCCACAACCTCAAGTGACTGAAAATTACTTTGATTTGTGAAGTTTAAGTCATAACATAATCACTGTCACAGGTTTATAGCATATGCCACTTACATAACTTCAAAACAAAACACATTAAGATATAGTATAGTTTTTACACGGATAGATTTATCACAACATTGTTATATTCCTCATACAACATGTAAAATCATGTACATAGTATATGTCATGTTTTTCATACAACTGCTTCTCGCCTCACCTCATAGCAATTACTCAACCAGTAGTATTTCAACCCTGTATGTATTTTAGATGGCATAGCTCTCTCGACTATACCTTGATTCTGATACCACCTCCGGTAATATTATCAGTGATTATATGAATGGGGCAGTAATACCCACTGCATTTACAGGGTAATTAAAAGGTTTCTTTATTATTTAAAGAGCTTGAATAGTGTATTTCCCTTTTTGCCTATTGGCAATTCACAAGCTTTTCAATCTCTAAGCCGTAGGCCTGCGACTCGGAGATGGTATTCTCAGGCTTAAGGTCTCTTTAATCATGTACATGTAAGCTGTTAACAATAATATCAACACCTAATTCAGAAATTTAATGAAAACCAATTTGTTTTATTTGGCGTTCCTTCCCTAACTGATTTGTTGTCCGGCTCCCTGTTGACGACAGATCTTAGAGCACTGATATAGGTTGTCACGCCTCTAAGCTCGTTCCTCCGATGAGTGTGTTTTAATTGATGTACTTTAGCCTCCTATTGTGGTGAACATAACATATACAGTGACCGCACAGCGCATAAACATGCTGAGCCCTATTGCTATTCTAACCCTTATGACGCTGAGTTATATAATTTAATTTTCACCCACTTGAAATTGTGTCTCGCTACTCCAACCAAAAATTTCAAGTGGATGGAAATTACCATTGATTGTATATAAGTCATGAAATTACTTACATATGTGCAATTTGAATCAAAATTTTATATGGGAATCTAGCTAATTTGAAGGATAAATGAAAAGGCTAAAAACGGCTATAGACGTCATTAGCACTTCAAGGGTTAACTCATCGTCCATGATTTAGAACCATAAATACTAACTGTTACCTGCCACATAGTAAAATAGCTGATTCGCCCCTCTGACCTTTAAAAGCCCGCGTCGACCATTGTCATCTTCATCCTCTACAAGCCGCGAATTGCTGTCGCAATTCTCGCCTTGTAGCTGATGAAGATGGAAGTGGGAGACAGATGAAAAAACGAATTCGTTATTATTAAAACAGTTCCATGAAAATTTTCGTACTAAGACCCCTAGGTGTACAAAATGAAGTTATTCTTCAGAGATGCAAAATGGTTCTTTTATGCATCGTGAGGGTTTAAATGCTTAATGTACAGGACGTCCTGCTCACATAGAATTCGATAACAAAGTGGTCAGTTTTGTACTCATCATTTATATTCAAATAGGCCAAGTATTTCACAGAAAATTGACATTTTTACCCATTAGTTTTCCATTGTGTGTTGTCGTTCAATTGTACCGATAAAAACTTGTGTACAATTAATGGTTCCTTCTGCCATTCTTATCGCAACATCAAAAAGCCCTATGTGTTGGTACCTGTCCCAGAGGTATAATTTAGTATGGTCTAACACCCTCTAATGGCCAGACGGTCTTTATAAGTGACAAGGTGTATTCATGATAGATAGCTTTGTTATTTATAACTTCCTGGAATTAGCTAGCCCACCATGCATGGCAAACCATATTCCTCCAGGCGCTCCACAAAATATATACATGCCACAAAAACATACTTAACTGTTATACCTCGGAGCTATCAAATCTAAATTTTCAATCACTTGAGGTTGTGTCTCGCTACCGCGATCCACAACCTCAAGTGACTGAAAATTACTTTGATTTGTAAAGTCATAACATATATATGTTCGTGTCAGAGGTTTGTAACACATAACACTTGTATGAACTGATTACATAACTTCAAAACAAAACACAGTAAGATAACGATATAGTATAGTGAACTTCAGTGCTCTAAGGGTTGAACACGAGTGAGAGGGGTGCTGTATATGGGAGTGCGTGCGTTTTTACACGGATACATTTATCGCAACAGCGTTATATTCCTCATACAACATGTAAAATCATGTACATAGTATATGTCATGTTTTTTCAGATAACTGCTCTTGGTCTCACATCATAGCAATTACTCACCCACCCGGTAAACACGAGACGTTGACCCAATGCTGATTTAATGTTGGGCCAGCGTCGTAGACGCTGGCCCAACATTAAATCAACATTGGTTCAACGTCTCGTGTTTGCTGCGAGTATTTTAACCCTGTCGGCCCTATGTTTTTTATGTATTTTATATGGCAAAGCACCCTCAACTCTACCTTCATTCTGATACCACCTCCGGTAATATTGTATGAATGTGGCATTAATACACACTGAAATTCTGGGGGTGATTAAAAGGTTTATTTATTATTTAGAGAGATTGCTTAGTGTATTTCCTGTTTTGCCTATAGGCGATTCGCAAGCTTCTCAATCTCTGCGACTCGGAGATGGTATTTCCCGCCATAAGGTATCTGTAGTCATGTCTTTGTAAGCTGTAAACAATAATATCAACATCTATTTCAGAAAATTAATGAAAACCAATTTGTTTATTTTGGCGTTTCTTGCCTAACTGCTTTGTTGTCCGGCTCCATGTTGACGACAGATCTTAGAGCACTGATATAGGTTGTCACGCCTCTGAGCTCGTTCCTCCGATGAGTGTTTATTAATTAATTCACTTTAGCCTCCTATCGTGGTGAACATAACATATACAGTGACCGCACAGTGCATAAACATGCTGAGCCCACCCTATTGCTATTCTAACCCTTATGACGCTGAGTTATATAATTTAATTTTCACCCACTTGAAGTTGTGTCTCGCTATCGCGACCCACCACATCGAGTGGGTAAAAAAAAATTCCGTATGTGCAATTTCAATCAAAATATTATATGGGAATCTAGCCAATTCAATGCTAATTTCTGCTCCAAATGGTCTTGTTTGAACATGTTGAAGGACAAATAAATAGGCTGAGAAACAGCTATAGACGTGATTAGCACTTAAAGGGTTAACTCATCGTCCATGATTCAGAACCATAAATACTAACTGTTACCTGCCACATAGTAAAGTAGCTGATTCTCCCCTCTGACCTTTAAAAGCCCGCGTCGATCATTGTCATCTTCATCCTCTACAAGCCGCGAATTGCTGTCGCAATTCTCGCCTTGTAGCTGATGAAGATGGAAGTGGGAGACAGATGAAAAAACGAAATCGTTATTATTAAAACAGTTCCATGAAAATTCTCGTACTAAGACCCCTAGGTGTACAAAATGAAGTTATTCTTCAGAGATGCAAAATGGTTCTTTTATGCATCGTGAGGGTTTAAATGCTTAATGTACTGCTCACATAGAATTCGATAACAAATTCAAATAGGCTAAGTATTTCAGAGAAAGTTGACATTTTTACCCATTAGTTTTCCATTGTGTGTTGTCGTTCAATTGTACCGATTAAAACTTGTGTACAATTAATGGTTTCTTCTGCCTTTCTTATCGTAACATCAAAAAGCCCCATGTGTTGGTACCTGTCCCGAGAGGTATAATTTAGTATGGTCTAACACCCTCTAATGGCCAGACGGTCTTTATAAGTGACAAGGTGTATTCATGATAGATAGCTTTGTTATTTATAACTTCCTGGAATTAGCTAGCCCACCATGCATGGCAAACCATATTCCTCCAGGCGCTCCACAAAATATATACATGCCACAAAAACATACCTAACTGTTATACCTCGGAGCTATCAAATCTAAATTTTCAATCACTTGAGGTTGTGTCTCGCTACCGCGATCCACAACCTCAAGTGACTGAAAATTACTTTGATTTGTAAAGTCATAACATATATATATATGTTCGTGTCAGAGGTTTGTAACACATAACACTTGTATGAACTGATTACATAACTTCAAAACAAAACACAGTAAGATAACGATTTAGTATAGTGAACTTCAGTGCTCTAAGGGTTGAACACGAGTGAGAGGGGTGCTGTATATGGAGTGCGTGCGTTTTTACACGGATACATTTATCGCAACATTGTTATATTCCTTATACAACATGTAAAATCGTGTACATAGTATAAGTCATGTTTTTCAGATAACTGCTCTTGGTCTCACATCATAGCAATTACTCACCCACCCGGCAAACACGAGACGTTGACCCAATGCTGATTTAATGTTGGGCCAGCGTCGTAGACGCTGGGCCAACATTAAATCAACATTGGTTTAACGTCTCGTGTTTGCTGCGAGTATTTTAACCCTGTGGGCCCTATGTTTTTTATGTATTTTATATGGCAAAGCACCCTCAACTCTACCTTCATTCTGATACCACCTCCTGTAATATTGTATGAATGTGGCATTAATACACACTGACATTCCGGGGGTAATTAAAAGGTTTATTTATTTTTTAGAGAGATTGCATAGTGTATTTTCTGTTTTGCCTATAGGCGATTCGCAAGATTCTCAATCTCTGCGACTCGGAGATGGTATTTTCCGCCACCAGGTATCTGTAGTCATGTAATTGTATGCTGTAAACAATAATATCAACACCTATTTTAGAAAATTAAGGGAAACCAATTTGTTTAATTTGGCGTTTCTGCTCTAACTGATTTGTTTCCCGGCTCCATGTTGACAACAGATCTTCGAATATTGAGCTCGTTCCTCCGATGAGTGTGTTTTAATTGATGTACTTTAGCCTCCTACTATGGTGAACATAACATATACAGTGACCACACAGTGCATAAACATGCTGAGACCACCCTATTGCTATTCTAACCCTTATGACGCTGAGTTATATAATTTAATTTTCACCCACTTGAAGTTGTATCTCGCTACTGCAACCCACAATTTCAAGTGGGTGGAAATTACCATTGATTGTATATAAGTCATGAAATTACTTACGTATGTGCAATTTGAATCAAAATTTTATATGGGAATCTAGCTAATTTGAAGGATAAAAAAAAAGGCTAAAAACGGCTATAGACGTCACTAGCACTTAAAGGGTTGACTCATTGTCCATGATTCAGAACCATAAATACTAACTGTTACCTGCCACATAGTAAAGTAGCTGATTCGCCCCTCTGACCCTTAAAAGCCCGCGTCGACCATTGTCATCTTCATCCTCTACAAGCCGCGAATTGCTGTCGCAATTCTCGCCTTGTAGTGGATGAAGATGACTGGAAGTGGGAGACAGTTATTATTAAAACAGTTCCATGAAAATTTTCGTACTAAGACCCCTAGGTGTACAAAATTAAGTTATTCTTCGGAGATGAAAAATGGTTCTTTTATGCATCGTGAGGGTTTAAATGCTTAATGTACAGGACGTCCTGCTCACATAGAATTCGATAACAAAGTGGTCAGTTTTGTACTCATCATTTATATTCAAATAGGCTAAGTATTTCACAGAAAGTTGACATTTTTACCCATTAGTTTTCCATTGTGTGTTGTCGTTCAATTGTACCGATTAAAACTTGTGTACAATTAATGGTTCCTTCTGCCATTTTTATCGCAGCATCAAAAAGCCCCATGTGTTGGTACCTGTTCGGAGAGGTATAATTAAGTATGGTCTAACACCCTCTGGCCAGACGGTTTTTATAAGTGACAAGGTGTATTCATGATAGATAGCTTTGTTATTGATAACTTTCTGGAATTAGCTAGCCCACCATGCATGGCAAACCGTGTTTTGAATACTTATTTTTTTTAGCCAGCTCGCAAAATGGTAATTACCACATAACACATACCGTGCCAAATGTCATTATGTTCATGCAGCAGGCAGCCTCACAGTTAGCACAGAACGTTCAGTCGCTGACTCAACGCTGGTTTACCGTCGATCCAACCTTAGGCCAACGTCCGTCAACATGTCTTTGCTCGGCTGACAGTCATAAAAAGGTGTAACGTCAATTAACATCAGGTTTTGTTTGGTATTTGTTCATAATACATCACACAGCAAGCAGGAGACGTTCAACAAATGTCGTTTTTTTGTTGGGCCGCCGTCTGCAACACAACATTGGTTCAACATCTCATGTTTGCCGAGTGACGTATGATGAACAAAGACTAGTTTCCCTGGACCATGTCATAATTATTTGAAAGTTATGTTAGGGAAGTCGCAGTACAAATGTTTGTTCTCGGAAAATATGCGGAGGGGGGGGGGGGTGGTAGGGATCCCCTTTTTCAGAAAATAATTAAGACACATGTTGCCTGTCGACTCTCCTAGATCTATGCTCTTGTGGTGTGACACATGAGAAATAGCTTCTAACAAAACCTGCACAGAATAATAATTTAAAAAAACCGGACAAAACTCAGTATCTTAAGCCAAATATAACTAGAAGGGTCTAGTTTTTTGTGAACAAAAAACTGTAGATGTCTCCCCTCCAGCAGCATAATCATATTGGTGGATATCTAATAGATGTAGTGTCAATGTTCTATGTAATTAATGTATTAAATGGCTCCTGTGGACAGTAGAGACAAGAACTTTATATAAAGTTTTTGGTAGAGACTATTTATTAAGCGGAATTTATTATTCTGTTTTGGTGCGAAACACTTGTCGACACTCACAGCAAACTCGGCATTGACCCAATGCTGGTCCAATGCTGGCCCGCAATCTGCGACGCTGGCCCAACCTCAAACCAGCACTGGTTCAATGCTTCGTGTTTGCTGGGCTGCGTTCAGCCCAGTAAACACAAAACATTATTGTTCTGTGTCCTTCGTGGAGTTTTTTGGGATGTTTTGAAAATTTAAGAAACTACAAGTAAGAGACTATTTGTTCAAATTAACAGAATTCTTCCGCATAAAATATGTCAGATCTTGGGTTGTAGGCCTGCTTAATCATCCCCAATTGCGAAACTACATGACTCTCAGCATTATGATTCTTTTTACACTATTGTAATTTCTGGAGAGTGGCTGATTGAACAAACGTTGACCCTATGTTGTTTTAATGTTGGACCAGCGTCGTCGTCAGTGGCCCGCATAAAGTATAACCATGTTGTGACATCTGCTTTCATTGGGTCAACGTCTCGTGTTTGACCGCCTGCATAGTAGGCGGAGAGAACGAACAGACACAAAACTGATCGGACGAACAAATGAGCGGTGAGAGGTAAAGCAATATATCTCCACCTGTATAGAGGGGAGACATAATTACCCTTATCGATAATCAAGTATAATTTCCAATATATGTAACATTAAGCCCCGCTATTTTTTCGATTTTTATATATATATAAAATAAAGCTGACGTAGAATTTTGCAAGGTGAATAAAAATGAAAAAACGAGTCTATACCAGAATAAAATTATCCCCGTAATCTTCCATTTGCTTCAGAGAAGGAAGACAGTTTAATTTTGAACCACTCCTTAATTTCACATGTATAATGATATGATGATGCTCATGAGTGTATGATGACAGGCATGGAGTCTGGGGTGGGCTGGGCGTTAGGGGATGGATTCTGACAATGACCTGGCTGTCACAAGTGGGTGTGTGGCCCGGTTGATCTTGGCAGCCATCAGTCATACATGGACCTCTTTGGCAGGCATCCCAACCAGCCCCCCCCCCCCCACTGTGTCAGGAACTCATACCTAACCACAAAATATGTAATGGTTTGTTTTGCGATGTACATGCAGGGGTAGTAAACTCACACGTCTGAGCAGTATAATGAATATTAAAATGGGTAGGCTAGTTCTCAGTAATTTCTTAACTCATGCTGCCGAATTGATTAGGACTATTTTTCATTCATTTGAAGCTGGCAATTGCTAACGCAATTGCCAGCTTCAAATTACCACAAACAATTATATTTATGCAAAAAATATACGTCTTTCAAATGTAATTATTAGATCAACTAACCATCTATCACAAAACATTTTAACAATTTGAGTTGAGTTTATTTTGTCTGAACTTTGCTTGAAAACGTATATACGGTTCCGCCAGCATAAGTGTTGATCTAATTTTTCACGACATTGAAAATATCACTGCTGTACATTCCCAAGAGGAGACATGGGCGGATGCAGAACGTTTTCCTTGGTATCCTGGAACCCAGCAAGCACTATGCATTGAAACAATGTTGCTTTAATGTTGGGCCAGCATCGCAGACGTCGGGCCAACGTGCAGCCAACATTGTTTCAATGTGTCGTGTTTTCTGGGAAGTCAGTCACCCAGTAAGCGCAAAACAATTATATAACAGTTGTTTAATGTTGGATCAACGCCGAAGACGTTGAGCCGACATTGTCTAAATGTTATACAAATGTTTTGCGTTTGCAGGGTGAAGTGTATGTGCTGATTTGGTGACTGGCTTCTCAGCGCTCCCTGCCTTATTTCCATGTTCCTTTCTTCTATTTTCAATTTCTATTTCAATACAATTCCAAACCAAATCAAAATGTCACTTACATCAATAAAATTATCTGAAATAACATGATTTTAGAAGTATTTTTTTTTTCATCAACAAAATTATTTTTGTCATCTGAGCCTGGAAATTACGTTAGCAATTCCAGCTGAAAAATAGCTAAAACGATGCAGCAGAAGTAGAGGAAATGAAAAATACGATAGGGTTGATCTTAGTTGACAATTTTGTGGTTGTGCTTAACTCGACAAGAACGAAACTTTGACAAAATGTTGCTTTATCGTTGGCCCATTGTCTGCCACGCCGACCAACATTAAAACACTAGCACACCCGGGTGGGGGTCCTGGCGTAGTGTTAAGGCTACCGCCTGTCACGCCGCAGTTAGAGGTTCGTTCTCAGCATTCAGGTTTCAAAGAAACATTGTGTTTCCCTTCGCTCACCATACTATGCTAGTTATGATTCAATAATGTGGAATCGGAGCCAACGCTAGTGAGAGGTAGCGACAAGCGTGTGCGGCCTCAAACCACCAGGATGCGTATTTTTTAACACCAACCACCACCAAAACACATCCCTTTCTCGAATCCCTCGAATCAAAATATATTAGTTTCTCTGTCTAAGAAACGCCATGGAACGGCCATTTTTGACTTTCAATTGCATGTTACATTTACCATTAAAACATATATTTTTTTACTCAATTGATCATGTTGATGTTGTGTCCCGCTACTATTTGTTCGAAGAGCAAATAAAAAGTCTGAAAAGGTGATTAGCACTTTAAGTCTTAACATGTTTTACATATTGTTATACATGTCGTTTTCTCTGTGTGTTTTCAGGGCTGGTGACTTGACGTTAGACCTGCCATCTGTGGTAGAGGTTCTCACCAAACAGCTGCTTCATGACTCTATGCAGACCAGAATAGCTTCACTCAGATGGATCTACCACCTACACATCAATACGCCTAACAAAGTAAACCATTAGTCTTTCTCAGTTTTATCCCCTAATTTATTTTTATTTAAATACATGTATCCTCTCATACAGTGTTACAGAACGTTGTGAAGTAGCGGATACAGGTACATCCTTTTATTTATCCGTGGAATATCGTCATCACCGAACCGAATGGTTTTATGTGCTACTTTAAAATGCCACTTATTAACCCTTGAGGCGCGGAAATATTTTTTTAAAAACCAAGAGATCAATGGGTGTTTTCAATTTGAAATCAACATAAATGTCTTAGTCCGCTCTGTCCGCTTCATTTGAATGCCTCTGTTATTGGTGTACAGCCATTATAAATATGTTACACTTTTAGGGCGGGAATCGACTTTAGACGTCATAATAATAATAGACGTCAGAATATGTCAATCACCGCACTGAAAGTGTGAAGTTGAATGTTTAGTGACAGTTCTTGTTTTAATTTGTTCCACTCTAAAGATACATGTACATGATGTGTGAAGCATGCACACAATTATATAGTAGGTCTATATAAATAAAATATTTCTCCTCTGTATTACCTGTGCATCTCCTAAATTCTATAGATTACAGCATGAGAAACTAACGTCAAATTTGATCTTATTTACTGATATTCTCAAAGCGCCTGACCGAGATCTTAAGCATGTTAACCCTTTCAGTGCGAGGACCGTCTTTATACGTCAGAATCTGCCGTCTGTAGACGGCAGATTCTGACGTATAAAGACGATCCCCGCGCTGAAAGAATTAAAATATTTCTAATGGTCGTAGACCCATAACATAGGTATTCAAATAAATCAGAAAGATCCAACTAAAATATTTATGATGATTTCAAATTAAAAAAACCCTTTTGGTTTCCATGGTTTATACAAATTAATTCACCGTTGTGAGGATTGAGATATATGATTGGTGGAGATGGTAAATCATATACCTAATGTAGAATCTGGGTCATAGACGGTCGCTTTGAAAATTCCGAGCCAGCTTACCATGATAATGATCTGTGTGCTACATATTTGATTTGTTCTTGTAGATATTCCAACACGTTGAGGAGCTGTTCCCTCTACTATTGAAGACTTTATCAGACCCTTCTGACGAGGTAAGCCTTACCTGCGGTGAATAATACTTTAGAGCTTTGGAATTCAGTCATTAAAATGGCTTGAAATCCTTGAAAAGTGTCATTTCATGTTGCGACCGTTAGATTTCGAAAATATTATATCAACCCTTATCCTGCTAAGTATTTTTTTTTAATTTTCACCACTTGAGGTTGTTTCTAGCTGCCGCGATTCACAACTTCAAGTGGTTGAAAATTGCTCATACTTGTTTAATTTGAGACAAAAAAATATTTACAAATCTTCATGTTTAAACACCCATTTCATTCACAATATCAGTGATTTGATCAAATAATAAAACAGGTTAACCCGTACATCACTGAGCTATTCAATTTAAATTTTCAGTCACTCGAAGTTGTGTCTCGCTACCGCGATACACACCTTCGAATGACTGAAAATTTATGTTATTTGTGCGATTTAAGTCCCAAAATATATCAGTGTTGCAAGATTGAAGGCATATTTTACTGTGAACAGCTCGTTTTGACAGGTTATACAGGTGCTAATAAAAACACCGAATGTTTACTGCAGTCAACATAAGTGCTCTATTAAGGGTTAAAAACGACAATAGTCTTGATCAGTGGGTTAATTTCCATGTAACATGTTACGACATTTAGATTTCGAAAAAATATATTAAAGGGTCATATCTGCCACTTTTAAAAATGGCAGATTTGACCCTTTAAGACCACGGTTATGATGTATTATATCTATCTTGCTCAGGTGGTGTTACTTGACCTGGAGGTTTTGGCTGAGATATCTTCCAGCTCGGCTGGGCAGCACTACCCCCCACGCAGCACGGAGCCTCTGGTGGCTGCCAACCCCGCGATACACAATGCTATAGCCTCCTCTCATGGTATGAACGGACATTTTACCAAGTTCCTGCTCAGCTTGTTGCGTATGTTCAGCACTGACAGACAACTGTTAGAGGACCGAGGCTCCTTCATCATCAGGTAAATATGAGACATCACAGGATCATTAGAGGGCGTGGCAAACTATCTATTTGAGATGAGACATTAAATGGGGGTGTGGTGCTAGTAGCTGATTAAGTTATATCCGCCAACATCGATATTACCAGTCTCATGGGCAAAGAGAAGTTAAATTAACTTGAATTAAACATATCTATAGTTAAGTTTTCAAGTGGTGGAGGTATATATAGTAAAAAAATATTTTTATCCAATATCCATTTTGTTGGCAAAAAGCCTACAACACACGTTACGCAAATTTACTATAATCATAAGACACGTGATTTTTACCCTCTACAGAAGAAAAATTCGGCAATTGAGAAAATATGATTTTTAATTACTGGTCAACAATTGATACCAATGTGTATACATTACAGACAGCTTTGTGACCTCTTGTATAACAATGTTGTGTACGTTACAGACAGCTGTGTGACCTCTTGTATAACAATGTTGTATACGTTACAGACAGCCTTGTCACCTCTTTTATAACAATGTTGTATACGTTACAGACAGCCTTGTCACCTCTTGTATAACAATGTTGTATACGTTACAGACAGCCTTGTCACCTCTTTTATAACAATGTGTATACGTTACAGACTGCTTTGTCACCTTTTGTATAACAATGCTGCATACGTCACAGAAAGCTGTGTGACCTCTTGTATAACAATGTTGTATACGTTACAGACAGCTATGTGACCTCTTGTATAACAATGTTGTATACGTTACAGACAGCTTTGCCTGTTGCTGAATGCTGAGGATATTTACCGGTGCTGTTCAGAGATCTTGCTCCACGAGGAGGACGTGAAGTTTGCGGCTGTTATGATCCGTACACTCAGCACCATCCTCCTCACATCCACAGAACTGTTTGAACTGAGATCACAGCTCAAAGACCTCAAAACCATCGTGAGTAGTGACATTACTACAACCATTATCTCGATGTAGGGCAGACATTGGATAGGATTGGAAAAACTGATATATCCTTACTGGTATATCGTATAATTAATTGAATAATTAATATAACCCCTAACAACTGTTAACCTCCTAGTGACTCATATATGCAAAAAAATATGAGGCTTTTTATCTTAGAATATCAGGTGTTCAGTTCACTGCTGGCTACAATGTGTGACGTTTTTTTTCGACTTGAAGAAATCAAGTTCATTATCAATGTTACGATGATAGTTTACTACAGATATATTTTCCGAGAGGGGGGGGGGGGGTGTGTCGGGTTTTTTTCCACCATTTCACGAAAACACATTACTTGTTCCAATTTAATCCTGCTATCTCACAGATATATCCGTAATCATATTTGAAAAAATATTTATTGACTGACACATAGATGTGTATTTTTGTTGCAGGAAAGTTGCTCATTATTCTGCGGCCTGTATAAGTCATGGTGTCACAACCCGGTGTCTACGGTGGCCTTGTGTTTCCTCACACAGAATTATAACCATGCATCAGATTTACTCACATTGTTGTATCCTTACTAGTATGTGTGATGACAGTGTCTTACACTTAATTATCGTAACTCTTAACCCTTTCAAGCCTGAATTTATCATTGTCATCTTCATCCACTACAAGCCGCGAATTGCTGTCGCAATTCTCGACTTGTAGTGGATGAAGATGATTTTATGTGGTCTAAAAATTGTCATGTATTGGTAAACCAGTCTCATGGGAATTTTCGTTCTAAAACCCTTAGTTTTAGGAAAAATAAGTCTGTTTTCAGGGATGTAAAATGATGCCTTAATGCATCGTGAGGGCTTAAAGAGTTAACGCGTTGAGCACGACTAGTTTGTTTTATTAGCCAATCAAATCACTGCTATTGTGAACGACATGAGCGTTTAAATATTAAAATTTGCAAATGTATGCTCTCATATTAAACAAAGATGAGTAATTTTAGCAACTTACCGCGACCCACAACTACAAGTGGCTGAAAATTTAAATTATTTAATTTAACGCTTTAAGCGTTAATTATACTTTTTAAATCATGTATACTATTTAACGTTATTTTCATGCTTATTTAGCATTTTTTATGCTAAGCTTATATAGACACGTTTTCACCCAAGTTTTAAACAAAAGAAAATGCCAATAACTTTGATAAAAAAAGTCTTGTGGGTGATGCTTTCTTATCAAATAATTTCAGTTTGGAGTAGTCTGTTTTCTATAAATACCGGTAGGACTATATTTTTTTGTTTAAGCTGGAAATTGTATTAGCAATTCCAGCTTCAAATGGATGAAAAAAAGAGAAACTAACTATCGTAAAAACGGGACATTGGTGAAAACAAATTTGAATAAAATTAGCCATATCATTGCCATATATTTGCACTTAAACGTCACTTATCTATTTAATTTATGTTTACTTGAATGAGACCAGAGAACCGCTACACGTTGTCAAGTTTAGGTTGGACAAAAACTTTAATTTGACTTGCTTCAAGGTGTAGAATTCATTCTGAAACTGTACATAAATAGATATAAATACTTAGTACATGATTGTATTACATGTACTTCATTTCACCAAGCCAATACAAAATGAGGTTTGACAAATAGATCAATTTGATTATATGTCTATTTTTCAAAAATAATATAAATATCATTTTAAGTATCATATATTGTTTGGCCATATTTATTAAGACGATGCATGTTGAATCATTGTTAGAATAAACTTAACACAAAACCAGCGGTGATTTGGAGGTGACTGTAGATTTTCTGACAGAGATAGACAAATTAGTACAGCTGATTGAGTCGCCTATTTTCACCTGTGAGTATATCCTTGTATACAGCGTTGATGTGGGTTTTTTATCTCAAAACAAACGCATGCTTTGTTCTATTATATATCTTATTATGCCAATGTGTTTAAAGGACACATCCGTAATAATAAACTTGTGTAGTGTATATTTTCCTATATGTCTTTCTGTTGTGGGTCATAGACTTCTAAAAAATGGTAATTGAAAGTCATGAAGAAGTGATGGGTTTTCTCTTCAAGAATCGTGTGCGAACCTTTGAACATCATGTACTAGACTTACGACAAGTTCTATATCAACTAAAGTAATACCCTATAATTACATGATCATATAGGAAACTACAATTATCATGTTCATATTCTGGGTGTTGCTGACTGTCGCCCATAATTACAAAAAAATACTTAAATTCGAGTAGTGTTAGCAATTTACAGAAATCTATTATTAGTAAATTAAACGAAAGCCTTGATAAAAAATTAATCAATATATTTACGATTTGCTGATGTATTTATTTATTTCCTCCTTTATTTTGACATTAGATCTACGGCTACAGCTTTTGGACGTTGAGCACAACTCCTTACTAATACGTTCCCTCTATGGCCTGCTAATGCTATTACCACAAAGCGATGCATTCCGTACTTTACAGCACAGACTGCAGTGTATTCCTAGTTTACAGTTCACACCACCAGAAAAAAGGTCAGTCTATCAACTGAATGCGTCCAAGTAAACTATTGTTTAGATTTCGGTATGACAGATTTTTTTACAAAAACTCTTGTTTTATGAAGAATATAGTAATGTGTATTTTGTTGGATGGTTGGTACAGTATAACCATTTTATATAGCCAAATTGTTGGTGTATATATTAAATATGTGCGTTAAGCTGTGGCACGTTTCTGTGGTCAGTCAGTTTTAATTTGATCTTATTTTTTTCAGTAATTGCTAACCCTTAGAGCACTGAGCTATTCAATTTAAATTTTTAGTCACTTGAAGTTGTGTCTCGCTACCGCGACACACAACTTCAAGTGACTGAAATTTAAGTCCAAAAATATAGCAGTGTTTCAAGATTGGAGGCATATTTCACTTTTAATAACTGGTTATCAGAGGTTATACAGGTGCTATTGAAACACAGAATGTCTACTTTTGTCGACATCAGTGTTCTAAGGGTTAATATCAGGCATACTTAAGACATGTGTGAGCCTTTACCAAAATGTCCAGTGCAGTAATTTAGCTCATAATATATACAAAAACTGATTTCTTTGCAGAGGAAACCAGACAGATAATTCACTGCTTAACCGCCCCACCCTGAAACAAGTCAATTTCAAAGAACTGTTACAGCATTTCAAGACTGTACAAGAGAAGCATAGAGACGCCAGACGTCAGCCAAGGACAATGCAAGACACGGGTAGAAAATACTCGTATTCATAGCGATAACATGTGATATAGTCATATATATAATATATAAAGCCAACAGAAAAACAACAAACCAGTGAAAATTTCAAACAACGCTGACCCCAGTTGTGCCGCTGTGTGTAACGTTGGGCAAACAATGCATAAACGCTGAGAAGAGAGTATTAATTTGTGTTGTGAGTATAGTGATCATGCATACAGCCAGCGTCTGCCAAAAGTTGAAGTTTGAATTTAAAATACGAGCATTTGCCTAGAGACTGCGTCCCATTTCATTTCAACAAAAGACGTTGAGCCGGTGTTATTTCATTGCTGGACCAGGGTCTACAACGCTGTTCCAGCATTAAACTAACATTGGTTCAACGTCTTGTGTTTGCTATAATACGATGTTATTGATATTGTTGCTTTCGACCAGACTTGAATATTTGTTTTGCTCACAGGAAATTCTACATATTCCCATTAACCAGTAGGAGATATGGGTTGATGGCGAATAACAGAATCCTATATATTCCTCACCACTAGCGTGCTAACACAAGCCTTGATATATGATTCTACGCTATTTCCTAATTTTTTCTAGTTCCAAGTTCATAAGATTGGAAATCTTTCTTAACTAAAAACATATTTTCAGCAGCATGTACCTTGCACAGCAAACACACGACATTAACCCTTTAACCGTCGGTCCCGATTAGATTGTGTTTTTTACATTTTCTTATTAGCATGTCAAGTACAAGCCTTTTAACACGTTAAAGATAAAACACCAATAAAAATCTTGACCTCCATTTTGTCAAATCTGACTAATTTTTCACTCACTTGAAGTTGTGAATCGCGTCAGCGAGACACAACTTCAAGTGGGTGAAAATTCCAATTAAATAAAATGGCGGTTAAAGGGTTAAAGCTATGTTGATTTAATGTTTGGTCAAGGTCGTAGATAATAGTCCATCATTAAATCAACAAAAGTTGAGAGTCTCGGGTGTCTACTGGCCGGTTTATCTTCATATTATATCTAATTGTACAGTTGGTATAGTTGTATGCAGCGTATGTATAGAGGCATCAAATGGTCAGATTTTTTCACTCGACATCGAATTTTAGGTGTTTTTCTTAGCACAAGGAGTCAATACTGGTGACCACGAAACACCACAAATTCACGTATTAATGTCTGTACATTCCGGCTCTGAAAAAGTACACATTTTATTGTTGTCAGGTGAAGATGTCCCTGTCAGTTGTTATTGATGCTATAAACGCCCACCCCCTGTCATCTGGAAAAAAAACATATAAAGTAATTCTACTGCTACTTTACAAATATTTTTTTCTGAAAAGGCCAAAATTTAATAAGATTTAGTTCCCGCACTTAACTCTTAAAATGCTAAATTAAATAACGTAGATTTTTATCCTCTTGAAGTTGTGTCTCGCTACCGCGACCCACAACTGCACGTGTGTGCAAATGTTGTTAAGCACACATTTCATCCTCAACAAATGTGATTTGATCGGCGAATAAGACGAGTTAAAACAACTATGCACAGCGTTTAAAAACAATTAAAACACCTAGTGCATAGCGTTTGAAGGGTTAACCCCTACAGTGCGGGGATCGACGTTAGACGTCAGAATCTGACGTCTGTAGACGTCAGATTCTGACGACTAAAGTCGATCCCCGCACTGTAAGAGTAAAAATTTTGTAATGACCGTAAACCCATAACATAGGTATTCAAATGAATCGTAAAAAAGAGCTAGCTAAAGACATTTATGATGATTTCAAATTGAAAATAACCCTTTGGCCTTCAAGGTTTTTTATACAAAAATTCCGCGTTTTAAAAAGGGTTAAGCGATTAGTAATCCAATCCCAAGATCGTCATTTTATCACTTTTAACTTCCGTGGTTTACAGTTCCATACTTGGGATAAATATA
Source organism: Flabesymbios commensalis (assembly GCA_964017125.1). Taxonomy (NCBI): domain Eukaryota; kingdom Metazoa; phylum Annelida; class Polychaeta; order Terebellida; family Flabelligeridae; genus Flabesymbios; species Flabesymbios commensalis. Next base: position 65,641,963 of record OZ024909.1, on the reverse strand, counting down.
GTTGTTTGTAGTGCAAAACTTGGGCAATAATTTTAACAATGGTAGGTCATTGAAATAATATTCTAACGAAGCTGGACTGACAACAAATATTTATAATATCCCACCGCTTCATTTTGATCTTTACGAAATCAATCAAAATAATAATTAAGCTCTTTCTCAAGATTGAACACAAAGCCATTGATACTGTTCATTTTTCAGTAAATATGCTCTAATATCCAATAATTTTACTCTTAGAAAGGAAAAAATAGTCTGTTTCCCCGATTCACAGGAAACGTGTGTGATCAGCAAATACAATACGTGGACCCAATGTCGGTTTAATGTTAGGCCAGCGTTGCAGACACTGGACCAACATTAAACCGACATTGGTCAACGTTTCGTGTATACTAGGAGACTGTCAGTAAATTAATATGTCCAAGTTACATGGTAATATGTGTGCTTAGGATTCTGGAATAAAATGCTCTTTTTAATCATATTTTTTTTAAATCCATCCTGAAATGTATCATACTCTATAATTTTTTTCTTATCTAGTTCTACTGTGTATTCCATCAACCACTGTGATTTAACTAGTTCATGGCTATATTAAAATATCCATTGGTGTAACTTTTCACTGTTAACAGTATATAGTGTAATGTGTTCAAAGTGTTTTTATTGTGTACATACACCACTATAAAAGTGTATATATCCTGGTGTACATATTAATTGTCCTTGTACAGTGATGAATTTGTGTACTCAATGTATCTGACCAGTAGTGTACATGGTACTCAATGTGAAAGTATGCATATGTGATATATCATTTTTAATGTGCATAACATTGGCGAACAAACCGCTACTAGATCTTGCATTTACTAAAATGAAGGTCACCATCCAAGTTCTATATGTTTAGTACAGCCCCTTATTATGGCGTTTGAAATCTACAAGACATAGTGGTATTCTATTAATCATGTCTATATTTATGAGTTCGTTTATGATTCAAATGTGATTACAAATTATAGTCGTGTCAATAAATCTTACACTAAAGCTGATTGTCTGTCACTAAAGTTATATTCACTGACACATGCGCATTATGTTAGACGTAGTCGCCGCTATCCAGTGTCTCTTTTAGTTCTGTACAAGCAGCGTTTCTGCAATTAACCCCCTTACACATCACACCATGTCTTCTTATTTTCTTTCACGTTGAGGGCGGTGGCCCTAGGGTAGTGGTTAGCACCGCTGCCTTGCACGCCAGAGTTTGGGGTACGGTTCCCGGTTTCGGCGGTTTGAAAGAAACAAAACATGTTTCTTCCCCATCCACGTGTGAAAGTCAGTATTGTGGGGAGCCTCCGTGACTGAGAGGTAGCGTGCTCGGCCTCAGACCGCCATATCTGGAGGACAGTGTCATCTCAATCATCTCACCATCCTCAGGCGGTTCTCCTGGCCCAGTTTAGCCTATATGTGCACAAAGGTGGCCTAAAGCCCGATTCATTTCATTTTCTTTCACGGTGAGGTTTGAATTGTTGTCGCAATTCCCACCTCAACGGTAATAAAAAAAAATGGCCTGCTTTTCTTTAACCTTTTACCTGCTAAGGTTATCTTATTTTTAACCCACTTTGTGGGCGACCCACAAATTTCGAGCGGGTGAAAATTACTCGTATTTGTTCAATTTGAGACCAAACATTTGCAAATCTTGTTTAAACGCTCATTTAATTCATAGTTACTGCTAATAAAACAGATTGAATTCTAATATAATGCCACAAGTGTGCTTAGGGGGTTATTACATGCAACACTGACTACCATTATGAGTGAAGTCGGTCGATAAACATGCTGAGTCGGTCGCCATTAAATCAGAATATCGTGTTGTGCTAAGTACGAAATGATAAATCAAATTATAGTACCTTCGGGAATGAAAGGATGTATCTTTCTTTTTGTGTAGTGGCAGATGCACCCTTTCAGACTTAAGGTAACGATATATTAAATCGTGTTATCACATCTGCTGTTCCTTGCTATCATGATGTTTGATATATACCTGTGCCGTCAGTCTATTGTTAAAGCAGTCAGTCTATTGTTACAGCAGTAGATCTATACGGATCTACGAATCTACTGTTATTTTTTATACTGATCAGGTCAGCACACATAGATACAGGTTTAATTTGGTAATGACACTGCATGCCAAATATTTCATGGTTTAACCATTCCGCCTATGAAAGTGAGGTTTTCCATATCAAATCTTGGAACACAAATACCTATTTTGTGTATTTTAATTCGAAAAAAAAACTCAAATATGATAGATTTGTATATCCGAATATACTCGACATTCAGATCTGAGAATCTATTCACCTTGGCGTAGTAAATTGTTACTGTTCTTTGCGAATTGAATTGAAGTATTGTACCTTGTTTAGATTTGATGTTTCACAACCAGTTTTGTGATTGGATATTTTGTATACATTCAACCATTCCTGCAAACACGAACCGTTTTGCCAATTTTTTCGGGCCAACATTTAAACAACATCGGCACAACGCCTCGTGTTGGTCGTGATATTATTGATTGAGTATATGCACGACATAGCGTTGTATGCCTATTATCGAGCCCTACTTTGAAATGAAATCACCCAGAAAAGAAAGTACGATCAGAAGCCTAACGTGAAATAATATATTGTACTTTTACTTTTGGATAATCGCATAACTTGGTGGTTAAAGTGTCTTAAAATCTCTTGCTAGTGTTTTCAGTGTTATGGCCCAAGATGAATTAAAAGATAGTCTTCTTTGTAACGTTGCCAGTGAAAACATCCCTCTGCATTGTAATTTATCTCTACATTGTATACAGTAACATCTACTACGTCACTCCTATGAGCAATCTAGCTAAACAAGTAGTAACTCACTCCCACATATATACAACTAACTATCAAAATACATTGTTTAATATACATGTATCACGAATGCAAACACAGAAGTTCATTCTGTGTTGTTTTAATGCTGGCTTAGAGTGTGACATGTCGACCCAACATTAACCCGCAATACACCAAACAATAACCCTATGTCTGTTCAATGTTGGCCCAGCGTCGCAGACGCGGGGCCAACATTGAACCAGCATAGGGTTAGTGTTTTGCGTCCTTGTTTCGTTGTTTTAATGAAAGTTGCTGTGCCTTCAATGGTTACGACATAATTGGTTTACAACTCAAGTCGAGCGCTCGAATTGAGTTGTAAACCAATTTATGTCGTTACCATCCCGGCACAGCCTTTATTAAAACAACAATTTAATAGGCTTCGCGTCAAAATGGATATATTTTCATGTTTCCTTCTGCTATGATATGGTCGACATATCGTGTTAGCTGGTACAAGATAAGTAGGCCTATATTGCTCGTCTTGTATAAATAGTACGTCAGTGTACAAAGTGTAAAATACGTCTATATACTAATGTTTTGTGTGTTCTAATCGTGTAGATAAATGTCTTATATTTATTACGAGATGTACTGTAATTATATTTGAAAGTAAGTCTAAGAATTGCACGACTAGGATATGTAAGAAAAGTAAGAAGGACCGTTATGTTTATGTTTATTATTTATGCATTTTGTGATGTATATTTTAAGTTTCTCTGTTTTCGCCTGGTATGATTGAGTAAATGCTTATTTTTCAAAACGCACTTTTATTTTGTTTTTTGTCAAACATACCGGTAGTTACTATATTTTTCTACAACGTAGGTTAAGGTAAAACAATAATCATAATAAGAACAATATATACTTTTGACCTGTGAAAAATTGGTGTATTACCATAATGTAAACCGACTCAATTACAGGAAAGCGCCAAATTATATATTACAATTTTTCACGAAGTTGTGTCTCGCTACCGCGACACACAGCTTCAAGTAGGTGAAGATTACTCATATTTGTCTAATTTGAGACATTTGCAAATCTTGATGTTTAAACACACATTGTTCCAATATCAGTGATTTAGTCGGCTAGTCAAACGGATTAGAAACGCGCGAAGGTTCACAGCCAATAAAACATTTGTATAACATTTATACAACGTCGGCCCAACGTCTTCGACGTTGGTCCAACATTGTATAAATGTTATACAAATATTTTGTGTTTGCTAGGTTTGTACATTTTTCACTCCCAGAATAAAACCACAAGTGATCTGGGGTTAACTGGGGTTAGCTTTGCGGCCACATCTCCCTGGATCCCAGTCCGGAATATGTATCTCAAAGGGGTGTTAGGCTGCATGGTTCATTTAGTTACGTACAAAAGTATGACGTGCAAAGCCAAATGCCAGTAACTGATAACTTTACATTAAGCAGTGACAGCTTTTTGGCTTTGGAAAGCTGTATAGCACCACATTTCCAAAACATGCTTTGTCAATGATATTCTTGATGATACGCATACATTCACAAAACATACACATTACTGTACTTTGTTTGTGTCACATTCAATGAGTGGACACACGAAAATAGTATATATTACAATAAATGTCACTAACTTTCAAAATCGGCAGATAAAATGGTAAAATAAACTACTTTATGCGGGGTCGCTTCGCTTTTTTTAAGAACTGTCACGTGATAATATATGCGTAGTGTTTCTCGGTTGTGAATTATGCATCCGGGGGCCGTCAGCGCTCGCCATATCTTGTAAACGCGATATTTACAGAACCGCTTGTCCGAATCACTCGTAATTTTCCATGTAGGCCATTACTTGCCTGTCCACAAAATGTATTTTATTTTGTCAAAATTCAGTGATTTTCATAAAAATGGCGGCTATTTTTAGTTTTTGGCTCAAGAACCGCTAGTTCGTATTACTCGAAATTAAAAGGTTTTGGTCACGGTTCAGTGATTTTCGTAAAACGACGGCAACTTTTCAATTTCTCCAGAACTCGTGAATGCATTATCTTAATAATTGTAACAATATTCACTCAAGTTTATCAAAATTTCACAAAGTAATTATAGATAACTGAAGTATTGTGTTACAACTTGTATTGCTATGCTACTTGTACTATATACAGTTCAAATATTGATACGTGTATTTTGACTTTGAAATGAAGCACATGCGTACACGGAAGTGGTCAATTCCTTTTGTACATTTAGTATAGTTGTGAGGGCTTGACTAATCATTTTTGAATGAGTCTGGTTGGATGTATTGTGTTGTTATGCCACGAATAAATGGTTTCATTATTACAAATTTGACATGTTATTTATCAGACATGATGCGATTTGTTCTGAGCTGAAATAAATCATAACCGTTGTAAGTCCCTTTAATGTATTTAAAGGAAAATATCCAGCAATCGTAGTGAGTGAGTAAATGTCAGGTTTGACCCTTAGAGCACTGATGTCGACTATTGTTTTCTTCTGTTTTAACCCTTGAAGCGCTGAAACAACTTTGTACAAATCATGGATAGTATAGGGTTTTTTTTCAATTTAAAATTATCATAAATATCTTAGTTGGCTTTTTCTGAATTATTTGAATACATATAAAATATTTTAACCCTTACGGTGCGGGGATCGACTATAGACGTCAGATTCTGACGTCTATAGTCGATCCCCGCACTGTAAGGGTTAATTACCTTACGGCTTAAATCTAGAAAATTCAAATATTTTTTAGTCACTTGAACTTGTGGATCGCGGTAGCGAGACACAACTGCAAGTGACTAAAATTTTTAATTTATTACCTCAGAGCTCTATGGGTTAAGTCGGTTTCAGCATAATATGCGTTAGTGTTATTACGTGTGGATCATTTGGTTCGGCTGTCACCTAGTAACCCGTCGATTCCCATTCCGGCTTGGCCGGATGTCGTTCATCATAATACACTCTTTGCAATAACAACACGCCATACAGTGACCAAAAGCTGAACTATTAAGTTGGGACTCCTGCCACAGCCTTTTCAATGACAACACGCCACACAGTGACCAAAACTGAACTATTTTGTTGGGACTTCTGCTTACGCGCAAACTCGTGCAAAGAGTGTATTGTGGTTGTGCATATAGATACAGTGCTTCAAACTATTCAAATGCCTGAATTGTTGGATGCTGCCTATCGTACTGTACACTATAAAGAACACCTGAAATCGCTCGATAAGTGGAGGTACCGTGCGGGTTTCGTCCTTTCGCGATATTGCCACAATGTGCATCAAGTAAAGGCACATCGATTCACTCGCCACAAAATAGGTAATACCCCCCCCCCCCCCCTTGATGAAGGTCAATGGGAGTGATTAACACAGAGGACGTCACGGAATGCTGATGTTGAAACCAATCTAGACACTCACGACCGCCGTGTATAGTACTTGTTCCCATCCTGTACGAGTCATTAATCCAACATTGTTTTAATGCTGGTTCACCGTGTGCAACGCTGGCCCGGCATTACACCAGCATCGATTTAATGTTCCGTATTTTCTGGTGTTGATTTGAGATTTGAGCAATACGCGGAATGACGTGTGATCGTCATTGGGTAGTTTCTGATACAGCTACATTTTGACCATTTGACCACATATCTCAGCTTTATGGCTGTCTCCTTACCCCGCATTGTGCATTTTGTGCTGATTTTAAATATTTTAGATGATTTATTTTATGGTAAAATAAACAAACATTATTTTTCTCATAGGCAGAACCACACAGATTATGTAGTTTATGTTTAAGGCAGTCATGTCACAAAGACTGGATAAAATACCAGCTAACTGGACAAATACTAGCCATTGCAGTGACTGATAGTCTAGATAAATGAACAGTATTGTCATAAATAGTGTACTTGTAGCATCTCAATGGATGAGCAGCAAAGCATGAATGACAAATGAGAAGGTGTTAAGGGTAGCAGCGATAGGCCTGATATAATATGTTCACTAATGTGATGTGTGACATGTGAATAGGCCGCATCTAACAAGCGGCGATCATCAGCCCAAAGAACTGCTTCACTAACTGTGGCAGTATTTCTGATGTTGGTACAGCTTTGAGCTAATATATACGTGTCCCCGTAGTGTGTTTCCCCAGTCACTGCCGCGCTTCAGTACTTCTCACTGCTGTTCACTTATATCATACATATAGTGATTCATGGGGGACATGTAATTTCAGTGACTCTGCCTCGTCGTTCGTAGGAACTGTTATTCAATGGAGATAGCGAGTGTGGATATGTTATTTGTGGTCTTAACATACGTGTTTGTCTTGAGCTTAACATCATTAACATCAGTGTCCAGTGAGTTGAAATCGGGAGTTAAATATTCTCTACCAGAATATCCTTCAGTGCCGCCAGTTTATCCATGTGTTTATCAGCAGCATAATTCTGACGGTAATACACCATTTGTGGATAGACAGTTACACAGACAAATAGTAACTAAGGAGACCACATTTGGGCTTCAACTCCCAGAAGCTGTGAAAGACGACGAGGAGCACAAAGCCTGTGTGCTGGATTTCAGTGAAGCTTTAGCTGCTCTTCCAGAAATTAATTATGACAAATTGCATTTCACTCTCTCGATTAATTGTCTGTCATCCTTCCACGTATACCTGTTCAATCCTTCCAGGATCAAAAGGCCTATAATGGCAGCAATACACGTGACTGGCTGCTCCGTTTATTGGAATGATATTGCCTTATTTGCCTCTTCCACTGAGAAGTTCTGGTCAGTTTTTTTAACAGAAACGAGAGATACATTCCACGAAGAGCTTATAGTTCGTCAAATAGCAACCAATTTAAGCGACAACCAATGCCATCCCTACCATATCGCTTTTGCAAATGTAGATGATGTAGTTTTGTATGACATTGTGACGACTGCACCCTTCCCGGCTATATTTTCAGATTTTTGTTGGTCTAATCTAGCCACGTTAACTCTGAGGAAGACGAGAACATCTTCTATTCCCGTGAATTTATCAGTTAACTTACCCAATCTACAAGGCTTGTTTCTCAGTGGCAACACGTTGTCTTCCCCTCCAGCTCATTTTCCATGGAATAGCGATGATCGTCTTTTGCCTGGAAACCTAAGCTTTTCTGATACATTTTATGAGCGTGCTGGTTCAGCCGAAGGTATTACTATAGATCCAAATCAGTACTCTCGTTTTATAAAGATACATTATAATACAATGAGAGATCTATCTGCTTATGAATTCGAAGGATACCTTCATAAAATATCCCTTGTTTACGATGGCATAGAAATACTTGGAAATGAGACCTTCAGGAGAACTGATCGCTTACAAGTGTTAGATCTGACGGGCAATGTAATATCATATATTTCCCCTACTTTATTTACCGGATTGCAAGATTTAGTGAGAATAGAACTAAGCGACAACAGAATTTTTCAAATTATGTCAGGAGCATTTTCTAACATGCAGTCTTTGGTGTTTTTGAACTTCGAAAATAACACAATGGTCAGGCTGGATGATAATGTATTTTTCAATCTACCAAAGCTGAAAGAGCTAAATTTAGCGAAGAACTCAATTTCTTATATTGGTCACAATGCGTTCGCAAGCTACTCTAGTTTGCTAGAACGTTTGAATTTATCAAACAATCTACTTACCGTTATCCCAGATTTTCTCTTTACTGAAGCAAGGCTCATTGACTTAGATTTGAGTTTTAACAGCATAACATTTTCACACTGGAAAGAAGCTGTATCGCGTATTGATGGCCATTCACTTGTGCTTCGTCATTTAAATCCGATTGTTGGATATACTGTACAGGCTATCAGAGAAAAGATTATCAGATTACAAAATAATAATATTACCGGGATAGATCTTAGTCTTTTCTCATACAGTGAAGGCGTAATTTACAAAATGACCTTCAATTTATTTCAATACCATTTAGCAAACAATCCCATCAATTGTGACTGTCGGATGTTTGAAATGCATAATTATCTCAATGAAGAATTCACAGGACCCTTTCAAGTAACACAGCCAAATGAATACAATATTGAAAATATAAAATGTTTTCTACCAAGTGAATTAAATCAAATTCCAGTGTCTAGGGTGCAGAGAGATTTGTTTCAGTGTCCCGTTCATTTAGACCAATGTCCTTCAAAATGTACCTGCTATCGTCGATCATCGGATCAAGCGGTTACAATTGATTGCTCAAATCGTGCTTTAACATCAGTCCCAATAACTCTTCCTGAAAATACTGTACTTCTTAATCTGGAATACAACAAATTGACATCACTTGATCAGATACATCAGACATGGCAGAATCTGACGTCTCTTCTGTTAGCTCATAACAATATAACCCATATTGATGGGGACGGGATATCTAGTTTAATGGCATTGGAATTACTTACACTTAACTCTAATAGACTTGAATACATACCCAAAAGCATAAGACATCTTAATGCAAGTCGTATATACATCAGCAAAAATCCAATTGCATGTGACTGTCATTCAACGTGGCTGAAATATTGGCTGCTTGAAAATGGAGACAGGGTTTTGGATTTCAGCGAACTTTGGTGTTCCTCGGGTAAAGCAGTAGGAAAGCATGTGATTAGAGCCACTGACTCAGAGTTTGTATGTGAGTTATCAAGGGGAGCAGTGATTGCTATCGTCATGGGTGTTCTGCTATTCTTGGCTCTTATCATTCTACTCCTGATATTATACTGGAAAGAAGAGATACGCCTCTTTCTGTACATAAACCTCAAATGGAAACCTAAGGAATACGTGGAACAATTACAAGATAAACAGTATGACGCATTTCTGTCGTATGAAGGAGAAGATTATCAATGGGTTTGTAATGTTTTGCGAGCTAGATTTGAGACATTAAGTCCACCATACAAATTCTGTTTACATGATAGGGATTTCATTTTGGGTACACCTATTGCAGAAAACATATCAAACGCGGTGGAATCTAGTCGTCATATGATCGTAGTATTATCAAGAAATTATGTTGAAAGTGAGTGGTGCATGAAAGAATTCAACATGGCTTACGAAAAGGTTCTCAAAGGTGAACCCCACTATTTGATCGTTATTATGTATGAAGATATTCCCAAACCCCTCATGGAAGAAACTCTTAAAAAATACGTGAATAGCAATACATATTTGGATATTAATAGTACGTGGTTTTGGGAGAAGCTGGCATATGTATTACCCCAAACTCCTCTGAGTGGTTTTCAGTCGGCTATATCACCAGTTTCTGAAAGCTGTCCATCGCTAGACAGTAGGAATATGTCACCAACAATCAAAGCTAATGGCAAAACACATATAACCACACGAGAAGACAATTGCAAATAAGAATCAAATATTTATGTTGAAGATGAGTATAATTCATCTCGCTTGTGATTTCAAAACATGATGTCAATATATGGCTCCGACATACTTGCATTGGAAATAGTTGCAAATATTGAATAAATTGTCATTTTAATGGATAATGATTTTGTGAGTACTACATGCTCTCCATTTGCTATTTGTGTATTGTGAGCCTTTAATAAATAATTTTACACTGTGAGATGCATCTTATTAATTTAAAAAAAAAACACCTGTTATGTTGTTATTTAATATATATAGAATCTGCAACTGCAAATAGTCCATTTATTTAGAAGTGGGTAATCAAAGAGAGCTTTATGACCTTGTAATACACAATTTAAAAATGTATCGTATTGCGTTAATTCAATGTTCATATACATAAAGTAAAGTATATTTATTATAATATTGAGCATCAACGCATTAGTTAAACATTCTAAAGAAATCTGAGCTCTATGTACATGTAGAATCCAACACAATATCATGTGTATGCTGTGCGCGTCTTGATAAATAGCTGGTTAACACAATTTGTGGATTCTAATATTCTTATAATATGTCATGGGATATTCTTATGTAAAACTGGGTCCGTGTTATTGCTAAACTGGTAAAAATCAGGTCCATCGTAGTCAGTACATTAATGATCTTATATTAGCTCATAGCTTAACTTTCAAGATCGTCTTATCAAAATATTGTGCATCCATCCGCCTCTACTCGTAGTGATTTTGTAAACGCGATATTTAAAAAACCACTAGTCATTAGTGATTTTGTGAGTGAGCAATAAATGGCCTGGACGTGAAACGAAAAAGGTTTTAGTCACAATTCATTGACGGTCAAGAAAATAGCGGGTATTTTTTGTGAGCGCAATATCCCGAGAACCGCAAAACGAAATCACTCGTGCTCCGTCTGTAGGCATTTACCAATCCGGCCACAAAAGAACAGTTTTTGATCGTAGTGATTTTCAGGAAAATGCCGTCCATTTTTTTTTATTATTATTATTGTGAAGGCGTTATCTCGGAACCGTTAGTCCCAATCACTCGTGATTTTTTATGTAGTCACTAACTTGCCTGGCTACGAGATGATAACATTTCAGCTGCCTTTCAAAGATTTTTTATGAAAATGGCGGCTATTATGTAAATTTTTCCAATTCTTGTAAACATGTTCTCTCGAAAACCGTTAAGCGCGAAACACTAACGCGAGTGCGACGTTTGTGACAATGTTGTTTGAAATGTGTGCCGGCATGGCCGACGCTGGCACACAATTTAAAGAACATTTTCCCAGACGTCGCGCGTGAAGTTGCGCGGGACGTCGCGCTGACAATCGCGTTGGTGTGTTTCGCGCCAACGTTTCGGGATTGTAATTATCAGTATAACATTGCCTCTATCCAAACAAAAGATGAAGGGGATGTATTTGTCTTCGTTTTATAGCGAAACTCAATCCTAGTTTTATTTATTATTAGCTCTTGTGCTCCTGAATTTTTTGTTTGTGTTTTTCATTCATTAAGTGGGTGTCCTACGTAAAGCATGAATGTAGAAATGCATTTCATATTTGCTGTTGAACATTGAAAAATACTTTAAATACAACTTTTTATTTTTAAAAATCCTTCCGCTCATACTCTGTTTTGATGAGAAAAATTCATAACCTAAAACAATACAATTGTTTATTTCACCTTATTTCGCATGGTTTGGCTCACGGGACATAACATGGAAATATGGAGACTGACTGTTAGGGAGGTTAACTACTGACTCCCCGCTTTCAGTATTTGTAAAGATTCAATAATGTGTGGAGCTTCCGCTAATGCAAGTTCTCGACCTCAAGTCAGCATATCACAGCCACGACTGCTTGGCGACTGTGTTTTTAGGCGAATTTGCCTAAATATTTCGCGAATATGGTGAATATAACGACCAATTAGTAACAGTATGGCGACATATCTGCAACCTTTCAATGATCGTATAACCAAGTAAACGACTTATATAGGTGTCTGTTTGAATAAATTTGACAAATATTCGTCTGTATGTGCATATATATATCTCTGTCGTCGTAATCTTAAATTCATCGGTGACATGGTATTTCTACCATGTAGGCCTACTATACGCTCGACCTTGTAGCAACTTAGCAACTGATTTCAGTTCGCCTTACCATTCTGAAAAACCTGTTGACGAACTAGGCGAATAAGATGGACCCCGCACTGAAAGGACTAATTACTTTGGTAGTCAACTCGAATTGATGGCCCTTTTATAATTATGCTCTAGCATGCTTATTAAGCATGCTAGAACATATAAAAGGGCCCTCAATTCGAGTTTACTACCAAAGTAGCCTAATTAGTCCTTTCAGTGCAGGGTCCATCATTATATGTCAGACGTCTACAGGTCTATAGACGTCAGATTCTGACGTATAAAGACGATCCCCGCACTGAAAGAATTAAACTATTTATAATGGTCGTAGACCCATAACATTCAAATGTAGATATTCAAATGTAGCTAAAAGAGCTAACTAAGCCATTTATGATGATTTCAAATTGAAAAATGTCTTTGGTCTCCATGGTTTATACAAAAATATTTCAGCGTTGTAAGGGTTAAATGCCAAGATGGACAAAGAAATGAACCTGAAGAAGATAATAACATAGGAGCTAATACAGGTCGCTTCTCTTTCTCCTCTTTTCAGAACTCTTGTGTACTCAGTGGATTGTCAGAGGTTTCTAGGGGCACCTAAGGCTCGGGGATAGTGGATCTGGATTCAGGTGTGTCATGTTTAGGTTGAGGTTGCTGGATGTACCGGAATTAGGCTACCGGTCTTTTATATTTCTCACCTGGCGTAATCGTTTCTTTGGTGTCATCTTTTGGGTTTATGCAGTAATCGCTGAGGTATCTTGCTGTATCCTGACCTCTGCTCGTATGTGGTTGTTTATGGCTACAGGTACAATTATGATTTTTGTGTTTGCCAGGAATTCAATGTATATATCCATGTTATTTGACTAGAGTAAATGGCGGTATGAGTGGTTGGAAGGATGGTTGAAAATCAAGAAATACATTGTTCAAATTACTGTAATAGACAGCCGGTTTTTTTTTTTTTGGGGGGGGTATGGAAATAGGGGGGACCGGGGCTAGTTTGCGCAATGGGTTAGCCACTACAGTGCCCATAATTTTGACAGTAAATGTATTTTCGTTCTGTGCTGCCTCCTAGTGAAGGACTGTATCAGTAACCTTGACTGTTGAAAGTTTTTTTCGAAACAAATTATGAAAAAGTAAAAACACTTTTTCATTTTGAGGGATCAGAAGTATTTTTCGATGTCGCATAACATGTTATTTTGCTCAATGTTTGGCATTGAACATGACAGCTTCAACTCCTATAGTTGTAGTGCCCTCCTAACCGAAGTTAAAAATCCTTTATACATGTTAGCAAGAATAGATATGGTTTATATATTCTTAATGTTAGCTTATCTTTTATGATGTTAGTTCTAAATATATAAATTTTTTTAAATACGTCCATGTGGGGTTTGTTCGAACAAAGAACAAATGAAATGGGGCTAGTTCGACTGTCCAGAATTACCCCACAAAATATCTGGTGAATCCAACACTGTGCAGACACACTCCATCCCATTTTCGAACTAACCCTGAGTGTGGGGTTTGTTCAAACAGCTAGAAAACTTTTAAGGTGTTTTTCTCATCTACTTTGGTTTCAATTTAAAAATAATGTATGCTATAGTTGAATACTTCTTGTCAACAATATATAAAATCTTCTAACTTCTTCATATAAAAAATTAAATCATTTTTTTCAATTTTGTTCGAACTACCCCCGGTCTCCCCTAGGTAGCTATATATTCAATATATTAAAATTCACGAGAAACGGAAGATCAGAGTAATTTTTTGCCACAATGCCATTCCCGGACGCTGTCGGGATATAATGTCCACTTGAATCACCAGTACATCTAGTACCAGGTCTTGCTTTTAATTTTTTAAAAAATTCTAATGGCTTCTAATACAACCAACATAATATATGGTAGGAGTAGGGGCTATCCCCGGGATAGCGATCGATGTGCGATTGGTTCGCACCGTTGCAGCGCCTTGCAATATACAAGGTGTATTCGGCCTTTCCATGCCCGATATTCTAGCACTTCAAAGGTAGCAATGCATACTTAATATGGACAAGTTGCTTTGCAATATAGACACATCTTGTCGTTTAACATGTTTAACACACATGTCTCTGGTTACCCCTCGTGTCACCAGTGTATCTGAGACCAACTGGGTACATCAAGGAATGTTACCTGGTCATGATGATATATTACAGCCAAGGATAACATTTTACTCTCATTTTTATCATGCACAATGACCTGGCAGTGACCTTGAGGTCATACCCTTGTGTGTAACCCCAATCCATGCCACCACTTGTACCCAGCTGCATGTCCATCTCTTGTTTAGGTTGTCCACCAAATACTTGCTCCAAAGAATTTTATGGTTTCACTGGGGTTAACAATGGTGATTTTTGCCTGGTGGAATTGGTCCTACCACCCGTATGTAGCAATAATTAAAGATAAACAGAAGCAATTTTTAATATATTACGTGCTAGATCCACAATGACAGATGACCCATTTATGTTTCGATTTAACCTGACAGAGTAGGAACAAGACATTAAAGTACATCACAAGCGTATTGAAGGTGATGCCCTATAACTAAGGAAGTAAATAGGGTCAGCCATAATTTGCAGACCACATCCAAAAGGCGGGAATATGTGCTCATGTACCGTGTGGTGTGGTGAAAACCGAGCAGCACATAGTCGAGAACTGCAATTTGCTTCGTGATATCAGCGTGTGCTACCTTGGTATAACATTTATTATTGACATTATGTTACATTTAGTAGAACCTGACATGTTTAAAGCAGTTTATGTCATGGTTAATAGGACTAAATAGGAGTTAATATGACTGATGAGCTGTAAGTTACATGTGAGTTAGAAATGTAACGTCAAAGTAATTATTGTGTAACACTATATGTCACACGTTTTCAGTAACAACGTTTTTCTTGGACCACTAGTTATCACGTTCATGTATTACTTTGATCAAGCTATCTATCTATCGATATAGGTGCTTGCTAGTGACTGCTAATGGCCAAGATGTGGCCCTGGACTCTTACAGCTCTCATTGTTAGAAGGGTAGGGAAAACACACAGCTGAGCGGTGTGCATTTTCATTGGCTGACACATACAAGTTTACTCAACCGTGGCGCATATAGTCATCTACACTGTAAACTAAAAGTTATACAGACAGACAGATATTTTATTGACAGAAATAAAAGTCATTACAGACTTATTTGTCATAGTAATAAGAGAGATATATGTAGATGTATATATATATACAAGAATGTTAGTTTGTTAAAATCATATGACAATATACATGGTATGACAAACAACTAAAATCATGTTAAGTGGCATTGCCAAAATAAAAACTGGGTATTTCGTTGATATACTTTAAAAGGCATTGCCAAGATAACATGGGGGTCTATCATTTTGTTTCCCGCATTAAAACCAGAGATAAAATGGCTACTATGTATAACACACTAATTATATATAGTAGCAAAAAAGACACTCAGGAAAGCGTGGAAACCAAAAATATATACAAGTGCATAATTATGCTACAGTAATTGGAGTATGAAATAAGGCAATGGTAAAATATTATATGGTATTTTTAGAAACCAAATATAATATAAAGCGGTACAATAAATGTGGCAATCCGCAAAACAGGTAGCTACAAAAATGAACTTTTGTGCACATATAGGCTAAACTGGGCCTGGAGAACCTCCTGAGGATGGTGAGATGACACTGTCCTCCAGAAACAGAATTCGAAATTCGAGCCCTGGCGGTCTGAGGCCGAGCACGCTACCTCTTGGTCACGAAGGCTCCCCACAATACTGACTTTCACACGTGGATGGGGAAGAAACATTTTCGTTTCTTTCAAACCGCCGAGACCGGGAACCGAACCCCGGACTCTGGCGTGAAAGGCAGCGGTGCTAACCACTACCCTAGGGCCCCCGCCCAGGTAGCTACAAGCCATGTGACCATGCAAGCACAGTCGCTATGAGCTCGTAGATTCCCTGGTATTATACCTGTTAACTTAACAACTAGTAACAGTAATAATGGCGGTTAATAATTATTTGTGCAATTCACACTGAACATGGCCCTTGCACAAAAACAATTTACAAAAACATCTTTTTAATTCACTATATTGTTTAATTCATACTATTTCAATCACGACCTAGTTAGTACCACATACCCAGTGTTACAATCGAAGAAAAAACATTCCCGACCTCATAGAGAAAATCAGTTGACTTTGCAACTTTGAAATCCTCCATAAGGTCCCACCTCGTCTGATAACAAAGGCGATAGTCATAGTGTTGTGTTGGCTGCAGTCAATAAATACATCTCATACCGCGCACCATCACCAGTTATGTTATGTTCTACACTTCGATAAATTAACTAAACTAAACAATTTAATTTTCTACCCACTTGAAGTTGTGTCTCGCTACCGCGACCCACAACTTCAAGTGGTGAAACTTAATCATATATGTTTAATTGGAGACCATACATTTCAAGACCATACATCTTGGTGTTAAAACTCTCATTTCGTTCGCAAGAACAGTGACTTGATCGGGTAGTAATTTCTAATAACGGAATAAAAACGACTATCTCGATATCCATCTTGTCTCAAATTTGACCCCTAGATCATTTTGTTTTTTTGTGTTATGTTGAATGAGATTTCACAAACAATTGCTAGTTATTCTCCAATTAGAATAAGGAATAAATAACCAGTTGTTTAATCATTATTCTTTCTCAATGGACAAGGATTCGATAATTTGGGAATAAGTAACTAACTTAGTCTTCCCTGGCACTCACCTCAACCGATTGTAGTTATCACGTGTATTGTTGTGGTGATATTGATGTATCAGGCATACTTGATATCAGTGTAGAACAGTATTAATGTTATCACAATTATTTTTTTCTTTAAGAAATAAACTATTACAGCCCATCTATATTAAAAATACTAAGATTTATTTTCATCCAGAACAAATACAAAAAGTGAAAATAAATTAAACATATTGAAAAGTCTCTCTTTTATGATTATTTTTTACAATTATTCACCATTTTGTAAGTATTTATACCATAACAAGTAATACAGGGAGCACCAATACATGTTTTATGGTTATGTTGGTGATTATGACCATATTCATTCCAAAAATATCGTATTGACAGTCTATCAGAGGATCTTAGTGTGTGTGTGTTTAATGGCTAATTACTATGACTGAACTGCCCCTCCTGAACTGCTATCATACTGAACTGCCCCTCCTGAACTGCTATCATACTGAATTATGATCTACAGAAATAGAACATTCCAATATAATTCACTTTTTGTTGCCACCTCGAGTGGTACCAAAAAGTGAAAACTGTGGCGTTGGTCTATGGACTATGGTGCGAGAACCCTGATGTAGCACTTAACACTGTCTACCGAACTGGCGCGTTATTCTCCGTCTCCTGGTAGACATTCTGTATTGAGAGAGATAGCCTTCCCAATGTCAGAACGCCAGGTTTCGATTTTTTCCTAGCTCTGTGTTTTGAGGCAGTGTAATCTGACTCATCTCACCATCCTCTGGAGGTTCTCTTGGTCCAGTTTAGCCTGTATGTGCACAGACAGTGGTTTGAAGAATGAAAGAAATGAAAGAAACGTTTTATAAGATTTTAACTCATCAACAGATTTATTAGGTAGAACCCCTGTATGAGATTCCGTATCACCAGCATGAATAAGCAATACAATGAGTATTTTGCGAAATCCAACGCATAATAAATAAAAGGGGACCTGAGAGTAGGCTTTGAATCCTAAATGATATAGTCTGCAAGAATTGACATTGGACATGGATTTAGAGTCTGCCAAAATTGGTTGTTTTTACTGGTAACTAAGTATCAGTTTATAATTTATTATCGATCTTAAGCTACATGTACATCGACCGTTAAATGCCTCCAATACGTAGTACAGTCACTCGGTATGGTTACAGCCATCAAATAGTTATGACAATGTTACATAAGACGCTTCCCTCGCTGCTCCTGAGGTCGCAGGCATCGCGGTGTTAAGACTTAAATTGCTGTCGGGAAGATGCATAAGTCATAGTTACTACGATATCACACCCAATATGTAAACACTGTCATTTGGCATAATGTAGGTTATGAACCCTGGGGCACACCAGACAATACAGGAACACTATCACAGGAGGCCCCATACACGACTACTCTCTGCGATCTAGTGGAAAGGGAGTTTGTTATCCGTCCAAGGGTATCCCTTCGCATGCCATACCAGCAGAGTCTTATAATTTACACGCTTATGAGGGACTTTATCAAAAGCGTTGATAAAGTTCATGATAAGCATGTCAGTTTATGTTGTGCAACTGGCCAGATCCTGGAAAAGGGGAAGAAGCTGAGACTCGGAGGAGTGATTTCGATAAAGTCATGCTGAAGAGAAAATAAGATGTTCTGAATATCTAGGTGTTTCATCAGTTTACTAACAATAATGTGCTCAATAGTTTTGGATGATATGTCAATGAGACGGTGCAATACTTACTTGGTTTATGCTTGTTGCCCTTTTTGAAAATTGTAGCTACATTAGCTTCTTTCCTGTCTTCTGGGACCTGACCAGTTATAAGGGAACGGCGGAAAATCATATTTTATGAAGGAGCAATTTCATTACTTTATGGGTTTTTTTTAAACCAGAAGTTGAAGGAGCACATTCATCTCGAATATAAGTAAATTAAATATGCAAGTATAACGCTATTTATATGTACCGGTAGCCCTCAAGTGATTATAGATAACTTTTCAACAGTTCAAAGACATACAATGTGTTAAATACAATGTGTTAAATGCATACATTGTGTGTCATATAATGGCGAAGTCACCTTATATATGGTAACGACATATCACATTACCATTGTTACCAATACTGCTAAATAATACAATACGAAACTTATTGCTAGCCACTGCCCAACTGTCTTGCTGTCGTAATGTCCATCATTGCTCATCACAAGAAGGCTTCCATGATGTCACTAGGTCACTGCACCATGCAGCGACTCTAGACTAGACAAGTCACACCGTCAAAATATCGAGTGGTCAGAGTACATAACAGATGGGGTCAAGGGGTCAAAACCCAACAATACATAGCAATCGCCACTCACGCAAAATATATATAGTATCAGCTAATTGAAATGTTGCGTTGTCATACCATATGGAGGATGAATTAATATACGAAGATCAAATAGAGAAAACTGATTTACATGACCTCTATTAAGGTGTTTGAGCCAAATTGATTTTCAATATACGTACTGGCAGGCAACCCTCCAACCGCCAATACCTTGTAAAGAAAGCAGATACTGCCTACTGGCTTTGAACGGCAACAATGATATACGTATTTCAAGGCGTGCCATGCAAAGCCAAAAGGCACTAATTGCTTACTTGTAAAAGTAAGCAGTTAGTGGCTTTTCGTTTTGCAAAGCAGAATATAATTAAATTATTTTCCCGGGGGAAATATCCCTTGGAAGAATAGGCAGCCGTGATGTCCCTTGATCTGTATGATACAAAGCTGTTGATCACTACGTCAACAGGTCTGTCAGGGACTGTTTTATAGAATAAATACTGTGTCTTTTTCTGCTGACATTTGGAGGGACGTGGGATGATCTGTTAAGCCAATACGTCGTCAGCTTTCCTTTTCCCTGCAATACAAATTAATATAATGTTATAAAGATACACATTTAAATTAAATCAGTCATTTATGTGATTAATGGCAGTTCATTCCTCCATACCACATACGGCAACTCTCAAATGAAACATTATGTTCAGCTTGGAGATCGACTTTAGACGTCAGAATTTGTCGTCTATTGACGCCTAAAGTCCATCCCCTTATGAAAGAATTAAACATTTATAATGGCCGTAGACCCATTACATACGTATTCAAATGAAGAAGAAAGAGCTAGCTATAAGACATTGATGATGACTTCAAATTGAAAAAACCTTTGTTGTCCATGGTTTCTATAAAAAATATTTCAGCAGTGTAAGGTTCCAACTGAAACATGGCTTATTTTAACATAAGAGTTAAAAACTAAGACTTACAGATTTAATAAACAAGAAATATGACTGGTTAAATTGCTAAAGTTTTGCTAAAAGTTCTAAAAGTAGGGGAATCCCCTTTGTGAAATATTCATACATGCACATCACTGACTCAAGCTGTAATGTACTATATACATGCCGTCTTCTTCTGAAATCAGTCAACTATATCACCCAATAACCAGATAACATTCTCAAGAATAGATAAGAAACTTAAATAAAGACTAGATAGGGGATATATCAGTATTTGCAACTGTTTGGTGCTATTTTATAACCATTTATTATATTGTCCGGTGTTAAGTTCTATTTTCTACAGACGTGTTTAATATTGAAGGTGTGAGACATACCCATTTAGATAAAAGTGACAGTGAAATTATTTTCCTGGCTACTTTTTTCTACTTCCTTATTCACATAATCATTGTCTCTGTTCAAATGCAACCACCCACCTTGGCACTTAAAATATAGCAACCACCCACCACGACACATCAAGTAAAACAACCATACGTTACCATACAAAAAGTAATACATTCAAAATAAAATAAACGAATAACCAGCCACAATGGTACAATAATTAACAACAATGCTTATCCATTATAAGAAAAAAACATTCTAAAATTGCTATTAGAATATTTTTACCATAATTATTCCCGCAAAAATATTCTGCCCCAATGTGTATAGTGACGTATAGCCAACTGATAATTACACTGTCCCGAGCCACATGAAGGGAGTTATTGATTGCTACATATACTATAGGGTCAGGGGCCCATCTAATCCCACTAAACATCTTAATTGTTTTTTATAAAAACCAAGAGAGACCAACTGTTTTTTTTTCAATTTGAAATCATCATAAATGTCTCAGTTAGCGCTTCATTTGAATAACTATGATATAGGTATATGGCTATTATAAATAGTTTCGGAGCAGTCGGATTTTTAAAAAGATGACCAGAAAGTGGTGTCAGATGAATCATAATTTATCAATCCTAAATGATTAGAAATAATTTGGGATGCATAAACGGTGGACAAACCTATAACATGCTTGTTTAAAAAAGTGATACCTCTGTCGGATTTTGACTGTCCCCAATAATAACATCATAATTTATCAATCCTAAATGTTTAAAAATAATTTGGGATGCATTTCTCACTCCAAAATACAAAGAACCCATTAATTACATCACTATCCGGTGAACCAATGGAAATAGATTGTTTTATAACATTTTAATAGCCATTTTGAATTTAAGCTCTAAAACTCCTTGAACTCATATTTCAGCTTGAAAACAGGCAATTTCTTTAGCACATCCAAATTATGTTACAAAATGTGGTCACCAGCTTTTACTTATATATTAGTGCTCAGAGCTGAACTGATCATATGCTGATAGTCGAAAACACCAGAGCCACACAGTGACTGCTTTGTGAACCGTCACATATATCATTATCAGTTCTTCCAAATTTGTTGGCATATTTGTTTGATATTTTTACTTATGCATGGATATACTTCAAGTGAAGTGTAAATGATTGAAAGGTATGTTACCTTGACAAATACATCTCCTCTCAGATTAGTGTTGAATCCTCCGATCGTCTTTATTCGTCTCACTACTGATCTGAATCTTATCAGCTAAAATATAAAAAAAACAATAATTGACACACATTATACCATGTGGTATAACATATCATAATATAGTCATGGAGGTATATCAGATTACACAAACACTAGCGAGTTAAACAGGGTAATAGACATTGGAGTGTATTTAAGGCTTGATTCGCCAATCGATCATCAAAGAACAAATACTAGCACATTTAGTAGACATCCAGGCGAGGAGTTCATGTGAGTACTTTAATTTTTACCAGGCCCTATACGTTGATCATAATGCTATAAAACAATTTTGTTATTCCAGAAAATGAAGTTATTTACGCACACCTAGAAATGGGGATAGACATAAGAAGAATTAATGACGTCATACCTTCGCCTGTTGATTCCATTCTAGATGCTGTATTAACTGCGTCTCCAAACAAACAATAACGCGGCCTCTTGATTCCAACCACACCGGCAACACAGTCTCCTAAAATAGAACAATAATCTGAGCTTTTAGATGTGATTGTGTATTTGTGTAAAACATAATACAACTGTTTATAGTTTTACAGATACAATTTTATAATGGCTTACTGGCGGCTAATTTGATATCAATATCTTGCAGGTCGCAATACAGTGTAACACAAGGATAACCAAAACGATTCTCAGATTTGAAATAAAAAAAATGACCGATTGTTCAAGCTATTTACTGAATTCCTCATGAATCATTCAATGCCACAAGTCTCTGAACTTTTCCTCATATATATATTTATATAGTTATATTTACCAAATATAAACAGAATGCCAAATAGGCATATCGGTCTGTACATTAAAATCAAAGGAACATAGGTCAAATAATAAAGAATAATAGTATTCATATTTTTTTTATTAAATGTCACTTAACATGCCTAACAATGAATAAATTGAACGCAAAAATTTGACTTTGATGCATCAGTGTATTGTTATAACTGTACATCAGATGATGAGTGTCAGTTCCGCTGCTTATTTTGATCCTAAATGATATAACTTCCAGCCCGAAAGAAGTGATATACCTGTGGCCTTCGTCTCCGGTATTGTAAGTCGTACCAGAATGAGCTACTACTTGGAGGCCAAATGATATGCTATTTAAAATTTGACCTGAACAGATTAGGTCACCGAGCCACAGAAACCATGCTATTTAAAATTATATCTGAATGTATCACAGTTCTGAACTCAATTTTCAGTCTTCATTGTTGATATTACCTGAATGGATTCCAATCCTAAGCGACAGCTTCTCTTGTTTGAAATGAGGAATGACAAAGTTGTGCACTGCTTGTACAATATCTAGAGCCATCATAGCTATATGCTTGGCGTGAAGTCCATTCTTATCAGGCAGTCCTGACACCACCATATATGCATCTCCTATAGTCTCTACCTTGTACACGTCATGTCTGTCTATAATACCATCAAACATACTGTAAAGAAACACCACAATGAGTGAGTGAGTGAGTGAGTGAGTGAGTGAGTGAGTGAGTGAGTGAGTGAGTGAGTGAGTGAGTGAGTGAGTGAGTGAGTGAGTGAGTGAGTGAGTGAGTGAGTGAGTGAGTGAGTGAGTGAGTGAGTGAGTGAGTGAGTGGGTGGGTGGGTTTGTGGGTGGGTGGGTGGGTGGGTGGGTGAGTGAGTGAGTGAGTGAGTGAGTGAGTGAGTGAGTGAGTGAGTGAGTGAGTGAGTGAGTGAGTGAGTGAGTGAGTGAGTGAGTGAGTGAGTGAGTGAGTGAGTGAGTGAGTGAGTGAGTGAGTGAGTGAGTGAGTGAGTGAGTGAGTGAGTGAGTGAGTGAGTGAGTGAGTGAGTGAGTGAGTGAGTGAGTGAGTGAGTGAGTGAGTGAGTGAGTGAGTGAGTGAGTGAGTGAGTGAGTGAGTGAGTGAGTGAGTGAGTGAGTGAGTGAGTGAGTGAGTGAGTGAGTGAGTGAGTGAGTGAGTGAGTGAGTGAGTGAGTGAGTGAGTGAGTGAGTGAGTGAGTGAGTGAGTGAGTGAGTGAGTGAGTGAGTGAGTGAGTGAGTGAGTGAGTGAGTGAGTGAGTGAGTGAGTGAGTCAGTGAGTGAGTGAGTGAGTGATCTGGGTTACTGATACAAATATATTTAATTTATACGCAATTTAAGTCAAATGTGAAAGACATGACGTTGCTATGGTTACCAACAGATATAGCTACCATTTTTCTTCACATCGCCACTTTCCCCCTGATCAGCAAGAGAGATTATCATATTTCGCCAGTGATGATGGCTTATGTACCCGCTCTCAGGTGCTGAAGGCGAGTAATACTCGCATGATGATGATGATGATGCCGCTTTGACATAACAGGATCCAGGTGCCAGTAACATGAGAGCAGCGAGATCAGGATTAGCAATCACTAATTGTAGGAGATTAACGCCGGCAGATCTAAGGGGCTGGTTCCTGGATTAACACCTGAATTTTAATTTGGATTTGAACAATTAAACCTGTAGTCACCTGTGAAAACCGCATGCGCGGTGTAGTGTCTGTCAACTCTGGTCTGCAAAGTCAAAAGGCTGTATCTGCTTACTTTTGGAGTAAGCAGATACTGCTTTTTGGCTTTGCACAGCAGAGTTGTAATAATTAGCCACGACAGAACTCCTCTAGAACAATAGGACCCGGATCTTATAAATAAACATTGCATCATGTGTAGGCCTACACTAGCCTACAGGGTGATTCACGCTGAGTTTAAAAAATATATCTATTCAAAAACACCTGCAATCGGCAAGTTACAGGCAGCTAAAGGCCGCAAACTGGCTTGGTTCTGTCTGCATGGGCATTATCAGGCTGATACTCCTCTACTGGACCAGCCTAGCGCAATTATCACCACAACAGGTGCACTAACATAAATATTACAACCTGTAGAGCCTAACTAGAAGCGATATCATCGTCATCTAGCTGATTGTTGCTTAAATTATCACCCATGGATGTCGCTCAAGTATATGGTCTCACTGTGATTTAAGAGCCAGTTTTCAATGCGGCGCTCGATATGATCTTGGTTCATGACTATGACTGTTGGTCAGGGCCCTGGTCATCATGGCTGTGACTTCATTGTGGAGTTCCATGGGTCACTTAGAGCTATAAGACCCCATTGTCCCGCAAATACTCAACAGTTGACTATGGCTTCAACCCTTTAACCGCCGGTGTCGCATATATTCGGGTTTTTATTTTTTATTAGCACATTAAGTACCACATTTTAATTATGTCAAAGATAAAATGTGACATCAACTAACAAGATTTGAAAAGAGTTAACCTCCGTTTTGTCGAATCTGAATAATTTTCACTCACTTGAAGTTGTGGATCGCGTCAGCGAGACACAACTTCAAGTGAGTGAAAATTCGAATTGCATAATTTGGCGGTTAAAGGGTTAAGTACTGCACTACTCATCGTCCTTACTTTTAATGTTTTATGTTTAAAGACAATACATTTTTTTGGATATTTTTAATAATTCCAGCCTGGGCCTAATTTCAGATCTGTATTTTAACCATCGTAAACTACTCCAATAGCCATTCATTTTAAGAGTGAGTGAGACATATTCAGGTGCTGCGGGCGACATTACAACGGTAACTAGGCCCTATATTACCACGTACTTTATATACCTGGCACAGCACAAAGCGAATGAGCTATCACACAATTTTTGCAATTTTAGTTACGGCAACGCAAAAAATGTATGTTGACCATAGGTAACCCAGTCGAATTGCGCTGTGTTGACTTTTTGTCACACAATTTTGTTTGATTCAAACGGCTTAAACGAACTATCATAGACAATTTTCAATTTGAGTTAAGTTGGCATATTTCTGTATCTATTCAAATACAAGTACGTTAAGTCAACTTACCTTTAGTTAAACGTCGCAGGACAATGCAATCAAATCCTGTTATTGTAACTGCACAAATTACGCCATCAAAACTTTGCCCATTTTGAGACCTAGTTGGCCTATTTGAACAAGGCTGTTAAGCGCTAACTGGCCCTAATTCAATTTAATAGATGCTGCTCGATAAAATAGGCAACAAAAATGCATATAATTTTGTGTCACACGATGTTAAGAAAATTGACGTTTGTCACTTAATCTTGTTTGGTTTAAACAGCTTAAACGAACACTCTCTTTTAACGTGTTAGATTGAGCTATCATAGAAAAAATACAATTTGTATTACGTTGGATAATTTTTTTGACTAATTAAGTGATTAATAAGCAAATTAAGACTGTGTGAGCTCACAGAATATATAATATCTTAAAATAAAATCATTTTCAGTTCATTTTTGTGTAAATCTGTGAGGGGGAAATATCTATTTCTTAAACATGTTTAATAACAATATATCAGCTTTTTTCATTGCTGTCTTTAAGAAATAAACTTCTAGAAAAAATAGAATCCTCAATCAAGAAAATTTGCTGGTAGCTCGGCACTGTCCACTGCTGTGGTCTGCCCAGTAACGTTGGGCCAATGCTGTGCCAATGTGGTCAGACTTTTTTCTCTTTTGAGATGTTCTTCCTACAGTCTAATAGATGACAGGTCACACAGATAGATGTGCTGGCCAAATGGTGGGCAGGCATTTTCAATGCCGCGCCAACGTTGGTGTAATGTTGGCTCAATGAGCAGTGAAATATTTTTATTTGTTTAGATAGCTAGTTTTGATTGTTAGATGGCGTCGTTTTTGAAATGACCTGATATGACGAAAAGTGAGTGACTCACAATAACTAATTATCGTTGTGTTATTCTAAAATAATTTATTAGTCTTAATTTGATGTGATCAAATGTAATCACTTCGACCTAAGCACAGTAGCATAGGATAAACCAAGTGATCCAATCTGGTATAAATGAATTTATTCTGATGATTTCAAATTAACCAACTCACTCTGAGTTGGCATATTAAAATAGTGTTCTAAGCTACGGCACAAAGCCGGAGTAACCCAATATTAACGAGCTGAAAAGATGATAACAATTGTGCCAGGTCACCTCATTAAAATTAATGCAACAATTTTGCCTCAAAACAATTGAGCTACCATGGCGGAACAGGGCTTACAGTGTGGGGTAGCAGAATACAAGAAATCTGGATTTGATCTTATATATGTTGCATCCATAAGTATTATATCTACGAAAAGGCTACTAACCCCAACGCTGAAATATGCTTGTATTAACCATGGAGACCAAAGTTTGTAATTTGAAATCATCAATTATTATGTCTTATTGTTTGCTCTTTCCAATTTGAATACCTATGTTATGGGTCTACGGTCATTACATATTTTGTTTTATTCCGGCGAGGGGACCGTCTTTTAAGACATCAGATTCTGACGTTTTAAAAGACGGTCCCCAGGCACCATTATATTTTAACAGGCGTTATTGTAACCCTGCGGAGACTATTGCTCTCCCCAGACATCATCAGGACCTACTGAATCAAGGTACTATTAAAACTTACCAGTCAGCATGCTATTCTGGCTTGCACTAGTATATCGTATCTCACAAGGGAATATTTGGAATAGTAGCTCATTAAAATAAACACATCTTTCCACACAAGGTTCGGCTTCTCCCGTTGTCGCAGATCTCGGTCTGCGACCTCGGGAGAAGCTGAGCCTTGCGTGGGAAGATGAATAAACAAAGAGCTCTTGTTACCTGTAGAGTTGGTTGAGTAGATCCACTATTTGTAGTGGTGTACTGCGGTATGTCAGGTCAGTAAAGTTCACGATATCACTGAAGTAGATGGTAACAGAGTCATAATATTCAGCATCTACTGTTTTATTCTGCTTTAGTTTGGCGGTTACGGAGCTAGGTAGCATCTGACTCAGGAGCCGGTCCATCTTCATACGTTCGTGATTGAGTTTGTTTGTAGTGATTTTCATCATGTCGCCATACCCGCGTAGACGGTGTGTCAGTTTGTGCAGGGCGTATATGAGTATACCACAGAGGACAGTAGATGTGATGAGGATGGTGACATAAAAGATCACAGCTCTCTTCTTATCCTTGATCATGTCGTTCAGCTGATGGTACATGTCCTGTGATGTACTCTCCCTCAGGGCCATGATCACATGTATCTGTAAAGTCATATTATGGAACCAGTACTGACCAGTTTCCAGTCTCTCTGACTCGCTTCGTCCCACACATTCTTCTCTTTGCTCTCCTTCATACATTATCGCCTGCTTATCTGCATTGAGAACCTCCTCTTTGTACCCGAGCTCTTTCTTGGCGAGGACGTGCCGCTGTACAAGCACGGCATACTCTGTAAGTGCTAGGTGTACAAGTGTCTGTACTTGGACGTCCAGATGGATGAACCAGTCTACATCAGAACTTAGAATACGGCAAGATGAGAAGAATGAAGCCCCTATAGCTCTCTGTATCCCCATAGCATCTTGAGCCATGAGCAATAATGACAGAGACACCGTCTTTGGCCACATAACATGAACCCCAGAAGTGTCTATATACGAGGTCAAGCTGTTCATAATGCTCACGGTGAGATTGGTGTAAAAATATAAGTTCTCATTCGTGCTGATGGCTGTCGTATTCATGTTTTCGCGATAAATGTTCAACAGCTGGCTAAAGCTGTCAATGTTTTCCAGTGCAACACCAAACACCTCTAATCGCGTCCAGGCCTTTAGCGTGTCCAGGGCGTGGTCTAAATCGTTGCGGCTGTTCTTTAAGTCCCTGTAGGCATCTGGGTTGGATTTATTAGTGCTAATGTATACGGTAGTCAGCCCACGCTCAACCTGTCAACATTTGAAAAGTCAAACAATGGTGCTTATGTGTAGGCCTACTCTGTGCGCAAAGACAAAAGTCGATGCAAAAGCAAAATGAAGTATCTGCTTAGTTTACGAGTAAGAAGATACTGCCTTTTAATTTTACAGAGCAGTAGGCCTACTGTGACCAATCCATGCTCATCTGGTCAACAAAGAAGTAAGTTGTGGTTTGCGGTAGCAAGACACAACTGTGTATGTGTATGTGTGTATATATATGTTGTGCCAATAAGAAAAGCAAATCATAGCTTTTAGTCATAGTATTGTTTAGTCAACCAGAAGAAATTAATATTGGAAGGCTCTGATAAAAATATCAGGGACTTGGACAGGGGGTGAGATAGCCCATATAAAAGCCATCACATGTGACTATGAGCAATATGGAAATGAAATTAATCGGAGGATTGGTGAGATGAGTGAGATGACACTGCCCTGCAGACACAATAATCGGAATTCAAACCGCCGAGCACGCTACCTCTCGGTCACGGATGCTCCCCATATGAGCAATATTGAACATTTGATGCATCAGTTCAGCAAGCTCCTCTAGTAATTGGCTCAATGCTGGCTTAATGTTGAGCCACCGTGTGCGACGTTGACTCAACATTAACATTTTTCCCGCTAAAATGAGTATTGTAATTTTCACCCCCTTGAAGATGTGTCTCGCTACCGCGACTTACAACTTCACGTGAGTGAAAAATACTCATATTTGTTTAATTTTAGACCAAATATTTACAAATCTTGACAAATCAGGCTAAAATCATCAAGAAATCAGTATTTTTATTTTCGCTTTTTAATATGGCCATATGATGTGAACATGTCCATGACTAGAACTGCGTGAGTTTTTAAAAAAAATTGTTGCGCATTTACGAGATATAGAGACGAAATTCCAGTATTTTTTATTTCGGACATGCATGTGACATAGCGAGATATAGAGACGAAATCCCCGTATTTTTTATTTCAGACATGCATGTCAGAAATAAGAAACACGGGAATGATTTTAGCCTGATTGTATCGCTTTAAACACGCATTTCATCCCCAATAGCTGCGAGTTAAACGGCTAATAAAACGGATTCTAAACGGATTCAGTCGTGATTAACGATACAAACACGTGATCAGCTGTGTCGCAAAGCTATCCCGATGCGTCAAACCAAGGAATCTCAATCTATTGAGGTTCCTTGGTCAACTGTGCGAGCCTGATTGACTGTCTACCCATCAAAGAAGACACAGGCGGGCGATGTGAACAGCCCATCGGGTGGTCCTATCTGCTTCATTATATCTATCAATCTAAGGACCATTACGACTGTTGTGTAATTATGGAATGATTATGTTGGAGATCAACATTGATTTTATCAGTTAGTCCCATCATAAACATGTGCCTTTGTATAAATACAATGTAGAGGGGAAGGTTAGGGGATGGTAGGCCTACCATGCATACCTCATCCTTCTGTCTTACTTTCTGTCTGTCCAAGGAATATTCCTTGGTCTGTCTTACTCAGGATCCATCTAAAATATAGGCCGAATTCGTTCGCATTTCTATATTAGTTTAATCATAAACATGACATTGTGACCTTGTAGGAATACAGTGCAAGGGGGGGGGGGAGTGATAGTACATTGGCTTATTAAGGGCCACGACACACTCTACTGCATACAGTACAAACATACCCTGTACATAGTAACATAATTTGTTGTGCATAGTACACACATTCTCTACTGTTACAATGTACATACATACGTACAGTAGGCCTACACACAAACTCTACTGCACACTGTAAATTCATACTTTGCTGTGTACAGTACATATACTCTGCTGTACAATCTACATAATATACTATAGACCTCTAGATATGGACCATCAACTGGCGCGGGATCGTGCGGCTAGGAAAAGGGATAACTGATTTCCGGTCTACCTTTCCTGCTGTCAATTTATGTTTTTCATCGGGTCGATAGGCGAGTAATTTGGGCTATTCTGTCACTGTAATTTAAATTACTGAACTATCTAACCCAAGGATAATGATCAAAAATCACATGGTTGACTGTTTACAGCGGAAGTAAACTAGCCCTTCTCTCGCCAATTCTCGGAGACGGAAGCTCCCACACATGAATCAGTGTCGTGAGATTTCAAGTTAGTAGTCCATGGCTAGAGGTCTATGATATAGGCCTATACGCTGCTGTTGTGCATAGTACATAATACTCTGCTTAACCCTTTCAAGCCTGAATTTACCATTGTCATCTTCATCCACTACAAGCCGCGAATTGCTGTCGCAATTCTCGACTTGTAGTGGATGAAGATGATTTGATGTGGGTGAAAAATTAAAGAAAATTGCCATCCCAGTTTTATGGAAATTTTCCTTTGAAAACCCTTAGTTTCAGCGAAATAAATTGTATTTTCAAGGATGTAAAATGATGCATTAATGCATCGTGGGGGCTTAAAGGGTTAATAAGACGCATACTTTTGAGTTTTATACTGTGTACAACATATTTATACTGTTTGTTAGTCTTTGATGTAGATGCTGATCATATCCGTATGGCGTGAGCCTAACATTCATACTTGTAGTTACATATGGGATGCCTATAGTATATTAACCTTTCATGCGATGAAATACTTCTATATAAACCAAGAGACAAAAGTGTGGTTGTTTTCAATTTTGAAATCATCATAATTACCTTAATTGGCTCTTCCTGCTTTATTTCAAAACCTATGTTATGGGTATATAGGCCTACTGTGTTATGGGTATACTGTGGTATGGATATGTGGGTGATGCCATCATGGATGGATGATGTTATGGATCATTATGTTATGGATGATGTCATCACTAGACTATTCCGCTGCCTTTAAAATTACATCAAAGTGGGTGTTATTATGTGCAGCGCCTTGTTTAGTTTTCTAGAGGGGGGCGCAATATAAGTGTAAATTTGATGACTGACTGACTGACTGACTGACTGACTGACTGACTGACTGACTGACTGACTGACTGACTGACTGACTGACTGACTGACTGACTGACTGACTGACTGACTGACTGACTGACTGACTGACTGACTGACTGACTGACTGACTGACTGACTGACTGACTGACTGACTGACTGACTGACTGACTGACTGACTGACTGACTGACTGACTGACTGACTGACTGACTGACTGACTGACTGACTGACTGACTGACTGACTGACTGACTGACTGACTGACTGACTGACTGACTGACTGACTGACTGACTGACTGACTGACTGACTGACTGACTGACTGACTGACTGACTGACTGACTGACTGACTGACTGACTGACTGACTGACTGACTGACTGACTGACTGACTGACTGACTGACTGACTGACTGACTGACTGACTGACTGACTGACTGACTGACTGACTGACTGACTGACTGACTGACTGACTGACTGACTGACTGACTGACTGACTGACTGACTGACTGACTGACTGACTGACTGACTGACTGACTGACTGACTGACTGACTGACTGACTGACTGACTGACTGACTGACTGACTGACTGACTGACTGACTGACTGACTGACTGACTGACTGACTGACTGACTGACTGACTGACTGACTGACTGACTGACTGACTGACTGACTGACTGACTGACTGACTGACTGACTGACTGACTGACTGACTGACTGACTGACTGACTGACTGACTGACTGACTGACTGACTGACTGACTGACTGACTGACTGACTGACTGACTGACTGACTGACTGACTGACTGACTGACTGACTGACTGACTGACTGACTGACTGACTGACTGACTGACTGACTGACTGACTGACTGACTGACTGACTGACTGACTGACTGACTGACTGACTGACTGACTGACTGACTGACTGACTGACTGACTGACTGACTGACTGACTGACTGACTGACTGACTGACTGACTGACTGACTGACTGACTGACTGACTGACTGACTGACTGACTGACTGACTGACTGACTGACTGACTGACTGACTGACTGACTGACTGACTGACTGACTGACTGACTGACTGACTGACTGACTGACTGACTGACTGACTGACTGACTGACTGACTGACTGACTGACTGACTGACTGACTGACTGACTGACTGACTGACTGACTGACTGACTGACTGACTGACTGACTGACTGACTGACTGACTGACTGACTGACTGACTGACTGACTGACTGACTGACTGACTGACTGACTGACTGACTGACTGACTGACTGACTGACTGACTGACTGACTGACTGACTGACTGACTGACTGACTGACTGACTGACTGACTGACTGACTGACTGACTGACTGACTGACTGACTGACTGACTGATTGACTGATTGATTGATTGATTGATTGATATAGGCCTACTGCCATTATAAATTTGTGTTTTTTCCGGAGCGAGGATCTACTTTAGACGTCTGATTCTGACTTTTGAAGTCGGTCACCTGCCTGAAAGGGTTTAAATGACACATATAGAAGCAGATGTACCTTTTGTGATGTAAGTGTACATTTATAATGACACACAGTGTGTCTGACATACCTCCAGTTTGGTGACGAGATCGGCCAGTTGGATGAAATCATTTATGGCCGATTTCGACGTCTCCATTTCAATGAGGGCCTTACTGGAATCTATGGCCTCTACCATCAGAATCACTGTGAGCACTAACATTGGTAGCAACATAAGGACAAATATAATGTGGCTGCCTCTCTGATGACTGTCATATTGGTCCTGCTGTGTCTGCTCGGGCGCGATCCTGCCAACCGGGATACACTTGGTCAACTGTTGGCTCCATGAAACACACGCCATGCTGCATGTGTCATCCAATTATCTACAGGTGCTATAATGCAAGTTATAGGGCAGATGATAGACCGCTAGCTTCCCCAGAATATATACATCAACTGGTGCAGTAGATTCAGGTGAAAATCCTTGTCGTAGGCTTATTTAATTATTCTTTATCTTGGTAATCTTGCTTCGTCCTTCCGTTGATTTGATTGTTACTCCTGTCAGCTTATAGTCTCTGTACGTGACATATACCGGTCGTAGAACATGTGCCGAGGTCCTCATCTCAATCCTATTACACATGCTCCGGTCCTCATTAAAACAGTGCCATGAACCTCACGTCAATTATAGAACACATTCCAGGATAAAGATATTTACATCATGCAACGATACCGATTGTTAAAGTGAATTAAAAAAATATATATATGCTGCATTTTTGCAATCATAAAGTCCTAATTTGCATTTACATCGATAATTCTCCACCTGTTTTCCACTGATAGGCCTAATGTAGGTCTATCCTGATTCACCGTTCACGACCTCATTTTTATGGATGGATCACTTATTTGTAGATTGAAGACGACACACGATGACTGTCATTGTAGGATTACAATCCCGCCTCTCCACTTTACGTACAGTGATCCCGCTCTTATATAGTGGTCCCCGTAGAGGATGACAATCCCGTCACTGTCTCCATCACAGAGTGATGCCGCCCATTTATAAGGAACCAGGTAATTACCCACCAAACACGGGCCGTTGATTCAATGTTGTTTTAATGTTGGGCCGACGTCGAAGACGGCGGGCCAACTTTAGAGCAACATTGAATCAACTGCTCGTGTTTGCTGGGTAGCCAAGTGGGGGGCACCCAATGATGTCTCAGTGTTGGCTCACCGTCTCGTATGGCGTTAATACTTTGTTTCGCAGAAGACTGTCACCTGTAGATCAGGTGGTGACGAGGGAGGGGTCGATTGTTTCAGCGTCTCTCTACTCTTTTGTTACCCAGGAAACATGAAACGCTGACCCAATGTTGGGCCAGCGCCGCAGACGATGAACCAGCATTTATCCAACATTTGGTTAATATATTGTGGTCGCTGGGGAACCGTGTAAATTGAATCACCGGATGGGCGTAACTCGTCCGTATAAAGCGCATGTCCGCAGGAAATATTGGCGGTAATTAAGGGTGCACATGGGTCCTGAAAATTATGGATTCTTCCTATTTCAATTTTTACTCATTTTTTTTGGCCTCACTAGTCACTTTTTATAATAATAATAATAATAGTTTATTAGTTTATTGATCCTACTCTTGGTACATAGCATATACATACAGATGCATCAATTTAAATATTAATCACAGCAAACAAAATTCAAAATATCTTCAAACTGTGTGCTATTAAAAAAAACTGTGCGAGTGCATATAATTTAAAATATTGGTAATGAATATCGCCTTCTGTTTATTGGCCCGATGATGCGAATGTACTACCTGCTTCAAACATTGTGGTGAAAGGTGAGGCAGGTCTGACTTACCAATCTTATACTTATAGCATACAAAATTCACACTGTTAGACACAGGCGACCCACTACCGTTTGCTGCCAGTCGGCCACATAAAGACATTACATTATTTTTATTTGTATACATGCAGTTGAAAAACTTAATGATACGTAGTTGTATCTGACCATCCACAAGCAAATCAATAATTATGAAGTGCAATAAACATGAGTGGGTACGATAAGGAAAATTGAACATTCTACGAATGGCTTTTCGCCAATTCACGTAAAATTTGTTGGTGTATTTGTGGGATACATCCCATAACTGACAGCCATTTAGTGACATGCATATTGATATAAATATTTTATATAAACCAGGGTTCCCCACAGAAAAAAAATCATCCGGTCGTTATCCTAAAAATCCTAACTTATAATAAACAATTGGTGCCAACATTATGAAAGGAAGATAAAAGGACATTCGTTTTTCTATTAAAATCAGCAATGCTGGACTCTACACGTTTAGTTGAATTATTAGGCCCTATAACATTACTTTTATTAGCATAGAAAGTTAATAAATATTCTTCGGAAAATAACTCACACTCTTAAAAGTCTTGACAAACGATAACGCGTCGGTGTCAGCAAAACTATATCGTCTGCGTAGCCTAATGCACCTACAAATGACTGACTAATATAACAGCCGAAACCACATGAGTCGAGACAAAAGTACATCCATATATAAGGTAAATAATATGGACGATAACACATCTCCTTGTTTTACACCGTTTGAAGTTTTAAAATCATCGGATGTGACGTTACCCCTTTAAAAAGTCATCGTCTGTTGTGTGTACATGTTAAATAATAGTTTTAATAATGTTGGACATACACCTTTACTAACAAGTATATTAAAAAGTTAATCTATCTGGTCAAAAGCTTTACTAGCATCTAAAAGTACTACGTGTACATCACTGCTATTTTCGTTATAATAGTTAACTACCTCGTCAAGAACAAATGTACAAGCGGTTGTGGAGCTTCCTGATTTAAAACCAAACTGAAGATCAGAAAACTTTAAAGACATAGTGTGGTTAGCAAGAATAACTTTATCAAGTAACTTACCTAAAATATTGCTCAATTTGGTATCAACTTAGACTTGCAAAATTGTGATGGAGAAAAACCGTGTCGAAGCATAACTGTGAACAGGAGTGACAAATGTACATTTAAATTAGGTGTACCATTAATGAGATGATCAGAGAACATATCACATGTCCCATCCCGCTTGTTATTATGTAAACCATTAATATCTTTATCTATATCACCTACTGTTATGGTATGTTGGGCTTTACATTTGCCTCGA
This sequence comes from Flabesymbios commensalis, assembly GCA_964017125.1. Lineage (NCBI taxonomy): Eukaryota > Metazoa > Annelida > Polychaeta > Terebellida > Flabelligeridae > Flabesymbios > Flabesymbios commensalis. The sequence continues at coordinate 65,605,779 of OZ024909.1, read as the reverse complement.
CATGAACAATCATTAGAACATATATTATTTAATTTTGTCTTCATCATGTTCATAGACGAACAGTCATCCACTGTGCTAGACACAGAATTATATAAATCATTATATTTACGAGCAAATAAGTCACTTATGCCTTTAAAACCTGTAATATTGTCAACATTGTTAGTTATAACATTTTTAGATCCTCTGACTTTGTTTACATAATCCCAGAATTGGGTAGGTTTACATTCATACAAAGATTATGTCATTTTATTTGTAACAATCCGGTCTTGATCTCTTTTGACTTTTCTGACAGCATATAGTGATATTTAGCGCGTGTCGCACTACGTATCTGGGCCACGTGCCATGACGTGGTGGGCCGTTTACCTTCCACAGTCGGTGCCAGAAAATAGCACGCTATTTGCACTCCTCAACCAGCTCAGTCCAGCCTGGCACGCGACCTGGACCAGATTTACTCACCTGTGACCCGCTCTTTAACGGTATGGACTCAGTGCCTGATGTAATACTATCTAATAATGCATCGCTGTCTGAAAATTGGAACGAGTATCGTAACGCTTAGAGCTGTAATAGCACTAGACGAAGACGAGTGCTATTACGCTCTGGGCGTTACGATACGAGCTCCAATTTTCAGACAACGATGTCTCATTCTGTTTATTAAACATATGAGCAATAATTATAGTCTAGATTACCTCTCCATTCTTCAAATGGCTCAAATGGTTGTCGTGCTTGCTATTTCTAATGATCTGTAGGCCTATTTTCTTACACTTGTAGATAGGCCTACCCCTCTGGGCCTAGGCAGCTCAGTTGAGGTATATGGTAATAGTCTAGAAACGGGGTCATTTGGAGCGGGAAAAACGATATACATGCCTACACGTATGTGTGCACACCTGCACAACATGACTTACACTGAGATTTTGTGTGGCATTTACACATATCCAACACCAGGGGTCTCTGTCGTCTGTTACGTCACCGTCTGCCAACCAGCAGCCAGCAATTCATAAATCAGGCACCAGCGGTGAGGTAGATCGTGATTGGCCAGTTGTGTTTAGATGCACACCTGCTCATCCGCTGCCAACACATGGGAATTTGTGCACACGTGCTCGTCATACAAACCTGAGGGTATCCATGAGTGTTCCACTTTCAATTTTATATTTATTGATAATCAATTTAATGGAGTTTTTAAAAGTATGAGCTAAGCACAATTTTTACTACATATGGTATATATCAGTGTATATTCAGCCTAGATATTTTTATCTCATTTTCAGAAGCGTTCTCAAAGAAGCGGGATTTTTCCCACGCACCTAGATGCGGCAGTACAGAGAGTGGCTGTGAACTCTCTGTCCCCTGGTGGTGAATATGAGCTGATCGTGGGAAGATGACCAGTGTCTGAAGTAGAGATAGAGACACTGGTGACACGAGTGAAAACATGACTTGGCCTACAACACCTGTACAAGTGACGTACGTGGAGTTACTGTCACGGCAACATCCAGATAGACTAGACTACAGCTCAGCAACGCTACACTGAGCTCCATTTGAAACGTCGTTTAAGGCACTTATGATAAAATCTGTCGTCAAAATATGCTCTTAAACAGTGATTATGTCACAAGATACAAGATTAAATAAACCGTGAGCATTCTCTCTCGGACCACTGCCATAAATGTCACTGAGGACTGGAGCGTTAGCAGTACTGTATACTGATATCTTGAAAACCCGACACGTTCATTTTTATGCCACAATTTATTTATAGTTGAATTTTAATAATTTTCTATTTCTCCTGCCGTTACTGGTAATAAAGTGTTCATTGTTTTCCCGCAGTACATGGTGTAGCCGAATGGGGACATAAATATGTAATATTAACGAGAAACATTCACAACTTGCACGTGATTTAGTGTATTTGATGATGGTAATAATTTGATCTCTGTTGTGACTCCTATGTAGAATATGTTAAGGTATATTTCCGAAAATTCGCTCATTTGAACCAATTAATTGTATTAAGTTTTGACGTGTAACAAAAGCCCCACACCTTGAATATTCAAATATTGCTTCTTAGACAGAAATGTATGCAATTTATTAGTGGCATCAAAATTACTTTATATTGATCACATGCAGATTGCGACACTTTGCGACAAAGATATCCACTGATATATAATATTATACAAAAATATTCTCCTCCTCAATGGTCATACCCGTTTGTGGCGTGAATGATTTCATTAGACTATAATATATAGTAATATTATTTATATAGTATGTATATTATTTCCATTGCCCTTATCTTGGTTTTCTTTGCTCGTATCTACCCTTGCACCCATGTCACCTGCCAGCAGATACGAGAAGATGAACCAATGATGGGGTAATGCTGGACCAGCATTACAAAACTTGGACCAGCATTACACTATAATTGAGTCAATGTCTCGTGTTACCTGTTGTTTGTAAACAATGAATATGCATACTTGTTTATACGGACGCATCAACCCCTGAAGTACCAGTGGGAAGAAGACAATTAAAAAGTATTGATAACTAGCCAACAAATTATTGGATAAAAAATAGAAGTAAACCTCCGTCAATTCTTATTTTTCTGATTTTTTTTATGTGAAGTATGTTTTGTTTTTAATAAGATCAATGTCATAATTACTCGTCGTAATATGGTAAAATCATACTTGATAGATGTCAAAAGCATTATTTCCAATTCCCAATACCGGGGGACAGCACTGAGAGCGATTTCACGTTTTGGGGAGAGTTGACTGTCTTATTGTACATGGTCTTTGTTATAAATATGAATGTGACTATAAGTGTTCGAGGCGTAAACAGCTGCGCAATACAATCACCACTTGGTGCTAGCCTGGTCCCTTCTAGAAGGGAAAAATCTCCTAACTTTAACACCTTCTGGCCACGGAAACTCGTCTGTCAAAAGCGAGGATAGCTGTGAAGCTGACACAGTCAATTTAAATGACTCGAACACAGACTGTTCACTGGAAATACACTCCAGATCCCGAACCTCAAAGTTTCTACCTCTAATGCCATCCTCAATATCACGCTAATTACTTGTGTCCGGGTGAACACGATAAATAAAAATATCTGTACTCGGTTCAGGGGCCCCTCTAAAACCGCCATTACCAGGTTTATGGCAACCAGTGATTACCTTGTGTCTCTTTCCTCCGTATTGCCGTGTCTTCTTTTCTTGGTAACGAGGCATCATAAAACCCTCATCGTCCTCTGACCATTTACCAGCGCGACCAGACTTCCCTGAGCACCTGGATACACCACTAGCCGGAGAAAGAGAACTGAGAGCCCTCTCAAGAGAGCGCTGAAAGCTGTCATACGGATCACGAGATCCGTCACTGCGTCCACCACGACCGCGGCCACCACCACGTACACCACTACGGCCTCTATGGTAAGCAGAACCACCTATGCCCCGTGGCGACTGACCATGTTGTGACTTGCGTTCCACACTGTCATGTTATCGTATGTTGTTTGCAACGCCATCCAACTCGCTTTCGTCAACATCATCTTGTCGTTGCTGCTGCTGCACTTTCGTCTGCTGCACCTGCTGCTGCATCCGTTATGTCTCCTGCCGCTGATGCTATTGTTGTTGCTGCTGCGGTTGTTGCTGCACTTGATGCTGCTGTTGTAGCTTCTGCACCTGCTTCTACACTTGCTGCTTCTGCTGCACCTGCATGTGATGGGTTGCTGCCCTGCTTGTTACCTTAGCATATGAGGTAAAATCTTCAAACTTGTCTCGTAGGTATAAATTTTCAGCTACCGTTTTGTCTAGCACCTCCTGCACCCCTGACAAGCGAGCCTCCAAACGGTTAAGTCTGTCAACTAATGATATATTATTCAGTTCTTCAGGATGAGAACTCGGAATAACACCCAGATCTCTACTGTCAATTAACACAACAGGTAGCTTATCCATCCTGTCTAGCTAATGTAAAGCAATCAGTATATCCTGTACGTGTGCCTCTAGCTCAGTTCTTGTTTGAGAATCCTTTCTTTTTATAACAAAAACTACTATAGGAAGCGACATTTTATGATTGGTTGGTTGCTTGGTTTAGTTATTTTCAGTAATGAGTATGCTTTAACATTTTCAGCAGAATATTAATCAAATGATCGTACTACTACTGTGAAAAGTGTATTATGAGAAAACCTCACAAGATTTATCAACTCGTGTTGAGTTTGTAACCATCTGTTTAATGTATGTCAAGCGTTGATAAATGTATCATTTTGCTCAGAATAAATCATAAATTGTCCGTCCAATTATTCGTATAACTAGTATTGTTTGTTGACTCTTTTGTGTGGAAAGGCTTGGTTCATATTCGAGAAAGGAAAGTTTACCTAAACACGGGGGAACTATTAAAGAACGTGATTGCAGTATATATTATTACCGTGCTAATAAAGACCAGTGCAAAATTTGAATCTCATTATAATCTAATAGCAGTATATCTTGCTATCTCGACACATCTGTCCTAGCATGTTTCAAAATTCAGGTGCTCGCGTTTGAAGCAGTATATTGGACATCTAGCTGGTTCATATTTACATTGCTCCAAACTGTTCAAAGCCATAGAGTGTACATTTCTAACTACGATATGACAATATTATTATTAGGCCTATTATTCTTATTAGTATCATGACTATTATTGTTGTTGTTTTTATCATTGTTATTGTACTTACGTCAGTAACATTGCACTGTAAACCCTGTTCCGCCATGGTAGCTCAATTTTTTTTAAGCAAAAAATGTTGTAATAATTTTAATGAGGTGACCTTTTCAGCTCGTTAATATTGACTTACTCCGGCTTCATGAGTAGCTTAGAACACAAATTTAATATGTCAACTCAGAGTGAGTTGGTTAATTTGAAATGATCAGAATAAATTATTTTATACCAGATTGGATCACTTGGTTTCTCCTATATATATATATATATATAATATCATATTCACTTTATTCGTACTAAGTAAAAATTTTCATACTTATATAAATTATAAGAAAAAGGTAGTCAGTTCATGTATTGATATAAACTCTGGTGATAAGATTAATTTTACGTTGCCGTCTGGTGTACGAGGAGCTCCAAATCGTTTACTGTAAATGAGTTATAGTCCATAATATGCTCTCTCATGTGTATAGCCTCTCTGATGGCTATACCGGCACACACAGCCTCTTGAGGAGGAGTTTGAATGCCAGGCAAGACGATGTGTTTTAATATTCTTGTACATACACCGTGTACATCTCTCCTTATTAGTCCACATTTGCTACAAATGTACGTTAAACTTTTCCCGGTGTTTGATATGCTGCCTTCCATGCATAAACGTACACATAGTTTTACAACTCCATTATCAGTGTTCATATTGGATTTAATAGACTTGAGGAAACGTATGTGCAATTGATATTACACAGGCAGGTCATCACAAATGATTGATAATAGATTACAATGGGTTCTGTATGGAGGACAATAAACAATCTGAGACTTTTGCGCCAGGCTACATAGAAAAACTCAGTATATTTGGACGAAAAGTCACAGCCGTACATAGGCATTCAAAATGCTTTTAAAAGTTTATTTTTGGTACTGCTAACCACAGAGCGAAATTGAGCATTAATGATATTCACTCTCTTCACAAAATCGTTTGTGGCATTATTTATTACATTTTTTGTGGCATTCTTACATGTGCCAATGACATTTCCAAGGTGTACTTCTTGGCTAGTAAACATAAATTCTTCACCGTATATTGTCATTGAAGACGTTTCATAAGTGTCAAACAACATTAGTTTACTCTTCTTAGCATTAAATAACATGCTATATTCACTAGCAAACTAACATGCAACTGTATACATTTGCTCAATGCATATTTAGTAGGTGCTAATAATACTATATCATCAGCATATGCAAAGCAGCCCATGAACGACGTACCAATAAAACAACCGAAGCCAGAATCTGTGATTCTGTATAGTAATTCATCAAGGTAGATTGATTATAGAACAGGTGAAAGAACTCCCACTTGCTTGACACCATTTGTCACTCTGAAAGTCTTGCTGGAGGATTGACGCCACTTAATACGTGCCTGTTGTCTATCATACATAACTGCTGATAATCTAGCCATGAGTGGACATATTCCTTCCTTAATGAGCAAATTAAATAATTTAATATAATTGACCATGTCAAAGGCTTTACTCGCGTCAAGTAGTAATAACAAAGAGAACTACCACGGGTTATGTAATACTGTAAAATCTCCTTATCTACAAAGGTACATTGCACAGTAGAATGTTTAGCCTTGAAACCGAATTGACGGTCAGATGTTTGAAATATATTTTTATAGTTGGTTAATAAGATATGATCAAGAATTTTTCCCAGAGGGCTATTCAGAGCAATGCCTCTATAATTACTCGAATCATGTAGATATTTCTTACGATCTTTTGGAATAGGCAGAATAGTAGATGTTAATATATCAACAGGTATGTAGGCATGCAACAGCATTGATGATGGATTAAGCTTCAAAATAATAATAATAATATCTTTATTTCAAGAGGGTAAACCCAATGAGCATTCACCCATCTTCCTTGGGGCCATCAAAACATTATATATACAAAATACATTATATATACAAAATACATGAAATGAATATAAACAGAAAAAAATAATTTATAGTATGTACAGACAAACATGATGAACGAAGTACAATAAAATAATAAATTTACTATGGTTCTTGACTATATACGTTAAAGGTAGTTAGCTTAGATATATGTATATATTATTGGCATGGTTAGTTTGGATGTAATCACATACAGAATTAAAATATAGCGAGGGATACATCAGCTTTGGTTATATAATGTTTAGGCTTACATTCTTTATTTTGACAACATGAATTAATTATGCCCGTGTTTAGGTTATCCAGTAATTGGCTATATTCGCTGTCATCATATGATACAGAATTATAAATATCTTCATATTTCTCTACAAAAAGAGAGTTAATAGCTTCGTCACCAGCAACATCATCTATCATATTTGAAGAGGTTTTGTTACCGTTCCTCAATTTACGTACCATTTTCCAGAACGTTTGTACATTATTTACACATAGAGACTCTGCCATCTTCGTAGCATTTACCACATTGTTTTGACGCTGTACATCTTTTAAAATCGTGTGTTAAATAGCTCTAGATTGACGCCGTATATCAGCTATTGAACCATGACCAGGGCGTTCGTTTTCAATCCAGATTTTATGCCAAAATATGGCTCTATCACGAAGTTCTGATACATATTTGTTCCACCCTGGTATATGCAGATCACTACCTCTCTTACTTTTACATGGTATAGACTTTTCTGCAGCATGTAGTAGTGCATTTATAATTTCATTATATTACTGTTGTAGCGCATAATCGTGTACTTTACAAGAGTAATCTGTACATGAAATAGCTTCCTGAGGTGCAGTAATGACAGTAAAAAGCTATATTCTTCAAAATATTATTAAAAATATCTATGTTTTTTAAATCATACTCCGTGCCAGTGGACATGTAGACAATAAATATCAAAATTTATATATAGATCCACTTGTTCAACCAAAATAGCACATAGCCTATTTGAATTACATTTAACAGGTCTAATTTTACAATTGAAAGATTTTTTTCAACATCAGCCCAGTATTGTGTTACCGTGTCGTGTTTGGCGCCACGCTTAATGTGGGCCAGCGTCACAGACGGCGGGCCAACATTAACCCACCTTTGTATCAAAGTATTCTGCTCTAATCGTCTATGCTACACAAGCCCACCATTGACCCGGCAATGTGTCTGTGTAACGTACATTTGTCCAATGCCGGACCATTGTGTATGACGCTGGCCAATATTTAAACAGCATTGGGGCGGTGTATAGGCCTACTATGTGTACGCACTTCCACCAGCATGAAGTATTGACTAGGGCTGAATGGATACTGGCCAGCACCGGCGATGCTGGCCCAACATTTAACAGACATTGGATCAGTGTCAGCTTGTACACCGCCAACAGAAAGTACTGTCTAGTGTTGAATGGTTGATGGCCAGAGCCTGTGACAGTGGACCAGCGTTGAACCGGCATTGAATTGACATGTCATGTTTGCTGGGCATAGTGTGGTAGGCAACTTAGCTGCTGCATGATACGGGTCCACTTAGCTATCCGAAAAAACACTGGGTATTCACAAAATGCTGTTTCAATGTTGGGCCAGCGTCGAAGAATGCATTGGGTGAATGATCCGTGTTTACTGGGTATTTTAGGGGAGACATCTCCAGTTCTTTGTTTACACAAAAAACTAGACCCTTCTAATTCAATTTATGTGCGCCATGTGTAACTTGATCGTGTGAGAAAATACAAACATTGTGAAAATACAGCACATGTTTGATGAAGGAGGCGATCATTTAAAGGCTCACACCTTATTCATTGAACGGGCGCTGTATTTTCCCAAATGAACACCGTTTGCATAATCATCATGTCATCATAAAATGTTGTCGCAATATATCAAGCACAAAATCATACACCAAAGCATATTATGTATGTCAATGTGACAACGCTGTAATTCAGGCGCGCCTGCAGGCATACGCGCGGTATGTAACTGCGTACCTTCAAATTTTCAAATATCAGGTATTTTCAGGAGCCATTACTAATAACGTTCATTTCCTGGCTGCAATGAAAAAATCCGATTACGCCTACAATGGCAGCTGATTAGTCAAAGTCCACGCACAGACAATATGGCGTGAGGGTGACCATTTGTTTTTCACTCTCACGCTCTATGTGCATAAATATGTATAAATACCCACATTTTTAGCTCATTTATGTCATGCAAGCCCACATTGTTAGAGTATAAATACCTATATATGACTAGGTGCTGCACATTTAACACACTTTGTTTTTACA
>OZ024909.1:65231402-65596715 GCA_964017125.1 Flabesymbios commensalis | reverse complement strand
TCAGACCGACGTGTAATGATGGATAAAATTAGGATATTATAATAAAAAATGACAACATTGGGAATGTCCACGTATACAGTGCCATGACCAGAACATCAGTGTTGCTCGGGCCTCCAATAACGCATGCGGATATGTCGGACATGCAACTGCCACACAGACACAAGCTGATGTCATAGAAATGGGTGGTATGTAGTAGACCTTAAATATATAACGGCACAATTAATAGGAGAAGCGCCATGACTGACACATCAGTGTCGTAGATAAAGTGTAGGACGCTAATGTATCTGACAGAAGTGGCAATAGCTTTTTTTTTAAATGACTATCAATCCATAATTATTATAACAAATTATTTGTTAGCAAAGCAAATCGTCTTGTGGCTGTAATAAACGTAGCTATACCTTAGGCCGCAACTCACCAGTAGCGCATGGTTTTCGTTGATTTCTCCGTCGATTTTCGACCGATTTTTATGAAATTTTGTAAAAATCATATTTCAAGTTGGACAACAGAATCCTAATATCCCTGAAAATTTCGTAAAATTATATGCAGTATTTCAAAAGTTAGACCATTTGATATGTAGTAAATTTACATTATGACGTCCCTCTATAAACCCATTAAACTAATTCAGGAATGTTATTACATGTCAAATCGTCTAACTTTTGAAATACTCAATATAATTTTGCGAAATTGTCACCGATGTTAGGATATGACTTGAAAATGCCTGTGCTAAATTTCGGTTGACAATTGACTGAGAAATCGACGAAAAACACACGCTACAGATTTACTAAAATATGGACATCAATTTAAGGCCAAGAAGACTGTCACGTGTACCACGGAGAAGCGTATCTAAATTGTAATTTATACTCATCTGGGTTAGATTTTCTATTAAACCGACTCGTGGGCATTTGATAAAAAGTGGTGGGTTGTTTCGTTACGTCCACTTGTACATAGGGGGGTGATTAGCAATGATTTTCATAATAAAAAGATAGTGATTATTATAAGCTCACTGCATTCCATTCTGATTCTGGCCAAGATAATATTTATTATTACTACGATACCTCACCTAAATGATCATTTGTGCCGAAAAGTGATGTTAAGCAATATTCTACTATTCTACTCTACTGACTGTTATTCTGCGTATCTGAATATCCATCAAAAATAAATTATCACAAAATGTTGAAAGTGGCTGATATGACAGCGGCAGTGGTGGATCCAAGGGGGCGGGGGGACGGGGGGTTGGGGTGTTTAAACCCCCTCTCAGAAAAAAAATCATCACCTTATTTAGGGGTTTCTTTATGATTTGGTGATATACTGAGAGAGAAACAACGCTCAATATGCCTGACGGAGAGGCCTTCAATTGCAAAGAAGATGCATTAAACTGAAATTAACCTTTTGACCTTGAAGATGACTTTCAATAATCAAAATATTTAAGAAATGGATTGTCCGATCACGATTACATGAAAATACAGGTGTTCCTAGCTTCATTTGTTGAAAAATTATATTTGACCTTGTAGCCATAAAGTCATTTGACCTTCATTTGACATTGTGGCCTAAAATATGTTTTTCTCAAATGGATGCCTACCTGGGTTTGACTCACTGAAGCATAATGGATGAGATAAATATAGTCGTTTGCTTTCATCCATTCATGCAGTTTATCAGAACTGATTTCGAAACCAATAATTGGATATGGCCTCTGGTGGTCTACAAGTATATGCTTGGTCACATTAACAGCAAATGTGTCTAAGCTTATCTCACGTTAGCACGACCGATGTGTTGGTACGACTGATGTGGCTCTTTTAAAAATGCAGCCAATTTTCAGTGCAGTACGTGAATGAACCATGCATATTACAGAATCACAGCAGATAATTTAAATTAACCTGCAATTTTCATTTTCCCATTACCCATCATATTCCTGCGCCTTGCCAAGATGGTAGGGAGTCGGAAAAGAATAATATTGTTAAGATCTCAAAGCACTTATGAGACCTGAACACAATAGCACCGTAAAAATAGCATTGTAATATTTCAGAGCTATAGGTCTATATAAAATGAATCACTTTTTGTATTAAAGTATGTAGCATTTTCTTACATACTGAAAACGATTATAATGTATATAATGTGTATTTCTACCTTCCTGTTAACGTGACAAGTGTCGTTTTTGTTTTTGTACACACTTGTGAACAGCTACAGCGAAAATTATTGATGTGATTCTGACATGCACCATTTTTTGAAAAAAACATATCACTACATGGAAATCTATTATATAAAAACATGAATCTTGCAATGACTTTGTGCAGTAAAATTACATTCTTTACAGCATGTGGTAAATATAAATAGACACTTTTTGCTTCTTTGGTAAAAGTCGATTTAAGTGTCGCATCAAAACTTGGTCTATTAGGTCTCCGTTCATCACTGAATGGATAAAACGTAATACACACTAGAGCTAGGTAATATAATAATGGCATTATACAACAGATTCAACATTGCTAACGTTATAGTGTTTGATCTCATATAATAATATCACCTCTGTCCCCAAAAAAACGTGGATAATTGTTTTAACAAATTAAGAATGATAAGTTTTACATCATAAAGATTTTTTAAATGTATGTGAATTTCGCTAACCTTGTAAAAACTGTGATTTATTATGTTCATTGACATATCCACCAAATTTGGTTAATACAATATAATGGAAACAAAACGCATTTATCTCCACCTGAAGACTTTCAATGGGCGATGTTCTAAATGCCCCAAAGCATTAAGAAAATAAAAATTATTAATAACACTGTATTAGAAAAACACGATATTGTTTATCGGATTTTGTTTCAGCTTTCTTGTTACTGTGTGGACTTCGGAGGTAGCTCGGAGTGAGGTTGTGGATTTCCTGGAGAAACCACGTAGGCCCTACTCCGTTTATAAATACACATGCGCGCCCGTCAAGTATAGTACAGTCGCTAATGTATTTCAGTAAAAATTCTCTGATAAAATTTGGCAACAAACATAAATCACTTCTACTAGGTACCCTGAGTCTGAAAAATTGTGTGGCCATTTGCACAGACAAAGGTTATGATCTTTTCAAGGTCATGTAAAGGTCGAGTTAAAATTATCCACTTTTACGCCATTTTTCGCAATATGAACCAGACAATTTATATTGAAAATAAATTTTAAAGCATTTCTATGTATACATGTTCATCCCAGGTGTTATTATAATATCACGAACTCTTTAAATTAGGAAAACGAATCAAATTTTGTCATTTTGGAGTCATTTTCGGGAAACCAAGTGAATCGCGATTTAAAGCAAGATATATTTTAATACGGGATCATTAGTATTGCAATACGATCAACAAAGTGTTGTACACACTGCAATTCAAATAGTAAATAAAAGAATCAAGTCTGAACATAATCAAAAACGTATTGTTTATTGTAAATACACTACTCAATGAATATAAACATGATTGTCCGTCATCGTCAACTCCCTCTGCATCAGAATCATGTCTTCCATTACTACTTTCAACATTTGCTCACTCGTGTTGTTCACTGAAAGCACATTTGCATTAATCTGCACATACCATGTACATTTTTTACATGAGCATCGGTTTGTAGAACACTTACTGCTACTGCAGTTGCAATGCACCAACTCTATTGGGTTCTAGGGCGAGGGTTACCATTGACGTTGTCGAATGTTCGACAAGTCAATGGACGTGACCATCGCCTCAGGCCCAATCTCGATCGTTGAGTCTTGCCCGGTCAGCAAGTGATGGTTCGCTGCAGAAACTCAGTCAAAATAAATGATTTACTTAATTAGTTCTTTATTCATTCCATATTCGTGTAGACATTGTCAGATATGTACGTGCTACTTAGTCCTGTGTGACAGAGGCGGCTTTCCAGCCACGCGGCAGAATGCGGATGATGCGGTTACACGTCTGGCTTCCATGAAGGTCGGTAGAAGAGTGAACGAGTGCGGCCGGGCTGCACATGGCGTGAGCCGGGCGGAAGTGCTAATCCGTCGATCAGCGATTCCGTCCAGCTCGAGCTCGGTCGCGATAATCTGCAAGTGAGGTCGCCACAACTCTACCACAGCTGCTGGTTCTGGATTAAGATTGGTCACAAGAGGAGATAATCCAACAGCATTTTCAATTGATCATGGTGGTGACTCGACTGTGCTTGACTGAAATCTATCATTTTGTCCGCTTCTAGGGCAAAGCGAGCAAACTCAGGAGCAGCTAAGAAATACCTTGCCATAGTATTTGGCCTTTGGGTGATGCCTTTTAGCCCACCCATCACTTTCATAGTAATATTAACTCTCTCCAGAGCGTATCAACGCCAATGTTGCAGAACTCTTGCCCAGATTTATTGACACTAAAGTTTCCTTCGCTGAAAGACTGTCATACCTCTGGATCAGGTTTCTTCTTTGCAATGTACTCTGGTATGTACTGAGCAGCTTTTAAGCGGTTTTGTCTGAATAAGAAATGACACAGTCTTTCCAGGGATATCAAATGCAAGTGCCACAAACCACATCGTGTGGCGTTACTGAACTGTAACAGTGTCTCTACCATTTCCATGTACATACATGCCCATTCAAACATAAGGGTATTTCCACGTGTTTTGTTGTATTATTTGAGCCGTGAGAATGAAGTATTGCTTGGTGTGCCTCTTTTGTGTCTGGTATATTGTTGCAATCACGGGCAATGTTAAGAGATACTCTTTTAGTGCATATTTTCAGGGAATCATTCTCTACAACGAATGCTTCAATATATATAGCAAATAATACTTGTGGTGTGGTATTGTGAGCATTAATCACACGCTTCATTTTTCTTCATTTTAAAATCTGGCAAGTTGTGGATGATCCATCCAGCTGTAAATTTATCCAAGCATCATCAAGACCATTTCCTTGTACAAAAAACCTATTGCTCTGAGGTTGCACAGGATTGTGTAAAATTCTTGAAAGATGTATTTATTTTGGAGTTCTGGCTTTAGGGCCTGATCAAAGCTTTTATAACCCTTATGTACACGTCCATGTCAGATGCGATTATTGTTTTTATTCAAGGACCCATGATATGTGTGTTGACTGCTGTGACTGCTGAAGGAAAGTGAGCAATGTGCTGTATTCATGTGCAGGGGATGATATCAGTGGCAAAGCACGAATATAGGTTTTAGTTTTGGCTACTTCATTTATTAATGAGTTTTATGCTGCCCTTGCTGGTATATTTTGTTGTGTAGATGATTCATTTGTCGTATCTGTAGTGATCGTTGGTGATATATTGCAAGCCACCAGTTATAATCATGCATCATTTCAAAAACTGTCCCTGGGATAAAATCTGAATACTTTTGCCTTCCTTGGGCTTTGAAGTTAAACTAATATCGGACTGAATAATATCTGAAATAGAGGTGGTAAACTCTGAAGAGATCTATTTGATGTTGAGTGTTGGATATTAAGTAGCAAATTTGCGATCTGACCTTGCATTGGTATAACTATGAGGCTGAAATACAACTACAATATTGTATCATGCAAGACAGCCTCAGCTAATATAGTTTCAACCCGCAAAATACGATCATGTGTTGGGCTAATGCCCAGTTTTTGCAAATAATCAATCTGCTGTCTAGAGCATGTCAGACTGTGCACTTTGAGTCCAACACCCAACACATGGTCATTTTCTGTTGCATGACAGTGCCTTAAGTGAACGTTAGCTTTGATTGGTTCATAACTTACTTGTTACATTAGAGATTGGGCAAAACACATAGTAGACTTGCGCAAGGAACTGACCACGCTTTCTACTTGTGTGTTTTAAACATGACGTGGCCAGAGTGGCATAAAAGTTAGCTTTTGCCCCCTTTGAGTGTGTATGAGTACATTATAGATAACAAGAACGATGCCATCGAGCCCTCTTCTCAAGAAGCATTTCCCCCGTTGAGTGTACTCCTAGTCTCAAGCTAATGTTCACAAAGTCAGTTTGACCATACTCAGAACGATCTCTTGAACAATTCGGGAACTTATTAAAGGATGGTCTAGAAGCCATAGCTCTGTGATGTATCGCAGACTTGTGTAAACTGTTGTGAATTGGTTTGGATAGCAAATTGGAGAGAGAATGTACGACGTTATGATGGTTCAAATACAATGCAGTGAGAAAAAAATATGAAGATATCGCAGGCAATGATGGGCACTTGTCCACCAAGAATGTTGTTTTAATGCTGGTACATTGTCTACGATGTTGGCCCAACATTATAACAGATCTTAGAGGTTAGGTACATATTATATTATGTCGTCAAAAGTAATATTTTCATCGCATGGTGAATTCCGGAATCAAATGTGTGTTGTATGTGATGAATTGAGCGTGGTGAACTTTAATGACCTCTGAATGACCTTGACCTTGGTCTGTGCAAATGGCACCAAAATTTTTCAGATTAGGTAAATGCTACTGAACATTTTGGACCATAGTTACAAACTTAATCATGAATTTTTTACTGAAGCCATTTTTTCTACATTAGCGACTGCACTATTCTCAGAGCCACTAGAATTTAGATTGTCAAAATTATTTGTGGTTTCAATTTCAAACAATTGAAATAAATTCCTATCGAAATTTAGATGATTCCATCGACATCATTTCCGCGAGACATTAGTTGTGGAATACGCTAGGAAGATGAAAGATCCCATGTCGACGCAATCCTGAAACTACATATCACAACTATCACAGCTGTAATGTAAATATTTAAAAATGACCATTCAGAGCACCTAAAAGTAGCCAATTGTGGCGACAGGACTTATTTTGCCTGCTCACCTCTGTTTTAGGCTTCCAGACATGGAAGGACCTGGGTTTAGTTCAACCTGGTCAGAAATTAAAATAAAAATAGGCTGAACCAAAATCTAATTTAGGTGGGCTAGACTAGACTAGACTAGGACATAGCGTGAAAATATGTTAACCCCGTTTTATTCCAAAGAAAAATTGAGTGTTGAGAAAAACATAAACATGTATTGCCGGTGAGCCGAAATCAAGTGAAAATAATATCATGTTCCCTATAGTCATGAAAGGGGATTTCGTGAGGGTAATTCACACCTCGAGATCTCGACATGTCCCTGAATCAATTCGAGTGAGGACAAAGCTGGCTGCAAATAAAACCAAAAAGTGTTTTATGACACAATGTACAGTTTAAAATGGGCCGGGAAAATAGGCCAGCGAAAATTCAGGGCTGTTGATTTGTCGCACATTAGCACTTGGGTGCGAATTTGTCATTTAAATGTGCTCCAACCAAGGGCGTACATTTATATACTTTTGCGAATTTAGTTTCTTGATGCGAATATTAATTTAGTGGCAAACTTCTAATATTACAAATACAGTATGTAGATGTAATTCGACAGAATTCAGATCATTCTTCAAGGTACCAGCCTTCAAGGACTGCACTATGCAATATGTAGGCCTATATCCATGGATTTTATAATTTAAATGATCGTATTTTACGAGTAGGCTTACATGCGTCCAGTGCTGGGCTAATGCGGGGCCAGCGTTTCTACAGGATAGTCTGATGTAGACCAGTTCACCCTATCACTGTGGTAGTGAGATGTCTAAGTGTTACTATGGTTGATGAGTTTATCCAACGATTCCCCATAACGATTCATGAACATCGCTGATTCATTTCGTTTAATACGCCTACAAAGGCTACAAATAGAGTTGACCAATCTGTAGTCCAGTTACTTGAGGATATTCCAGACCCGTAATAAAGGGGGGAGCAGGGTAGGTGAAGGCGGAGGCGGAGCGAAAAAGTCTTAAGATACCAAAAAAATCTAAAATTTGTTCATTGTTCAAAATAAGTAACGTGAAAAGACAGACGTCTGCAGCTGTTAAGCTGTTAAGCCGTTCATCGCCAGCGTGATCCGTTACTTTTCAAAGTTTTGAACGCCGCCTTTCATCATTTCCTATTTCCATGTTTCCGTGTTGCATCAAGCCTCAGCGATTAAAAAATCGCTCAGTAAGCGATTTTTTAACGCTCTAGCGCTCTAAAGACCTTTTTCCATGTTGGCGTGACGCTATCCTTCCGCTATCGCCAGCGATAAACGCTGCCATAAAGACGAGCATTTATACTTCCGTTGAAGCGTCTTTAGTGTTCCCATGAAAGCGTTTAAAGACCAGCGATAATCTGAAGTGTGTCCCCCCCAAATAGAATATAATAGAAACTGACGTCATTTCACTGGGTATACCCCACTAGCGTCGAGGCCTTAGAGCGGTAAAAAATAGCTGACAGAGCGGGATTTTTTAATCGCTGACGCTTGACGCTACACGGAAACATGGAAATAGCAAATGATGAAAGTACGTGCGGCGTTCAAAACTTTGAAAAAGTAACGGATCACGATGGCGATGATGATTGCATGGAAAACCGGCTTAACGCTTCATACCCAGTGAAATGACACCAGTTTCTGGGGTTTTCCCAGTCTATATTCTGCTTAGCGGGATAAAAACGGTCGTCTTTATGGCGGCGTTTATCGCTGGCGTTAGCGGAAGGATAACGTCACGCCAACATGGAAAACCGGTTATATGTTGGCTACGGCCCTGTCTTCTAATGTAGCCTATGATAATTTATAAAAACGCACGAAGCCTAGCAAACTTGTTCTAATTTATTGTTTTCTACTTCCCAGTCTCCCAGATGGTAATGAAGTTTTGCAAAATTAGTCTACATGTTATTGAATTCCCCAACATTACATATACGTTAGATCTACTTTTGAAAATTATTAGGCCTAATAAGAAAGATTTCAAAGCTTTGAGCTCCATATGGACGCCACTTAGCCGTGTGTTTATAAAAACGAATTCATTTTGTAAAACAAAAGAATCAAATTGCATAGAAATCTTTAGCTTCACCGCCCTTTACATTTTTTAGATTGTTTTTTTAACTTTCAAAGCGCCAAGGGCGAGGGTGACCTATAGAGGGCGTATCTCGTTGTGAATATAATTATAAATATATTTCACTTCAATTCATGTAGGCCTACACATTGAATAATTTTTTTTTTCTTAAATGTGACATTGGGAAGGCAATTAGGCCTTAATAACAAAGTGCTCAAAATGAAATTAACAAAGTGGTCTGAGCGGTAGTATATAAGACCATTTGCTTATAGTTTGCATGAATACAAATCAGGTTTCATATTTTTCTTATGTAAAATCTGACAATCAAATACATATCTATACGTAGGAAATTGTTGTTCATTATTTCTTTTTATTATGATTAAAAATCAGCTTTCAAGCTATCCAGAATGCCACCAAAATGCGCCAAATGAATTGTAGTAATACAGAAATTTCCAGGAGGAGGACCCCCTGACAACCCCCTTCCAATCCCACCCCCATAAGTGTCCCTCGCTTCGCTCGGGACACAGTTGCTACAAGGATACAGCAGTGCTACGAAGGTTGTGAAAAATGCTACAACTATTTTAATTATGCACACCCCTGAAATCGTTTAAATAAAAGACCACAAATTTACAACTTTACAATCGAAAAATCATCTATACCAGGATTCACATTCACCGTGGTGGATGAATTTCGCCGATTTCTCCGTCAATTCTCAATCAATTTTCATGAAATTTTACACACACTATTTTCCATTTATGTCGTGACTACCCTGAAAGTTTCGCGGAGTTTTGATAAGTATTAAAAAAGTTAGACCATTTGACATGTAGTAAATAAATAAAAATGCTGCCCTCTATAAAGCCATTAGCTTAGTCTCAGAATTTTATTACATGTCAAATGGTCTAACTTCTAAAATACTTATTAAAACCTCGCGAAATTTTTAGGGTAGTCACGACATGAATGGAAAATAGTGTGTGTAAAATTTCATGAAAATTGGTTGAGAATTGACGGAGAAATCGGCGAAATTCATAATCCTGGTTGATGAATTTAATGTGAATCTGACTATAATATGTTAATAATTTGTTATAGCTTCTATAGTAGGGGCCTATAGGGCCTATGTGCAGGTTTAATAATTTAGATCAAACAAAAAGGATAAATTTGATGTGTCAGCAGGGAAATGTCTGATCTTACATGTCTTATCGAGTCTCGTTTCCTCGTTAATAATATTCGTGAACACAGCTGTCTGAAAACGGGTTCCTTCAAGGCATCAACAGCCTCACCAAACTTCCTCCTGGCCTAATTTCATCGATTATCGCCCATGTAAATATCATTTTCTTTTTTCTGCCTGACATTTTATTCTAATCGACCTAGCCATGCAACATTACTTTGGTGGGCCATTATCACATCCCCTGTTTGTCACTTAGTGTGTGTTGAATTTTTTTGACTGATTTTGCCTGTAAGTTTGCAGAATATACACTGTACCGTAATGTTTTAATAAATGGAAGCGATTTACTTAGCACTGGGCGATAATAAAGGTTTCTGTCATTCACTCAGTTAACAATGTAAAATTGAAAATGAAGACAAACGGTAGAGAAGTGACTGATCCGGCGTGGTACAATGTGAACTCTTCCTAATAATGGGGTGGAATTCATTTAGCTAAATGTTAATTCATGAGGTCTAATTTAGGTACATTGTCAATGACCATAGTCTAAAATTATCCAATAAAATTATGCTGACCGGACCTTTTTTCGTAGGCAGTGGCTAATCCTACGTGATATACGTCATTATTCATAATGTAACTCTATGGGCAGCTTCGTTTACGAAATGACGGGCTTCTATTGACTCCCATTATAACTTCCCCGTATGAATAGCCACTCCGTTTATTTCGTAACTGCCCACATGATAAGATGATAGAAAAAATATTTGACCACATTCCACAGTTTTCATGGTTTTCACTGAGCAAAAAATGCTGTGCTGGATCAAAATCTAAGCCAAATTATAAAAACGTCAACAAGTTGTGACCTCAAATGTTGCAAATGCCAGGAGGGATACAGAATCAAAAAAATCACCCAGACACTTGACCATTTTGAAGCAGCTGAAGAAAACCACGGAGATGAACGACTTTTTTTTTACATAGGGGCCTACATCAGGGCACTTAATAAGTGCGCAGCAAAACAGTAATAGTAGCAAATATACCACATATGTACATAACAATAAAAAATTTGGGCATAGCCTCGGCCCTATTTTATGGGGGGTTTTTTAAGTCCACAGGCGGTCATGGAAAAATAAATTTTTTGATGGTTTCTCATCTTTATGTCTAAAAAACTTTTATTTTTACCCTTGGTGTGCCCCATGAGGAAGCGTAGGGCAGGCGAACAAAACTTCACCCAGGTTTTACCCTGGACAAATTAGTGCAGCCCTCGACGGGTATCTCAGACTCAATTCTTAGAAATTCCCACATTATTCTGTCCAAACAGCCTTAATGATGGCCTCGGCTCCAGAACTTCCTCATAGGGCAGTGGACATAGTCTATTTTCATTTTTTGCATTTTTTTACAAAAATTAAAAAAATGGCACCTGTGTAAAAAAAATTATCAGAAGGGGCCCCAGCATGCGTGTTACACCTACCTCTTCAAGCATTTGTTGCAACTATTATCTCCCTTTCTAAATATTATTTTCGGCCGATCTCTACAGATGGCCAAATTACCACATGACTGGGCAGAGGCTAATGTTGCCCCAGTCTTCAAAAAAGGGGCTCGGAACTCTCCGGCAAACTACAAGCCGATATCCCTCACATGTTTTTGACCACTACGGAATGCGGGGGACAACTCTTAATTGGATTCAAAATTTTCTGACCAATTGAACCCGAAAAGTAGTAGTCGATGGCAGCTCTTCAGAATCAGCTCGTGTGAGGTCCGGTGTGCTCCAGGGTACTGTTCTCGGACTCTTTTTGACCTATATTAATGACCTCCCTTCCCCGGTCTTCTCGCAGGTTCGTATCTTTGCAAATGACTGCCTCCTGTATCGCCCGATAAAATGTCGAAAAGATCAGGAGCAGCTGCAGAGAGACAAAATTACAAGCAAAGAAAATTCCACTCTGGGCTTTCTTCGGAGAAACCTGAAGGCATGTCCCCCTAAACTAAAGGAGACTGCCTATTTCTCCCTGGTCATATCATTCTTAGAATACTCTTCAGCTGTTTGGGACCCCTTTAGACAAAAAGATATTGATAAATTGGAAAGATAAGCGGCCAGATTTGTCACCCAAAATTATAGACAAACGGCCAGTGTGACATCTCTCATTCAGAACCTGGGCTGGACTGACTTGAAAACAAGACGTAAAAATTCTAGACTTGTAAGCATGTTCAAAATTTTAAATGAGCTAGTCGAAATTCCTATCAATGACTGTTTAATCCCAGCAGACAAAAGAACACGTGTTGGGCACAATCAGGCCTATAAACATCTTGGAGCTAACACCATACTGGGACAAAATTCTTTTTGGCATCAAACTAATATCCCTGATTGGTATTCTCTTCCGGCAGCTGCCATAGAATCAAAGATTGCGGCAGCGTTCAAGAGTCAGCTGGTACTAAGTCCTCCAGCCTTTTCCCCCCTCCAGCCTGATACTCCAAATAGGAGGTGCTGCTGGAGTAGCAAATTTAAATTCAAATATGAAATTGAAGGCGAGAGCTGGCACCATTTTTTGTAATTAAGAGAAATCTAATGATGGGAACCCCCTGAGAAGGTGATAATAGTGCCATTCAAAACAAAGAATGCTTTTAATTCTACAATATAATGGCTTCATTTTTACCAGTAATAGACAAACAAACAAACACAGAAAAATATGTCTTTTATTGCAGTGTCTCACAAATTCACATAAATCCTGAAAAAACACAAAAAATCCAGCAAAATGAAGTTTTGTGATGTACCTAACTCAGACGAGGGGTCCGCGGGCCGCTCAGGTTCCTGGAAGCTGAAGGGTCAAGTCTTTTCCGAGGGTTTTCCTGCTGTTTCCTGGCAACTTTCACCAATAAATTCTTAAAAAAATCTTATTTTTTTCTTATTATTTTTTTTCATTATCATTCATCAAGGCTAGGATTGACCATCAAATTTGGACTTGGCTGATCTCGCGAAGAAAAAGATCATTGTATTATTGGCAGATATTTATTAGCTCCCGCCGTCACCGTAGGTGAGCGAAGGGAGCTATGGATTCTACCTCCGTTTTTTTTTGGCCTCTTCTTTTGCCTATAACTGTGTGAGAAAATAAGCTAGGATAACAATTTTTGGTATGTGGGTTACTTCCAGGTGGCTAATGGACGGGTTAAAATATTTTTAATCTGAATTCAATACGCAAGGTTGCAGAGGAGAAAATGATGATGTGACGGCGTTGGGCCGTTGGGCCGTTGGGCCGTCCGTAAACAATTCGTTTCCGGAGCATATCTCTGAAAGTACTTGTCCGATTGTCTTCAAATTTTACACACAACACCCCTAGGGGGTCTAGTTGTGCCTTTTGGGGTATTTGAACTTTGACCTACTTCTGGTTCAGAACTATGACCTATTTAGACGTTTTGACGCGCACTTCGTTTCCGGAGCAGATCTCGAAAAGTACTGGGCCGATGACAGTCATATTGCACATACATGTTCTCTAAGGTCCCTAGTTGTGCCTTTTCAGGTTTTTGGACCTTGACCTTGAAGTTGACCCAGCACTTTGACCTAATTTATAACATCGGTAAATCCGACTGAAAGACTTTGCGGAATATCATGAAAACCGCTCAAGATAGCTACACCATTACTATAAAACAAATTGTGAGGTTTCAGGAGAGGATGCATCTTGAAAAATTTCAAGTCGATAAAATTAAAAATGGCCGCCTATCGGCCATTATTCACCTCTACAGGCCTGATATTGCGGAATATCATGAAAACCGCTCAAGATAGCTACACCATTAATAGCAAATAAATTGTAAGGTTTCAGGAGAGGATGCATCCTGAAAAATTTGAAGTTGATAAAATTCAAAATGGCCGCCTATCAGCCATTATTCACCTCGACAGGCCTGATATTGTGGAATATCATGAAAACCGCTCAAGATATCTACACCATTACTATAAAACAAATTGTAAGGCTTCAGGAGAGGATGTATTTTGAAAAAATTCATTTTGTCAAAGTTCAAAAATGGCCGCCAATCAGCCATTATTCACTTTCACATGGCCGTTATTTAGTAAACCGTGCTAGATGGCTAGACCATTACTATAAAGCAAAATGTGTGATTTCAGGAGAGGATGCATCTTGAAAAAATTCGACTCGATAAAATTCAAAATGGCCGCTTATCGGCCATTATTCACTTTCACATGGCCTTTATTTGGTAAACCGTGCTAGATGGCTAGACCATTACTATAAAACAAAATGTGTGATTTCAGGAGAGGATGCATCTTGAAAAAATTCGACTTGATAAAATTCAAAATGGCCGCTTATCGGCCATTATTCACTTTCACATGGCCGTTATTTGGTAAACCGTGCTAGATGGCTAGACCATTACTATAAAACAAAATGTGTGATTTCAGGAGAGGATGCATCTTGAAAAAATTTGACTCGATAAAATTCAAAATGGCCGCTTATCGGCCATTATTCACTTTCACATGGCCGTTATTTGGTAAACCGTGCTAGATGGCTAGACCATTACTATAAAACAAAATGAATGATTTCAGGAGAGGATGCATCTTGAAAAAATTAGACTCGATAAAATTCAAAATGGCCGCTTATCGGCCATTATTCACTTTCACATGGCCGTTATTTGGTCAACCGTGCTAGATGGCTAGACCATTACTGTAAAACGAAATGTGAGATTTCAGATGAGGATGCATCTTGAAAAAAATTGACTTGATCAAATTTAAAATGGCCGCCTTTTCGGCCATTATTCATTTTCACATGGCTGATATTTGGTAAACCGTGCTAGATGGCTAGACCATTACCTGATTACTATAAAACAAAGTGTGAGTTTTCGGGGGAGGATGCACCCTGAAAATTTTTAACTTACGAATTCAAAATGGCCGACAATCAGCATTATTTACCTCGATAGGCCTGATATCAGGTAGACCGTGCTAGATAGCTAGACCATTACTATAAAACAAAATGTGACGTTTAGAGAGAGGATGCCTTTAAAAAACTTTCGACTCAATCGAATTAAAAATGGCCGCCTATCGGCCACTATTTACTTTCACATTGCTGATATTTGGTAAACCGTGTTAGATAGCTGGACCATTACTATAAAACAAAATGTGAGATTACAAGAGAGGATGCATCTTGAAAAAAATTGACTCGATCAAATTCAAAATGGCCGCCTATCGGCCATTATTTACTTTCACATAGCCGGTTTTTAGTAACCGTACTAGATGGCTAGACCATTACTATAAAACAAAATGTGAGATTTCAGGAGAGGATGCATCTTGAAAAATTTTGACTTGATCAAATTCAAAATGGCCTCCTATCGGCCATTATTCACTTTCACATGGGCGATATTTGGTAAACCGTGCTAGATGGCTAGACCATTACTATAGAATGAAATGTGAGATTTCAGCTGAGGATGCATCTTGGAAAATTTTGACTTGATCAAATTCAAAATGGCCCTCTATCGGCCATTATTTACTTTCACATGCCCAATATTTTGCAAACTGTGTTAGATGTTAGTCCATTACTATAAAACAAAATTTGAGGTTTCGGGGGAGGATGCACCCTAAGTTTTTAACTAATTTATATCGAATTCAAAATGACCGTAAATCAGCTATTAGTTAACTCGATTGGCCTGATATCGGGTAAACCATGCCAGATAGGTAGACCATTACTGGGATACTGATTAGGATCATTAATTTCAATGGAGGTTTGCAATCTCTGACAGACTGTCTAGTTCTTATCTTACTCTTAGACTGGGCTTCTTAGACCTAGTTGTCTTGCGTCTTGATTTTTGACCTAGACTAGGACTACATTAATAACCCTATACAAAATTGCTTAAATCAAATTCTAATTCGGAGCGGGAGCTCCTGGACTTATGTAGTCTTGTTAATCATTGTATCTGTAACAGCTTTCTCTAATTGATGAAGCTGACGAAACGAAACTGACGAGACTGGTTCCCTGTAGGGGTCTAATCGACAAGACAAAACTGATGAGACACAACTGGTTTCCTCTAATCGACGAAACTGAAAAGACAAAGCCACAATATTTTTTTTTAGGTTAGCGGTTGAATAAAGATTGACCTAATATTGAACCACAACATTAAACCAACATTGGGTCAACGTGTGCATAAAGTGTTTATGCTACCCAGTGTTTCTGGCTCTGAAAAAAGTTGGAGTCGGGCAATATGAAGATTCTGTCTCCAAACCTGGTGTTGGAGTCAGCACGCAGGTGCGGTTTCCGACGAACTGCTCCTGGAATTTTATTTGCAGAAAAGGCTTCAGGTGGCTTCTATAGTGATATCTGAAGGTACATCTCAAGCTTTAAAACAACTCATTTTTTACTAATGAAACACTGAAAATATCTCTGCGAAATTATTTCTGAAAATTGTATTAATCAACTAGAAATTGTTTTTTCTTGGTATATATTAATCATTGTCGTCAGAATAAAAAAAAAATTCGTCGGGGGAAAAGCTTTTCGTCAATTCTGACGATATGACGACAGATCAGAAACACTGCTACCTGGCTGATATATCGGCAAACAAGCTTTTAAGCATTCATTGATTTAATGTCTGACAAGCGCCGCAGAAAGGGGATTAACATTAACACTACATCTACTTGCTCAAATTAATTGCTTAAATTGTTTACATATTTCACACCCTGCCTCTGACAGACCAGAAGAAGGTATATATTATATAAGCAATGGATCAACTGCCTGGCTGCCACTAGTCGCTACATTTTTTTCAAAACTACTCTACTAAGCAATTATTAGAATAAATATGGTATATTCATTACATGTTTTATTGTGTTGTAGGTATGTTCTGGCTGCACAGTGATGTATAATTATGGCATATAAATGTGATGTGTGGGTTTGGTGTGGAGCAGTAGGTGCTGTGATGATTGTTATGGCTGTTCTGTCCTTGCCACTTGTTCAATATGTTGTTAAAACAGAAGTTCACAAGGTAATTTTAAAAATCAATTATTATTTATTACCTATAAGTAATAAAATTAAATTTCCAGTATTACAGGTATACTGCAGAATAAATTATGACGCTTGCAAATTTGAATTATGATATTCAGACTTGCAAAGATATATTTCACTCTCACATATTATGTTTGATGAAAAATCCTTAATGATTTAAAATTTTCAGCATTTACAGCTTACAGAGGGAACAGTGATGTATCCGCAATGGGAAAATCCATCTGTGCCAATTTACCTGAAGGTTTATGTGTTTAATGTTACAAATGAAATGGAGGTCAGTCATTATTGTAAATAGTTTATTTTTTATTGCAGTAGATGCTTGAAAACCTCTTTAAATTTATGTAATTTATTTTTTTAAATTGTGTTCATCGCTTGCAGAATTTATTACTACCCAGGCGTTAAAATTAGCGGCAGACTGTCCGTCCGTGCCTAATAAAACAGGTCGAGAAATAAAGTCTACTGTACATCCAATGGTCTGATAAAAAATGATATTGATCCTGGTTATGATCAATTATACAGTCTGGTGAAAAGAAACACAGGTCGGATAAAACATGAAGCAATTACCAGTCCCGTTGTTCTGTAAACATTTCTTCTAATTTTAATGCCTGGTTACCCTTTGTGTTCGAATCAAATTTATTTTTTTAAATTAGCACATTTAACAATGGGTTTTAGATTTGAAATATCTGGTTATTCAGCTGAAATATTTTTTTTTAATGAGAAATTTTTACCCATTCGGAGAAGTCAGGCATGGTAGTCCGACATACTTTAATAATTCATGGTATTAATGGTAATTGAGTTGTTGATTAACAAAGTTATGCTATGAACATGTATATCACCAGAAATGCATAACTTAGGTTGTTTGAAATGATCAGATTTTAACGTGTTTTAAAAACATTTTTAATTTGAGATTGTGAGAGTAGCATAGCTGTCACAGATTAAAAAAAATGTATTTTTGACTGGCAATAGGTCTATGGTCATTTTTGTATATTTTAATTCAGTGAAATTAAACATGATATTCGATTTTGTACATTATATATACTGGTATAAAGAGATTTATCATTTGCACGTTATCTTGCATGCATTGTATGTACATGGCTAGTTGTTTTTACGATATATCATATCAGAATTGATCAATCAATTACAACTACCGTAATGTCAATTTTCACATACATGACTCAAGACTTCACATATTCCTATCTATAATTGCCGGTAGTGTAAATATGTAGTTGATAATAGACTTTATAATAATGACTATCTTGATTACACTGTATATATCGGTTCCAGGTGCTAAATGGTGGAAAACCCAAGCTAGTGGAAGTGGGACCTTTTGTTTACAGAGAAATCCGCAACAAAACAGATATAAAACACAATTCTAATGGCACAGTTACATATCGGCAAATCAAGACTTATCACTTCAACAGAGAACTGTCTGTTGCATCAGACACTGAAGTTTTTACCACTGTTAATCTGGTGCTTATGGTATGTTGTCTATTTGTTATACATACTGGACAAAGTGATTGAATTTTTTTGCTACTCCTAAAGCTGCTTTTAATGCACCCCTTTAAGTCAGATTTAAGAATAACTCTTTACCCCATTTGTTTCTAGGATCATATACTATATTTGTAATGGTCAGATTTTGAAGGAAATATTGGCCAGCATTATAATCACACCTAAATGGCAACTCAAAAATGTCACCAGCAAACTTTTATATACCATACTAGATTTCTCTAAAAATAACATTAGAATAGCATTTGTTTTTTTAAATTTGGTTTTCAAAATCTCCCAGAGTTGGCTGCTGAAGCCCCGACCCTCTAGTCTTACTTTTTATCATGGCTCATTATCATGGCTCATTACACACATGACAAATACTGTATATATATAAACTTTTTATACATATATTCCATGTTTGTTTATTATGTTGTCAGGCGCTGGCACAGGCTCTCAGATATGAGAATGATATCATGCAGAATGTGATTTCTAGTCTCTTGGGTGTTTTTCATGAGGATGCACTCATCACGCTCAGTGTACAAGACATCATGTGGGGCTATGAAGATAAACTTTTAAGATTAGCTAAATCTCTCTATCCCAAATGGTTTTACACAGATCTTGTTGGCGCAATGGCAGGGGTGAGCTAGAATTAATTTTGCCAAAATTAGTATGTGTTTTAATGTTTATAGATAAGAATTCAAGGAAATTAAACATCATTTACACTTTCCTGATAATTATGTCATGTATGATCTAATAATATTACTTGTTTTTAACTTGATGTTTTCTAGAAAAATTCTACTGATGATGGTGTTTATACTGTATTTACTGGAGAAGATGATATGTCACAGATAGGCTGGATTGACAAATATAATGGCTCAAGGTAATTGTATGTTTTTGACAGTGATTATTTCAACCTTTTCTATGTTTATATACCCGGTCCATTATAATTTACTATTATCATTTTGTTCAATTATTTTCCTTTCAGCTACCTTCACTTCTGGTCGACTAAGTTTGCCAATAAGATCAATGGCTCTGGTAAGTAAAAGTAAGCTTCAATCGTATGTGTTGATAGCGAATGTAAATTTGACAGTCCTGTAGTTCTTCTGTAGCATTAAGACATGCCATAAGCACACTGAGGGACACTGAAAAAGTTGTTTTTAAAGATCGGTGGCTGCTCATAGGAAGTTGTTTAGGATGAGATATATGCTATTTTGGGTAATGGTCAATGCCTCCCATAGGAGAATGGCTGCCCATAAGAATGTTTCCCTATAGCAGGTTCTAGTATATATTGGTGACACTTCACAATTTTTAGTGTTGGCTTATTTTCTTTTTAATTATTAGTAATGCATTTTAATAATTTAACAGACATGTGGATTAGGTTTTGATTGTTCTTGATTTTTATACTCATGTAGCACACAGAGCAATGGTCTATGCTGAATGAATGAATAAACATGTTAATATGATGTTTTTCTAAATAAGCATTCCCAGATTATTACATCACCACTGTTGCAACTGCTTTATACTGTCAATTATCATAGAAATACCACACCCACAGTGAGATATTGTATGTTGTATCATAACTTATTTGCTTTGTGATATAAGTTCTTATCAGTAGGTCTATCTATAATTATCTGAGATCTTTTTCAGATGGCTCTGTTTTCCCACCGTTTTTGGACAACTCCTTCATTCCATATTTCTTTGATCCACAAGTTTGCAGGTACTTTATTATCTATTTATTCATTATTTATTGATCTAAAAATAATTCCACTTCAATTAGATTGTGAACAATTTCAGCCCACTTTTTATGGAGTAGCAATAAAAATACCACTGCTCTATCCACATCATAGAATTAGCAGCCCTGCAAACACGGGGCATTCACCCAATGCTGTTTCAATGTTGGGCCAGTGTCGAAGACGGTGGGCCAACATTGAAACAGCATTGGTTGAATCCCCCGTGTTTGCAGGGAGACCTGTGTGATATTCACAAATGTGTAACTCATAGTAGATTAACACATCTTAGTCTGGTCCACAGTGTGTGTCAAGAGTGTCTTTTTCTGCAACCTTATTTTATCTTCACTACCTACCTGGCAGTTTTGTAAGGATAGTAGTTGTGTTTTGTAAAACTTTTTTTCCAGGCTATTTTATCGACTTCTCCTATCTCCAATATGCCTGAAAATGCTTATGGTTTATGGACTGACGATTTTATAAATTTAGCACACACATTTATTCCTAATAAAATGACTATAATAAGACCTTGGGACAACCCTTGGTACACTTCAAAACTTCGAAGGCGACGTGATCGATTATATAAACGGGCGAAAAATAACCGTACTATTCAAACCTGGGGTATATAAAGTAGCTCGAAATAATTATGTTCATGAACTAAAATCTGCCAATGATCATTTTGAACAGAGGCAAGTCGACAAAATTAACAATTTCCCTTCATCTAGGCCTTGGTGGCAGACCGTAAAAGGTCTTTTTAAAACTAAAAATAAATCTACTGCTATTCCAGCACTTAGCCAGCAAGACGGCTCGATCACAAACGACCCATACGAAAAGGCTACATCTTTTAACTATTTTTTCTCAGAAAACTCTAAAATAGATACAACAGGGGCTACCCTTCCTGATACCAAATTTCTAACTACAGCTAGACTAACTAGTATAACTTTTACCAGAACTGATATTTTAGATATATTGAAATCACTTGATCCAAATAAAGCCAGTGGTCCCGATTACATCAATCCCAAAATGCTGAAGCACACAGCAGTGCATATTTGTTCCTCACTAACTCGCTCATTTAATATGTCCATGCAACAAAATAAATTTCCTTCTCTCTGGAAAAAAGCCAATGTCTCGCCACTTTTTGAAAAAGGTGATGCATCACAGCTTAACAATTATATGCCTATATCCCTATTAAGCTGTGTCGGCAAAGTCATGGAAACAGCATTTTTAAAATATACATTTAACTACATTCGAGATAATCACCTAATTTACAGCAATCAATCTGGCTTCATGCCAGGGCACAGCACAACACATCAACTTGTACATTTATACCATGTTTTCTGTGAGGCGTTGGATAATAAAAAAAAAGTGCGCTTAGTTTTTGCTGATATTTCCAAAGCCTTTGATCGGGTGTGGCATGCTGGTATACTGCATAAATTGAAAAATAATGGCATAACTGGTTCTCTGAACGAATGGTTTTCTGACTATCTAACCGACAGAAAACAATGCGTTGTGATAAACGGTCATTCTTCTGAATATGGCACAATAGAAGCAGGAGTTCCACAGGGGTCTGTTCTCGGTCCTCTATTATTCCTTATATTTATAGAGATATTAAAGAAGGGTTGGAAAGTAAAATTAGTTTATTTGCAGACGATAGTTTGTTTTATATGGTTTCAAATTTACACAACACTAACAAAGATGTCCTGGACAGAGATCTCATCCGTATTGATACCTCGTCCAAACAGTGGCTTGTAACTTTCAGTATTCAAAAAACTTGTGATATGTCACTTTCTGTATGACCAACCGCAGCAGTTCCTATGCCGTTATCTTTTTCTAGAGCTAATGTAGAGTCTGTCAGCATTTACAAGCATCTAGGTCTAACATTTTCTTCTGATCTAAAATGGAATAATCACGTTGATGACATAAATGCTCGTGCTGATAAAAGACTGTGTCAACTTGAAGCGCTACGTTTTAAAGTAAACCGAAAATACCTAGAAATTTTATATATATCATATATTCGGCCAATTGTTGAATACGTGAACGTAGAAAATTAATCTTATTTGCTGACATCGTTCATGGTAACGCATCTAGCTATTTACAACAGGATCTCCCCCCATCCGTCCAGCTTAGAACTCAGAACCGTTATCAATTGCGAAATAGGTCAGACCTCAGTCAATTCCACACACGAACTGAAACTTTTCGAAATTCTTTTTTCCCATCCACAACTAACAATTGGAACTCCACAGACGAGACAATTAAAAATATAGATGATCGCAATAACCTTAAATCATATTTATATCGCAGTTTACCAAACAAAATATCTTATTTTTACATGTATTCCAGACGAATTAACATTACATTAGCTATAATTAGAATGCAGTGCAGTGAACTGCTATACCACTTGTATCAGAATCACGTTGCTGATAGTCCCAATTGTCCCTGCGGAGTAATAGAAACCCCTGAACATTATTTTTTTGACTGTCCACTGCACCAGGACATGGAAGAGCTTACAGCTGTACTGTTTCAACTTCAATTAACCCCCACTCTAAACACTATTCTTTTTGGTGATGCTCCCTCGGGCAACTCACCAGAATTGGTTATTGCAGTCGAAAAATTTATAACCACAAGGCAGAGATTTACATTAACTATGTTAAATTTACCGGACTGAAGGTGTTTTCTTCACCCTACTTTTCCTTGATGCTGACATTATTGTCAGGATCTAATTGTGCTTTAATACCTTAGTCCTTGCCCTGTGTACCACTTATAAATTCATTTGGTAGGATCTCCCTGTCAGCTGTCGAACAAAAGCTTTGCACTAGGATCCTTCTCATCGATTGCCACGACACAGACATCAACGGTCATCAGTAGCCATGTAGCAAAGAAACCTTGTATTACATTTTTGTATTTGTTTTAATTGCAAAATAAAATATGTTTATACAAAAAAAAAGATAGCTAGACCATTACTATAAAACAAAATGTGCGGTATTAGGTAGGGATATGCTCTGAGAAATTTCAACTCGAACAAATTTAAAATGGCGGCCACCGACTATCGGCCATAATTAACTTTAATATGTCTGATACTTGATAAACCGTGCCAGTAGCTAGACCATTACTATAAAACAAAATGTGCGGTTTCAGGTAGGGTTAATGCTCTGAGAAATTTCAACTTCATTAAAATAAAAATGGCCGAATTACGGTAACTTTAATTACCTGATATCTGACAAACCCTGCCATATAGCTAGACCACTTCTACAAAACCAATTGTGCGGTTCCTGATCAAATTTAAAATGGCCGATTATCGGCCATTATTAAGCAGCCCTCACCGAGGCGGGCTGCTTACTGTATTCCACACGGTCCGCCGTCGCCGCAGTTATTTGTTTTCAAGATAGCTACTAATCTATCAACTTCTGCTTCCTCAACTTCACATAACCATCACATACCACATGAGAATTGTTTTGGTGACATTCTGATCCCCATATCATCAACCCTTTAATTACTATGGCCACTAACCAAGAAAAGCTTGTTAGCGCGTTTCTGGAAAAAGTTTCCATCAGATCTTTTAATTTGGAAAATATGTTCAGCTATG
The DNA here is from genome assembly GCA_964017125.1 of Flabesymbios commensalis. Classification (NCBI taxonomy): domain Eukaryota; kingdom Metazoa; phylum Annelida; class Polychaeta; order Terebellida; family Flabelligeridae; genus Flabesymbios; species Flabesymbios commensalis. The sequence goes on along the minus strand of OZ024909.1, from coordinate 65,572,965 downwards.
TCAGCCAATAACCTGATTAACTTTTGGGAGCAAACAATTTTAAAATAGCCGTTTAATGTCCATTTTGCATTTTAATAATTCTGTGATATTTACTTAACCCCAAAAAAATGCAAAATAGCTGGACCATGAACATAAAACAAAATGTAATGTCTCACACAAGGATAACCCATGACAAATTTCGCAGTTATAAAATACAAAATGTCCGTCAGTGGGCCGTTAATTTTTTTTTTTCTCAATATCTCGGAAATCTGGCATGATAGCTGATCTATCAGCTTCTGCTTCCTTATACTTCACATAGCCATCAGATAACACCATGGGATTTTTGGTGACATTGTGATTTCCATAATATCAACCCTTTAATTACTAGGGCCACTAACAAGGAAATACTTGTTAGCACATTTCAGGAAAAATATTCCAGCAGATTTTCTTTTTATTTAGCAAAAATGCACAGCAATCATCAGTCAATGACTTGATAAGCTTTTGGGAGCAAACAATTTTAAAATGGCGGTCTAGCGGCCATTTAGAATTTGAGTAATTTTGTAATATTTATGCAACTCAAAATCAAAGCAAAATAGCTGGACAATGCATGTAGAACAAAATGTAAGGACTCGCACAAGGATAACCCATCATAAATTTTGCAGAAATAAAATCCAAAATAGCCGACTGACGGTCATTTTTAATTGTTTTTTCTAATTATCTCGGAAATGTTGCATAATATCTAAAGCGGTAATATAAAATAAACCTTGAGAAAGTTTGCTTATCTATAGCAAATTTGAAATGGCCGGCTGGCGATAATGGAGGGGTGCTTTCGTGTTCGTTACCGAACAACTCATTCTAGCTAACTTTAATATGCCTGATACCGGACAAACTGTGCCAAATCAAAAAAATAATATGATTTATAAATTCAAGATGGGCTGATTGTTATTAAAGTTTTTGAAACGTGCACAGGAGAAGCAAAGTGAGTCATTGTCTCAACAATGTACCATCATCGTTTACGCTTTTAAAACCCCATAAACATAATTTTAGCCCAGCTGCACACAAAAAATGAATACTTTTTAGGGTAAGGAACATCTGTGTTTGCTAGAGAAAAACAAATCAAATCAAAATAACCAAAAAAATTGATAATGCATTAAATTTATGTGAAGCATTCCTACCATCACCCCTTGGAACAAAAATCCCATAGGATATATAATACCAGTCTAATAATTACTATAAAACGAATTGTATAGTTTCAGTGAGGGATATACCCTCTTAATGGCAACTTGCTCAAATTAAAAAATTGCTGACCTGCGACCATCATTGACTTCAATATCTGTAATATACACAGTAATCTGTGCTAGATAGGTGGATGATTATTGTAGAACACTAAAGAACAGAATGTGAGACTTCAGGGAAATATGCACTCTGTAAAATTTCTATCACACGGGCGGGGCAGGGGATTATGGTGGCCGGCTGGCCTCTTGTTTCAATTGGAAGTCATCATAAATGTTTCGTCAGCTCTTTCTGCTTCATTTAAATACCTATGTTATGGGTCTTGACCATTTTGATTTCTTAATTCTGACGGGTTACCGATTTTTCTGTAATAATTGCCCATATTCCAATAAACGCCTCTGGCGTTTATTAAAATAAATAAGGTAAATAATTTCTTTGTTAATATTTCTTTTTGCAGAGCTTCGTATGCTGTATTTAATGGCACCATGACCACATCACAGGGTTTAGAGCTGATTCGTTTTACTGTACCACCAGAATTGATGATGGCACCGCCCGGGAACCCAGATAACGCAGGATTCTGTGTGCCTGCTGGGGATTGTATGCCGTCAGGGGTGCTCAATATCACCTCTTGTATGATAGGTAATAAACCAGCAAATGCAATACATTGACCCATCATTGGGGTAATGTTGGCCCAGCGTCGCAGACGATGGGACAACATTAACCCAATGCTGGGTGATAATGCAGGGTTCTGTGTGCCGTTAGGCATGCTAAATATCACCTCTTGTATCCTTATGGTGAACAGTGTGTCTGTTAGGGTTTTCTCATGCAAAAACATAATGTCCATAGTTATTTCTTTGTACATGTATGCCTATATCCCTGTATTGGAAAATCTATTACTCTGCTCAGCAACCATAAGCGCTTCAATTTTTCTTGTACATGGTGATATATTTTAGCTTTAAATTTAAACTATTACAATATTATTTTCGTCTGTTTATATAAGTTAATCTTTCTCTTTATATTATCTATGCCTCCAGCAGCTTACGTCGAGAGGCATCATGTAGTTAGGTTGTCCGTCTGACTGTATGTGGACAAACGTGTAAATTAAGTTCTACAGTGAAGATATAATCATCAATATCTGCATCAAAGATCATTTCTAGTTTATTATCTAATATTTTGATTAAAGAAGTTTGTGATATTTAATATAATATTTAAGCATCTTCCATTTATTGTATTATGTATATTGATGATACTTTTTCTACTCTTTACAGTTGATCACTTCCCGATTCCACTAATGTTATCATTACCACATTTTTACTTGGGAGAAGCCAGGTATCGTGAAGCCGTCAAAGGGATGAAGCCAGACGCAAAGAAACATTCCATGTTTGTGGGATTAGAACCAGTGGGTACAAATTACTTGATAGAATGTCTCGAATGTACTGTTTACTTTATTTGTCTGCGCAAAAGTTTTTGAGAGTAATGATGTGCTTACGCTAAGCACTTTTTCGCATTTATACATGTATTGAATAGAAAATGCTGTAGCACACTAATATTTAATTTATTCATGATGTCACATTGTCTTGTTTTCGTGATCAATAATATTTAAGTCACAAAGGACCCCAGTCCTTAGAACTATTACTACAAGGCTGAGCGACTGCCGTAGTTTAGTGGTCAGAGCTGCGGGCACAAAGTCGGGAGGTCGTGGGTTCGAATCCCACATCGGACATGATGGGGATTTTTTCTGTCACCGGCCCCAACCCAGGGTGAGTTCGACACGGGCTTAATGGGTAGGTCAAGCCACTGACCAAGATTCATCCACTTACGGATGCATTTTTGGGGGGCTTCTCGGAGATATGACCCATTGGGGATTATTAGCTATCAACGGCCCACAGGTGCTTATGATGGCCGGGCCCAGGTGACTTTGGGATAGGTTCGGTAGTTGGTCAGATTGAGGTCAGACTGACATATACTGGACCATATGACAGGAAGTGGTCTCACAGCCCTGTCAGGTAGTCCCAAACCAAATACGGACCTTTTGTGTCAACCCTCATACAGAAAGCACTTGTGCTGCATATAATACAAAATGAAACTCTGCTGGGTTCGCCAAAAATATATTTAAAAAAAATTCTGTGAGGCTAATTCAACTTCTCAGCAAATCCAGACAACCCACATAATTTAGTCAGCAATAATATAATGAAAATCAGAAGGATGGGTGATAATATAAAGAAAACTAGCTAGGCCTAGATAACTATTCCAAACACACGAAATGAGGCTAATTTTTTTTATTGCAAGCAAGCATGATATACAATATGGCTTAGACATTATTATATATATATAAAATATTACATTAATATCAGGCCTGCCGAATATTTAGCTTCAAAGGCAGTTTGAAGCTTTTTTTCGGGCAATTGTAGCGTCAAAAAGAAGGCTTCAAATAATCAGTGGTATTCTATAGATCATGCACAATGCTAACTGCTATTTGTTTTACATATTGAACCACTTTATTTAGGTTTCTGGTGTGCCCATGTCTGGCGCAAAAAGAATACAGGTGAATATTTACGTAGAGAATCTGCCACAAATGAAGTAAGTATATTACAAAGAATTAGCCCTTTTAGATGGTGGGACTGTTTTAATAATAAGATATCTTTTTTTCATTTATTACCCACTTCAATTCATCTTCATCCACTACAAGTCGAGAATTGTGACAACAATTCGTGGCTTGTGGTTGATGAAGATGGCAATGATAAATTCAGGCTTTGAATGGTTAATTAAAATTCTAATGCATGTTTACATTAATTATCAACAATAATAATCATGTATGTGGACAGGGTTTCTTGTAGAAACTTGTGGGTGGGTGGGTCCACGCCCGCAATGCGCCCGCTACCCAGTTTGCCTGTCATCAATCATATTGATGGAAAGTGCTCAAAGGGGTTAAACCCCTTTGCGCCACAAAACTTTTCAAATAAGACAGCTCCCAATGTAAATTCTAGGGCTTTATTTAACCCAGAAAAAATTAAGTATTTATATTGATGCACATTGGTACAGAAAATGACCAAAGTGTGGTTTAAATTTGTGGGGGGGAGGGGGGGGGGGGGTCAGCAACCCTCCCCCTGGTATCTTGGGTGGGAGGGTCTTGACCCACCCTCACCCATCCCCCTTGGAATAAACACTGGTGGAATAAAACTTAAATAAGAATTCAATATTACCGATGAAGGATTAAATAATGTCTTTTATTTTTTAGGCAACTTAAGAAGCTAAAAACAGTTGTTTTTCCATTGCTTTGGATAGATGAGGTATGTTTTTCAATCATGAATCTACTGAACCCCACAGGCCATATAGGTTTAGCCCAAATGTTTTTAAACCCGAACAAAATAGTTTAAACTTACTTTTATGTTCTTGTGTTTATTGTTGTGTTCCCTTTTCCCATAGAGCCTAATGAGGAAATTTTACAATTCTCAAGTCAAATTCCCAACAACATGGAAATATGCAAGTGTTTTTAGGAGAGGTGCTGTGCACTTTTTCCTATTGGCATGATGTGGATGTTTTTCCACTAGGCCCTACAATGACATTATGTTTGTGAATGTGATCACATTTTTGACCTCAGATAATTGAAACATTTTTTTTGCTTTGATGTTCTGATAAACAGCGTTTAATATCAGCAAGGAATCTCTGTATTGAAATTCCTTGATATCAGGTAACTGTAAAACGTGTTGGAAATTCAAACAGTAATCACACAGCTCTCAGGGCTACCCATGGTGCAGACGAAGCATGATGTGTACTTGAGGTGTGCGGCTACATGTACAAATGCGTACAGCTTACACCATCACTTAATAGTCAATTTACAACCCACCCTTGATTGACAACCACATTTTGTTTTTTGATTTATTAGCAGGGGATAATTCGTCCCTAATCGCATCACAGCCACTTTTGCTCTGCTACTGTAGACTTAACAAAGTGGATCATATATAAGCCTACTGCTAATAAAAAAAACTGAATCATAATTTGAAAAATCACATTCCACAATGTGGTGATGTGCAAGTGATTTTTTCAAAATTTTACAGAAATTAAAATTAACTACTGATCAGCTTCATAATTTTTTTGCCGGGGATGCTAAAGGACAAAAGGCACATGTTTTTCAAGCTACATATATCAGTTTCTTATTTGCAGATTTTTACTGTCACTATCAACTAGGTATTTATATTTCACATGTTTCCCTGTCTGGAAATTACATGATGTCTGAATTCAGCAGCAATTCCCATATAACATTGAATAAAAATCGGATATATATACATGTATACACATCACCAGTAATGCAGGGAACAAATATTATACTTCTCCTAAACTAGTAAAACAGAATCCCGGTATCGGACTGCTCCTCTTAATGGAATATCCCACATCACGTACCTCTTTCCGCTGGTTCAAAATTGTCTTCTATTCACACAATTAAATATTGGACTCAGTTGGCTGACCGCCCTGTGAAATTATTGAGAAAAAAAGATTGCAGAAGCTTAGGCAGCTTTTTAAAAGTTTTACAGGGCATGGGAATTTGAAATTGTTTTTTTACCAAGTAGCCCCTACATCTTATACAACACTTTTCTTGTGCAGTTGAATTACTACTACATGTATTTTATGAATGAATAGCATATTTTCAACAATGTATGGGTATTTTAGAGACCAGAGTCTATTGTAAATTAAAAGCAGACCATATTTTTCTGTTTCCTTTATGCAGAACATGCAGATAGATGATAATAACGCCCATCTGGTCTGGTCAATGCTGCTGCTGCCTTTACAAATTGTTCATGTCATACAATATTCGGCTATAGTCATTGGTGTTGCTTTATTTGTATGTGCATCAACCAGTCTGCTACACGATCTCTACACTAAAAGGGTATTTATATATATTATTTTATGAATATGATGTAGATTTAATGTTGGGCCATTGTCGCAAACAGTTGGCCAATGTTAAGCCAGCATACATTCCTTTTTTTCTGTTGTCTGCCTCATTTATAACACAGAATATATTACACAAGAAGAGTTTGTTCTCCATCATAATAAATAATCAACTAAATGTGTGACGTAATCTCTCATGGTGGTGATATGGTATCTATCTTTTCATGTCGCCCAGGTATAGCCCAATTCAATATACATTAGCGAGAAATGATTTTATTTTGTTGTAATTAAATATAGTTGATCACTCAATTAATACTGGGGTATTTCATAATGATGAAATATGTAATTTGGGCCATTTGTTCATTAAAAGCTACTTTAGAAAAAAACATTGTGAATAAATTAAATGTCATCTCGAATATAGCCTCTAATAGTATATTGTTGAAATTATTATTATTGCTCAAACCAAAATTACTCACATTTTTTTTCTATTATCATTTTTTTAGAATTTGGCACGACTCACCAGTTTATATACGACAGGTGTAACGAGTGCTGCCACATCACAGCCGGGTACTGATGATGAACACACTGAGCGTGAGCCACTCCTCAGCAGTGTAGCCAACTCCGACCAGAATCAGCAGTAGATCTCAAATACCACCGTCACCCGTCTATATCCTTCATCAGCAATATAAACAGGGTCAATTACTACAGTCAGTGTCATTGCCAAAGTAATGTGATGTGATGTACAGGTATCATGAAGACTTTGGTAATTATCTTAATACGTTAACCCTCAAATATTTTGAAGCACTGAATGGAAATCAAAGGATTTTTCAAATTGGAATCATCATAAATGTCTTAGTTAGCTCCTTCTGATCCATTTGAATACCTATGTTATAGGTATATGACCATTACAAATATTTTGACTATTACAGTGTGGGGACCAATTTTAGACGTCAGATTTATACAAAAATTTCTCAGCGCTCTAAGTGTTGAGCTTTATACAGATTGGGGGTTTTTCCGGCACTTTGCCTACTGCATCATGTGTCAGATTATTTTTAAAATTAATTCAATATAAAAAGTGATACTAGCCATTAACTATAGATGTCAGATTCCGATATCTAAACTTGATCCCCACACTGAAAGAATTAGATATTTATAATGGCCGTAAAACCATAACACAGGTATTCAAATAAAAGAGCTGACTGAGACATTTATGATGATTCAAGTGGAAAAAAACTTTAGGTTTACATGGTTTATACACAACAATTTCAGCCTTGTAAGGGTTATAATAACATTTTAAGCTTGAATATTATCTCAAATTTTTATTCACAGTAAACAAAGAGATAGAAATGGTCAGTTAGTTAAACGATTATCAACCTTTAAAGGGCTGAATTTTTTATGAGAACCTTGGAGGCGAAAGGGCTTTTTTCAATTTAAAATGTCTTAGTTAGCTGTTTCTGATTCATTTGAATACCTATGTCATGGGTCTGCGACCATTATAAATATTTTTACTCTTACAGTGTGGGGATCTACTTTAGTCGTCAGAATCTGACGTCTACAGACGTCAGATTCTGACGACTAATGTCGATCCCCGCACTGTAAGGGTTAACCCTTACAGCGCTAATTTAACCCTTACAGTGCTAATCACAACAATAGACATTTTTAAATGTCTGGTTTCAAATTAAACAAATTTGAGTAATTTCCATCCACTTGAGGTTCACAACTTCAAGTGCGGGAAAAATAAGGTTATTTATTTTAGAGCTTTAAACAGGAGATAGATCTACCATACGAGGCTACATAATTTGAATGACCAGTTAGCAGTGTCTCACTAAAATGTTTAAATATGTGCTGATTATGATTTATTTTTTTCATTGTAGCTAGATGCGAAAGGTTTGTTTTTTATATATCAGTACACAAAAAGTTCCTTTTTGTTCCATTATATGCACATTCTCATACTGCATTGTTATTTTATTTTTATATCGATTTTTTGAGTTGAGAGCCTGATTAATATTACTTCTTATTATCTCACTAGTACACTTGTAGTATGTAACACAGGGTAACCTAAGTATTACACCCACTCTGCTGGTGTTTTACGGAAGCGATAACAGTAACGCTATAACTATGTATTGATGATATGTCTCCACAATGCTATATCTGTGATTATTTAAAGTATACAATAAAGGATTTAATCCTTACAGTGCGGGGATCAACTTTAGTCGTCTGAATCTGACATCTGTAGACGTCAGATTCTGACGTCTAAAGTCGATGCCCACGCTGTAAGATTTTAAATATTTCTAATGGCCGTAGACCCATAACATAGGTATTCAAATGAATCAGTAGGAGCTAACTAAGACATTTATGATGGTTTCAAATTGAAGTAAACCCTTTGGTCTCCATGGTTTATATAAAAAATATTCAGCGCTTTAAGGGTTTAGGTGGGTTTCATTCACACCTTTGTTGAACAAACTGCTGCTATCTTCATCACATTTTAATCATTGTCATCATGTAATTGTAGTGTCATTCTGTACTAAATCAATTAACCATTACAGCACTGAATTATTTTTGGTTAAACCATGGAGACTAAAGGGGTTCTTTTCAATTTAAAATCTTCATAAATGTCTTAATTAGCTGTTTCCGGTTCATTTGAATACCTAGGTTATGGGTCTACGAAGTCAGATTCTGACATTAATCACAGTTGATGAAATTCAAACAATGTATCCACAGTATATACCATGCATATGCTTAAAATGCCCTATATTTACATATAGTTGTCACATACATACCCCAGTACCGGTACTTAACATTAAAAAAAAAATGCTTATTCAACAAGTGACAATATTGAAGAATTTCAAAAGTACAACATTATCCACAACCAGTAGGCTTTCTATTAAAGACAATGAAAATATATAAAGTGTCATGCAACAAAACGCTGTTGGTAAATGTGCTAATACACTGTTAATACTTTAAAATGAATAATATTTAAATGTTTAAAATATTCTGATATTCACTTTATGCTTGAAATATGTGATGATGAGTGATAAAGTTAATTATTGACAGAAATGGTATTTAAATTAATATTATCAAAGCTTTTGCATTTTTTTACATTATGCCAGTATCACTATTTGTAGCATAACCAAGGTCCTTGAAAATCTTTTGTTTATGATTTTTATTGAAGTATTAGTAGAACTTATAGCAATACAATTATCTTGCAAAATAAAGGAAATATGTACGGTTATATACATGCATATATCTATGCATATCTATGCATATATATATTTTACTTTATACACATGCTTTCTCACTTTTTTAATGTCCTCACGGGTTTAGAACCATGACAATTTGTCGTCTTTTTTTATTTCAAATGTGGTGTATTATGTAGAATTTTTTTTTAGAAAGAGTAAACATATTATTATGATTCTCATTTGGTTGAATCAAACCAGAAGGTTCTGTTTTTTTACACCCTGCTATAGATGATAGTGGAGACACAACCAACTTATTAACACTTGTCCTCCTATAGCTCCACCCTTGTCCTGCTGAATTGTTTCTATTATATTTTTCATTCATTTGAAGCTGGAATTGCTAATGCAATATCTAGCTTCAAATGACGAAGAATGAACATTACTATTTTTTGAAATAATACATCTTCTAAATTGATTCATTTGACTAAGTGACCATACACCCCAACCTATATTATCCATTTCAGTGTATGTATGTATACATCGCTTTACATCGCTTTCTGCACAATCATGGCAATCTCGCGACAGAAGGAAGCCCGGAGCTATGCCCTACTCTTATTTCGGTGATTTCAACCTGGTACCTCCATGTTACAAGCCAGCCGATACGAATGAGTCATTGGGGCTTCCACCTTCAAATGACAAAATTTGGTACTACACGTTCATATTAATAAAAATGTTAGAAATTGAATTATTTGGTAGACTGAGCATCAACTACAAAATAGTGTCTCCATTTGTATGTGGCATTTTATTTTGGTCAAAACATGATAGGCAACCTATATATGTACTGGCATGGTAGGACAATGAATACGCGTAATATATATGTTGACTCGCATATTGTGTGAATGTGACAACCCAACAAACGGAACACGTTGATGTAATGTTGATTTAATGTTGAGCTAGCGTCTATGACAGTGGACCAACACTAAATCAAAAATGGGTCAGTGATTTGTGTTCGCTGTGTGGTACATTGTATACGGATAATCAAAGCAGGCTGTGGTACAGTACATGTGTCTATATGTCATAACCAGGTGGACCAAGCTGCTATATTGTACGATGCGTTCTATTTTATTAGCCGATCGTATTTCTGTTATTGGAAATGAAATGAGTTTAAACATAAATATTTGCAAATATTAGGTCTCAAATTAAACAAGTATGAGTAATTTTTCAATCACTTTCAAATTTAAATTACCTGCCTGCCGAATTATTCAATTTGAATTTTCACTCACTTGAAGTTGTGTCTCGCTGACGCGATCCACAACTTCAAGTGAGTGAAAATTATTCAGATTTGATAAATTGGAAGTCAACTATTTTCAAATCTTGTTGATTGATATCACGTTTTATTTTCAACATGTTTTGAAGCTGATAGGCAATGTGCTAATAAAAAATGTAAAAAAACGAATATAATCGATACTAGTCTTGGGTAGCATTAATGCCTCGAAATGAAAAAGGTAAAAGGACCCCTTGGGATGGGACATTTTCAATGTTGTCAATTTTGAAAACTTAACTTATATGAAGCTATATCTTAACTAAAAATACAAAAAAGTAAAAAAAAAACAATTTTAAAGCACCGAAAAAGAGTGAAATAGTTATATTTCCAGGTCGTATATTGCCATGTAAAAAAACAAGTCAGCAATATGCAGCACTTCATACCACATATTCCCACGTCTTGGCCCAGGAGATCAAAGCAATCGCCGCTAATTGGTGTCTGATTAGTGTCTTATAGTCAGGACATGAGGTGATACACCTGCAACACTTATTGTCTGCCCAACGCTGGGCCGACGGCATCAACATGTGGCCCAGTGCTGTAGGAACATTCAATCGTGCTTCAGCATGTGTTCAGGTATACAAAAAGTTTGTTTGGGTTTTAAGCGGTTTCATGAAAATATTAATAAGAAATATTTATAAAAATCTAAAAACTCTGAAAAAAATAAACTCATGATCTGGGGGATACACTACTTCATTACAAAACTAAAAACGAAAATTGATGTCATCCCAAGGGACTGCTTTATTAATATAATACTAAGATAGATTTCGTTTTTGTCACGAAAAATGATCTTTGCTAACACGGATAACACTTTACTAATTTTTATATAACCTTTTACGAGGGCAGTTACTGTACTGGGTACCTTGATGTGTTCGTCGTTCATCACGTGCCTTCCTTGCATTTTGTGCCTTGTGTCTTGCCAAATAGAAATATTTTGCAGCAAAGAAAATGCTGAAAATTCTGCTTTTATTTTTGTACACGTTGCCTTAGCTGATGTTTATCGAATGTGTCTGATTTGATTGAATGTCGACCCTTTACCCCTTGAAGCGCTGAATTTTGCTATGAAACCTAAGGAGGTCAAAGGGTTTTTTCAATTTGAAATCATCATAAATGTCTTAGTTTGCTCTTTCTTATTCATTTGAATACCTATGTTATGGGTCTACGGCTAATATAAATTTGCTGATTCTTACAGCGTGGCGATCGACTTTAGACGTCGACTAAAGTCGATCCCCGCGCTGTAAGGGTTAACCCTTGTACTCGTAGCTGCTGAATTGTTCGCTGCTATTTTTCTTTCATTTGATGCTGAAATTTCTGACGCAAATTCCAGCTTCAAATGACGATATATATTTCTGATATAAAACTGGCTTGAAACCTTCTATTTACGGGTGCAACAGCACAATGGCGAAGTTTTTCATTCGCAGGTCATAATAATGTTCATACTTATCTACTGTGTTGCCCAGTATTTATTATCAATCAAAAATCTGTAATTTTATTTCGGCTTCTTAATATGACCATATGATATAAACATGTTCATAGAACTAGAACTGCCATAGTTTAAAAAAAATTGTATCGCACATTTATCAGTTAAGCGAGATATAGAGACGAAATTCCCTATTTCTTATTTCAGACATGCATGTCCGAAATAAGAAATACGGATTTTCGTTTCTCTATCTCGCTTAACTGGAAAATCAGCAGCAGAAAAATTTAAAGACTTTTGCAGTTCTAGTCTATGGACAAGTTTACATCATATGGTCATATTAAGAAGCCAAAATAAAAGCACCGATTTTTGATGATTTTAGCCTGATTGTGTCGCTTTAAACACGACCTAGTGTACATTTGCTAGATTAGCATATGTTTTGATTCAAATTCTACAAATGTAAGAAATATTTACCCACTTTAAGTTGTGGGTCGCGGTAGCGAGACACAGCATCAAGTAGGTAAAAATGTAATACCCTCCAATATAAGGGATAGCCAATTAACAGTTTTGTCATTATGTTTATTATTTTTGTGATTATATAAGCAAAAATAATAACCAATATTGTATAGAGCTTTTGAAGCTATGATAATCTATATTTGAATGTATGCCATTTAGGCCTAATGGTTCAATATTGAACAAGACTTGCTAATCGGACAAATGTTAGTCAAATGCACATAATTATATTTATAGCTAAGCCGGATGAGCATACAGTTTCACGCTAAGCTTCGGCTAATAATAAACATGTTATCTTAATATTGTTATGGTCATGTTCACTCTAGAGAATAAAATGACTTATTTCTTAGATGTTCTTTTTGTTTCATATTTAGCTCGTCTTTTTATGTAAAAAGTGTAGGCTGCAGCAATAAACCCTTACACCGCTAAGCACGACTAGAATTGTTTTAACCCTTGAAGCGCTGAATTTTTTTATGCAAATCATGGGAACCAAAATGTTTTTATTAATTTGAAATCATCATAACTGTCTTAATTAGCTCTTTCTGATTCATTTGAATACTTATGTTATGGGTCTACGACCATTAGAAATATTTACCCTTACAGTGCGGGGATCGACAGAATCTGCCGTCTGAAGATGGCAGATTCTGACGACTGTAGTTGATTCCCGCGCTGTAACGGTTGAAATCCATTTTATTATAAATACTTTTAAATCACAGTTGATTTGAACAAAATGTGTGTTCAAAAATCAAGATTTGCAAATGCTTGATTCTAAATTTAACAAATATGAGGAATTTTCAGCCACTTGAAGTTGTGGGTCGCGGTAGCGAGACACAACTACAAGTGGGTGAAAATTTAAATAAATTAACTTAGCGGTATGTGGCTAATTACAGTCTGTCCGACGGTGGAGGATGGTCCAAAATGAAAGTTAGCTTTCCGGTGTCCAGTCAGTCAATTCTCAAGCGATTGTCACGAAATTTTGCAACCATTATTATCTGATCATTTGGCAACAACCCTGTAAATTTCGCGAAATTCCATTTTGTATTTTAAAAGTTAGACCATTTGACATGTAACGCAATTCTGAGAAAAAAACGGAATGAAGTTCAATGGGTTTATACATGTTATTTACTACATGTCAAATGGTCTAACTTTTGAACTACGAAATTTTCAGGATCGATGCCAAATGACTACAAAATAGAGTTTGCAAAATTTCATAAAAATCGCTTGAGAATTGACTGACTGGATATCAAAAAGCTAACTTTCATTTTGGGCCATCCTCCACCGTCGAACAGACTGTAAGTTGATCAGCGTTCGCGGCGTTAACATTATCTTGATAGCTTTACTGTATCCTTGTATTGTATGATGCTAAAAATGAACAGTTTTCAAACAAGTTAGATAATGGTTGAACGTACAAAAAGGAGGGTTGTGTTTTTTTGGTGGTGGGGGATAACTTTAGTACATGTATTGCGGTAACCGCTATGGCTTTTCACAACGTTTTTATTCCCCTCCCAACGAGGTTGGAGCGGGGGTTATGGCGTCACCCCGGACGTCCGTCTGTCGAACTGTCCGCATTTTCGTGTCCGAAGCATATCCCCGAAACCGATCATTGATTTTTTTTCATATTACACACACATACCTCAGGAGGTGTAGTTGTGCTTTTTGTGTGTTATGACCTTTGGCCTATTTGCAAAGGTGTTTTCAGTGATAAGTGCAGTATAATACAACAATGGTATTTTAAGTTTTACATGAATCGAAAGTGGGAGATGGAAATTACTAGAGAGGTGGAAAAATGTCATAGGGATATATTTCTACATATGTATATTTATCGCAATTCACAAGGCCCACAACGTTTTCCAAAAATAGAAATGTCCGACAAAATTCATGATATGAGGTTAAAAGGAGTGCAATTTTGGTCAATGGTTTATATTGATGCATACGGATCGCCATCCAGCATGGCCATAATGTTTGTAAATGTTTAAAATGACCGATGAAGTATAAAATTGCCGCAAAAAATCCAAAATGTAAGACAAACTTTTCTGAAATTCAAATTCCATGGTTATCATTACTTCATTCCTCATTTAATTAAGCTGAGCATGATGGTAGCAAATGCACATCATAGGGCATAACTAACGTTACGTCGTAGACGGTTGCCTAATATTAAACCAACATTGGGTCAACGTCTTGTGTTAGTTGGGATAGAAATCCAAAGCAAAAAGACAGTAATTGCTTTTCTTGTATGAGTTACTGCGTTAAGATTTTTTAGTCTGGTTGGCGGAGTTGGTAGCTGGAGTCTGAGAGTACTGAATGGCCTGGCTGCTTGTTTACACTGCTGGGTCTGAGACTCAACCTGGGTTTACCTACTTTGCTGCATGCAGATTTATAAACCCAACATTATAAAGCTCTGACCCAACATTGGTTCAATGTTGTGTCCCTGTGCTCAATAGTGGCCCAACAATTAGCGTGCGTTGAGCCACTCTTCTACAAGTACAGAGAGAGGTACCGTTGACGGCTAACCTGATTATGTGATTCATGTTTTCCTCGTGCGTAAGCACTCAACCCTGTTGCTAAGCAGATTCTGCCTTAAAAACAGAAGAAACGTCTATAATACTTATTCACGATGCAAGCTTCTCCCCAACTAAAACCCATGTTAACTAGACATAAGAAGACTTTATTAAGGCGTTATTATGCTTTATTGAGGTGTTATATACATGTATATATGAATATTGCTTTACGTCGCTTTCTGCACAATCATGGCAATATCGCGACAGAAGGAAGCCCGAAGCCAGGACTTTGCCCTACTCTTATTTCGGGTTCTTTATAGTGCACAGTACCATAGGCAGCACTGTACACTCCATACCTTTAAACAGTTTGGAGCACTGCATATGCACAACCACGATGACAAATATCCGCTTCGTCCGGGATTTGAACCTGGTACCCGCAGGTCACAAGCCCCAGTCGATACGAATGAGTTATCGGGGCCGGCCTATTGAAGTGTTCAAAAGTTATAATTTAGAGCGTTATAACGACTTACACATTGAGTTATGTATTTAGGTGTTATAACCTTCTAAATATTGTATTGCGGTATTACACCGTATCACTTATCAAGGTGTTATAACGTCCTAAGTTAGGGCGTTGTAACGTATTTGTTAAAAACATACTCATCCCAACAAACACGATACATTAAACCAATGTTGTTTTTAGGTTGGCCGACTGTCTGCGACGCTGGCTAAGCGTTAAAACAACATTAGTTTAATGTATCGTGTTTGCTCGGATGTATATCTTATTACGCCTTGTTCTAATCGCAGTCACTGTTAAATCACTTCCAGCAGAATACGTCACTAATACCAAGGAGGTGATATAGATAACCTCCTTGTTAATACATAATCATGTCACCTGTGATAGCTATAGCACGCGTGGAAACTCATTAGATATTAAAAATCAAACAAAACTAGATTTCTTATCTTAAAAATCGAGTTTTCAGCTTTTATGACAATTTTTTTTATCCATAGTCTAGTTTAATATTCCACAATCCACTGGGACTTCAAAATAATGTTAATTTATAATTTAAAGGTTAATTGATAATTTGAAGGTTAATCGATAATTTCAAGGGTGATTTGTAAATTAATAGTTAATTCATAACTTAAAGGATAATTTATAATTGAAAGGTTAATTTATTATTCATAAAGGTCAATTCATAAAGATATGATATTTCAGTCCAAATTAATTTATTTTAAATAACCTATTCATACAATACAAATTTTTTTTCGAAAAAATATGTAAAGAAAATTATAATGGGTTATGCGGGTAATTCAAGGTATATTTTTAAAATCGATAATGATCTATAGGTTTTCAATTACTTAAATCACAAGAATTTATCGGTGCTGCTGAATAGACATTGTACATTTCATGCATTTTAACTCTACATTCCAATCGATTAATAAGTGACATTATATTGCTATCTTATTTTACCATCTCTAATCCGTAGTTACTAGTGTACTTTCCTGAGTTAACATAGGCTACTGTTATACTCTGGTAAACGGTAAACAAAAACATTTATTTACCAATTTAAATTCTAGCCTTCAGCTTACCCAGAGTACCACTTAATCAACCCCAGCGAACACGAGGATTTTATCCAATGTTGATTTAATGTTGGGCCAGCGTCGTAGACAGTGGACCAGCATTAAACCAACAATGTGTCTGCCCTATGTCTCGATTTTGCTGGGACGGACTTCTTTACAAGTAGTCCAAAGTACATTAACCCTTCGTCTCCCAAGTTCTCAATAATGCGAATCATCGGTGGTCGCCCCACTTCGTAATAATGCGATTTTCATACATTAAAAAAATCAGCTTATAATCTGACTTTGAAATGACCTTGGTGCAATCTTAACTAAGCCACATTAAAGCCCTGCGGGTTATATTGTGATGTGCCAATTTTTTTTCGTCGATCTAATGGTTGGCTATGAGGGTCTGATATTAAATTTTTGAAATATTACATCACAATTTGTTTTACATAACTTGGGTTCGAGGAATGGGTCTTTGTAGGGAACATAGGCAAAGAAGATAGGGCCTATATTGTTTACAACTGTGTAGGCCTATAAGTTTCCAAATAAAAGGTAGAATGATTTGTAAGCAACAGTCGACATTTCTAATGTCGCGCTGTATTAAGCCAGTAGCAGGGTAGATTTAACCAACCATGCTCACAGCTCAATGCAAAAATTTGAAATTAATTATTTTTTCAACAGACGGGCCACTAGCCCTTACATTTCAAGCGATTCTTAGACATTCATAATCATATGGAAGTCTAATTAAGCTGCAAAATTATTTTCAACTGCTTTTCATATTCAGAGAATGAAATTATAGTTCGAGATGGAGATCAGAGATACGAGGATAGCAAATGGCTTATTTCAACACCTCTTTCTTTAAACGACCCTTGGAATCCCAAGGTCATCAAATTCAATTTCAACTTTCCAGGTTCCAGTCCTCCTTTCCACCCAGACATTTTGTATACAGAAGGAATTGGTAGGCTAAAAAGGACTCACTAACAAGAGATCCTAATGCCATTATCTCACTCTCAGCACCCTTCGGGTGCTAGGGTTCCACACAGAGCATAATTATTATGTCTCCCCTCCCACAGAGAGGTAGGGATATGTTGATTTACCCTTGTCCGCTCTGTCTGTCTCAGTCCGTGCTGTGAGTCTTCTATGCTGTGAATCTGTCTCCCATTTATTCCTCTCCACAGCTTTGTATCGTGCAGACAGTCAAACAAGAGAAGTTGACCCAATGCTGGGCTAATGTTGGCCAACCGTCCACGACGCTGACCCACCATTAGCCCAGTATTGGGTTACTGTGTTGTGTTTGGCGCCTCGCTGAATGTAGGCCAGAGTCACAGATAGTCACAGATAGGAGCCAATATTAACCAAGCTTTGGTTCAAACCATCATGACTGTACCGCCAGCATGCAGGTACCCGCAGCATGATGTACTGACTAGGACCAGAAATACATAATACAAATTATGTATTTCTGCTAGGAGTGAATGCATACTGGCCAGCAGCGGCGACGCTGGCCCAGCATTTAACAGACATTGGGTAGGTGTCAGCTTGTAATCACTGTCAGCAGTATTAAGCAATACCAGACCAGCTGCTATTCCCAGCAAACACAAAATATTTGTATAACATTTGTACAACGTCGGCCTAACGTCTTTGACGTTGGCCCAACATTGTACAAATGTTTCACAAATCTTTTGTGTTTACTGGGTTGAACGCAGCCCAGCAAACACGAGACATTGAACCAGTGCTGGTTTGATGCTGGGCCAGCATTGTAGACGGTGGGCCAGCATTGGACCAGCATTTGGTCAACATAGTGTTTGCTGGGAGTGTTTCGCACCAAAATGGAATAATAAATTCAGCTTAATACATAGTCTTTACTGTCCACAGGAGCTATCAACCTTTATGGTTCTGCTGCTGGAGGGGAGACATCTCCAGTTTTTTGTTCATAAAAAACTAGACCCTTTTAGTTAATTTTGTGTCTTTCAGCACATCCCTCCATTGTAGTTAGGATTTAATCAGTGTTAATTGTTTGAGAGCGTAAGTGAATGATATTGAATGGCGATTTTAAATCTCATCTCGAGTATAATTTTAAAGTTTATCAGCCTACTAAATCTAGTGTTATATTCCCCTTACAGAATCATCCAAACTGAATTCTTTCAGAATGACTGACACACACGTTTCTGGCAATCAAGCACTCGCCATTCCTTCAACACTCACTTCACGTTCTCATCAACACAGCGTCAGTCACCAGATGGCAGACATGTGCCCATGTACTTTATGGCAGATAACTCGGGAGTTTGACGCAACCGAAATGATAAATTCACCTATAAAGACTGACGTTATACCAATGAGATGTAAATCTGGCATTAGCAAGTATTTCGCGATGTTGGGCGGGGGCGCTAGGGTAGTGGTTATCACCGCAGACTTTCACGCTGGAGGTCGGGGTTCGTTTCCCGGTCTCGGCGGTTTAAAGAAACAAAATTATTTCTTCCCCATCCACTCGTAAAACTCAGTATTGTGGGGAACCTCCGTGACCGAGAGGTAGCGTGCTCGGCCTCAGACCGCCAGGGTTTTAATTTCGAATCCTGTGTCTGGAGGGCAGTGTCACCTCACCTTCCTCACGAGGTTTTACTGGCCCAATTTAGCCTGTATGTGCACAAAAGTGCCCTAAAGCTCGATTCATTTCATTTCGCGATGTTGCCATGATTGTGCAGATAGCGACGTAAAGCAATATCCACTCACTGTCTCACTCACTCACTTACTCACTCACTCACTCACTCACTCACTCACTCACTCACTCACTCACTCACTCACTCACTCACTCACTCAATCAATCAATCAATCAATCAATCAATCAATCAATCAATCAATCAATCAATCAATCAATCAATCAATCAATCAATCAATAAATAAATCTTTTTTTTCCTTCACGCCTTACGAGTTAAAAATTGCTAGTCTATATGACATTTCGTTCGCTGACAATGGTATTAAATAAATCATAATCTTATCAGACTTCATGGTGTTTATTAATTTATTTTGCCACAACAATGCCAACACAAATAAAAATGTTTTATTTATCGGTATTGACGGCTATAATATTTCTTGTAAAAGCTATAACGTTAAATATTTTCCCCTGATAGGCATTTTCATTCAATGGCCAGGCATATTGGCATACTCAGCACTTAAATGTAAAATTTAAATTTGTATGTAGTTAAGTAGACCTATTCCCCGATCCGTTCCCAGGATTGGAACTGCGCCGGGTCTTTTATAATGGCTTCAGTGTGGAAAAAGGAGATCATTATTGTTTATTTTGTGGTAGGACATTTAAAGTGTGGAAAAAGGAGATCATTATTGTTTATTTTGTGGTAAGACGTTTAGAGTTAAAATAAAAATGAACGGTCTAAAACTAGAGAGATTGAAAAAGACACAAAAGAAAATCGATACTGAGCAGGATCATCCAAATTATGTAACCTAGATCCCATTCACACCCCACCAGTTTTTTCATTGAGATTTTGAGCATTTTAATTGTGATGAGGCCTATATTAGAATATTGTCATTATTTTAACACTATCAATGTTCAAAAATCTTATCCAGCGGTTTTTATAACAATATGATCATGATAATAGAGGTTATTAGTTTTAGCTCCGTTTTAATGAGCGGAGAAAAAATGCACCAAGTCACTGATTTTTAACCCTTTCAGTGCGGGGGCCGTCTTTATCCGTGAGAATCTAACGTATGTAGACGTCAGATTCTCACGTATAAGGACGGTCCCCTCACTGAAAGAATTACAATTTTTTTTTTTATTCATTTACTTATTTTTTTATTTATTAAGATTCACCAAAGAGCAGTATACAGTACTTTGTTCAATGATTACAAAAACTTATCTAATAGTCATGATAATACTGTTGGCTGGACATGGCATCAGATATGTGATATCTATGCTAGGCCTGTCCCGTCTAAGATATTTATAATCGTCGTAGACCCATAACATAGGTATTCAAATGAATCAGAAAAAATATAAATAAGACATTTATGATGATTTCAAATTAAAAAACCCTTTGGTCTCCATGGTTTATACAAAATAATTCAACGTTGTAAGAGTTAAGCACGATTTTAATTGCCATCAAAGTATGTGTTATTATTGTACTTGAAAATGTCATCATTGCTTTTAAACACATCCATCATCAAGCTACATTAAGGTTTTATGCATTTTTATTCGACTTAATACCAGTAGGGTGGCTCCTTTGATAGCGACATGATCATGTCCTGAAATTAGTCTCCCCATTATACTATGTAAATAGTACAGCAGCACAGGGATCAAATTTTCGAGGTACCTAAACCGGCGGTACAACAGTTGTACACATGTCTAGAATTGTTCTCAGGGATCTATAGATACATAATCTGGTTGATGACATTGCCGGAAATGGGGGAGGGCTGAGAATTTGACACTTTTGTACACCTACCCGGTTTTTAGAGAAAATATTCGCTTAAATATGATTTACGCGTCATTCTCACTCTATCACTATGCATTTCACACTCTGTAATAATATGTAAATATTTTTGTTAAAATAAATGAATATGTCTGTCTGTCTGTCTAATAACGCTAGGTTTCATAATAATACATCAAAGTTTATTTTGTGGTAAAAATATCGTCCCCTTGGAGAAAGAAGGTGCTAGACTGCCACTTTACAAAGTGGCAGTTTAGCACCTTCTAATTCCAAGGGGACGATATATTGCCTATATACTAGTATTATATTCATGTGGGTTTGCATGCGAATGTAAACCTATAGTTGTGTTTCGGTGCAGACGTTTGCGCTGGTTGATACTGGGCCAGTGGCCGAGGCAGAAGTTAGTGCAAAGAAGAGATGGATTCGGACGGGATCATCGCTCAGGTTGCAGTGACTGTGCGCTTTTACCATCCGTCGGACCTCTCCCCCCCCCCCCTCTGTTTGTAACACGATAAGACCGGGCGGCTGTTTTTAGAGCCAGGTCTGTACCTGAGTACAGAGATCTCCTCTGTGTTGTTGCTATGGTAGCCCTGCTTGCCAGCTGGTCGGAGCCGCCCCATAACACTCTTCATGCAGAGAAACCTGGCAATTACCACCGAGAAAATAGAATACACATGTTTCCATGGTGACTGACAAATTTTGAATAATGGAGATACAGTATCAGAAATAATAATATAATGGATGAAGTTCCGGTCCTAAAATACAACAAATGTTTTTGATATGTTCCCCTTAACATCAATTTGGAGCTGCTGGCGGTGTATTGTTAACTCCACGTGTTAAATGGGATCATTTCTACGTGAGTTGGAACAATGTTGTTTCAATTCTGGGCCAACGTCCGCGGCGTTGGCCCAGAATTGACCCAACGTTGTTGAGATGTTACTCGCGTTGACTGTTCAGGCAATGTATTATCTACCTGGTTGTTATCCAGTACCCCCCGGCCAGGAGAGCCAGCGAGTCACACAGTGTGTTGTCCATATGTAAAAACCTAGTCCAGCCAACTCATGCCGAGTATGTGAGCATCTCGCGAGTACACCTACTTCAGCAGACAGTCAGCCCTGGAAAATAGTTCTTCATAAACAATTCTGGTTGTCGTTAGCTGGCCTTTACCAAAGTGTACATGTAGATCTGCCCTGTTCATCAGAGGCTGCAGTGATAATCCCGGCAGACTGTTCAGTTTGTATGGTTTCTTTGCCTGCTGGGGCCATCAGTACAGAAGCGGCTGGGGCAGATGATACACAGGATGGAAGAAACACCATAATGTCACCGAGTATCATCTCACGAGTGACCGCTCTGGATTAATAGCCCAGCTGCTGAGTATGACTTATTGAGTGACCAGTGGTCAGATGACCCTGGGAGATGTCTTATCGGCGATACTCAACAACCCCTTCTGCGCCAGCAGGCGGCTACGTGAGTACTCTATCCTCTTACTTACCTGGCACAGGTATCATGAGTATCTGTACTCAACTACCGTCTTTCCCACTACCTAATCATGGTAATGGACACGTTATAAATTGGGTGATACATTATGCAAAATGTCAGGTTTTGTGGGGGCCGCCCATCATTCAACCTGATCTTTTTAATGAGACGTGTTTGTCTCGTCAATTCTTAACCCTTACAGTGCGGGGATCTACTTTAGTCGTCAGAATCTGACGTCTACAGACGTCAGATTCTGACGTCTAAAGTCGATCCCCGCACTTTAAGAGTAAGACCCATAACATAGGTATTCAAAAGAATCGGAAAGAGCTGACTAAGGCATTTATGATGATTCCGAATTGGATAAAACCCTTTGGTTTCCATGGTTTATATAAAATATATTCAGCGCTTCGAGGGTTAAGGTCGAGTTATATTTTGTGATACATTATCCAAAATGTCAGGCAATGCGGTACAGGTGATTATTGAGTGTACACTGGCAAACAAGGGACATTCAACCAATATTGAGTTAACCCTTTAAGTCCTCACGATGCGTTAAAGCTTCATTTTACATCCCTGAAAACGGACCTAATTTCCAACAACAAAGGATTTTAGAACGAAATTTCCATGAAACTAATTTACCAATACATGGCTATTTTCTTCAATTGTTAAACCACAGCAAATCATCTTCATCCATTGTAGTGGATGAAGATGACAATGGTAAATTCAGGCTTGAAAGGGTTGAACCTTACAGCGCTGAAATAGTTCTGTATAAACCACGGAGACCAAAGGGTTTCTTCAATTTGAATTCACTATAAATGTCTTTGGCTCTTATACCGCCTCATTTGATTACCTATGTTATGGGTCTACGGCCTTTATAGTATTTTTACTCTTTCAGTGTGCTGTAATTCTGAGCCAACGTCATAAACGTTGGACGAGCAGCAGCTAGCTTTGGGTCAACCGTTTATGTTTGCTACGATTATGTATTACAAAATAAAATATGTTATATTTGTTTCATATATCATAGCAATGTTTTATGTACTTTACTATAATCATAGCAATGTATATGATTAATATGTCGGGCTATAATTGCTATAGTTCTGCAATGAGACGTGTTACATTTTCATGAAACCTCTTTATTCCCCCCCCCCCCCCCCCCGAGCAAAAACCCAAACATACAGTTTGTTCACCTAAAGGATGATTGAATGCTAGCACAGCATTGGGTCACAAGTTGATTGCGTCGGCCCAGCGTTAAGCAGACCATCGGTGCTGTAGGAGAACCCCCCCCCCCCCCGAACATTGCGTTCCAAGACCAATTAAGAGCAGCAGCTATTAATGTAACCAAGTGATTACTTTGCTTATGCCGTCTGAGATGGGGGGGGGGGCATCTTATTTACATGACAATATACGTCTTGGAAATAAAACTAGTTTAGTCGTTTTCAGTGCTTTAAAATTGTTTTTTTTTCTATGTTTTTTTATTTTATTCAGGATCAGTAGGCTATATAGCCTCATATGAAGTACATTTTCAAAATTGACCAAATTTTAAAAGTCTCATCCCAAGGAGTTCCTTTAAGCAAATATGAGTAGCCTAATTTTCACCCACTTAAAGTTGTGTGTCGCACTAGCGGTCGAGACACATTTTCAAGTGAGTTAAAATTTGAATAAGACTAATTAGCGTGAAAGGTTAATTATTTTGATAAGCAGATAAAATGGCCTTTCTTTCGGTGAAATTTAATATACGTAGTCAGCAATAATTGTGTTTTGTCTTAAATTAACCCATAACCAGTCCATTATCTGCTTTATTTATTTGTTCCAGTCTAATTTACTGACAAAACACATCGTGAGTGAATGAATGAATGAATTAAGTTTTATGCCACGTTCGTGCACATAATTATATATCCTAAACAACCTGGGGATGGTGAGATAGAAATTATGACACTACCTCTAGAAATTAAAACCCTCTGAGACCGAGAACTCTACTTAACGGTCATGGATGCTCTCATGATATTTATTTTTTACGAATGGACGAGAAAGAGATATTTTATATGAAGCTTTAACAATGAGAGCGGAAGACAAACCCCTGCGCGACGTATATACATGTATGCTCTGCATGATAATGCTGCTAATTATTACATTAGTTAGGCTATATCGCCCCTCTCCACCCTGATTACGCTCTAGAATAGTATGACATAATGCGCTGAATTAATTTAAATTTAGGCCTAATCATGGCGATGTAATAAATCGTCCCCTTGGATATCTTGGACATGAAATGGTGTATCTGCCACTTTTTAAATCCAAAATATAGGTATTTCACATTCAAAATTCTGGATCCGCCCCTGTACAATATCTCGTTTAGGAAATTGAGCCGATAATGGATCAAATAATCTGAACGTATTTTTTTAACATCTGTGGAGTTTATCTAGATTTACTTGTTGCCTTGATGTATTCTAGCACGCCACGTGTTTACATGTGTACCACGTGTTTATAGAGTGATGTCATTCATGCATAATTATAGGCTACCATAGTATTTATCACTGAGCCAGATAGTAACAATATGGGAGAATAATTGTGCTCAAGATAAATTGAATTTCAAAATAATAACCGAAATGTTCATTAAACATAATACATTTTGGAGTATTTTAACTTTTTACTGATTACTTACAAAATAATGAAGGGATTTGCATGAAACTCGTGTGTCTCAGACCACTCATTATCCAGGATCCATGATCCAGGATCAGGATTAGGCTCTACGATCTAGATCGCGTGGCGGAGGTTCGCAGTCTCTGACTGGGCTTAGGCCTACAACCTCCCTAGCTGCTGCATGCAATATATACAAAGCAAAATAGAATTAACTTCTTACTATTAAAGTAGCCTAATATTAGAGTTCCTTATTCTTGCACGGCAGCATACATTATGTAGAATTAGATTGTTTTGAGAACTTTTATCTACAAAGAGCAGCTTGTTGTGTGTTGGTGTGATGGTCACCTTCATGGTCACCTTGATGCTCACCCACGTGGCGACACTTTCCAGATGCTCTCGTTATCTCGCCAATGTCCAGATACCACAGCGACTGTAAACCAGCCACGTGTTTTAACACTCCTGTACGTGTTTGAGGCACGTCCTTGCCCTCAATGGACCGACAACAAACAGGTATGGCGTTGAAGGGAAGCTGTTCATATCCTTAAAATGTTTCCTCTCATCGCAATAACACATCCTATCCTAATAAATTCAACTTAAATTGTCGTGAAGATACGATTGCTATAATTTGAAAAAAAAATACTTGGAAGTCTCCGTGCTGGTCAGCTTTAGTAGTTTGAAAATGTACAAGATATCACAATTCCTCAAGTGTGATTTTTGGAATACATAATCACATAATATGCCTACATTTCACTGTGAACAACGGTCATTTAGCATGTTTAATAACATTTAAGGCATTTAGTATGCATAATAAACAATATAGAAAGATAACAACTGTGCCTGTAGCAGGTAGATATTTGGAATTTGGAAAGCTACACATAAGTGAGGTATTTTATTTTTTTAAATTGATGGTATAGTAATTTTATGGTTTTGCACATAATTATATTGATCACAGTGGTCGTCCACTGTACACCAACATCGGGTTACGGGTTTTCCCAAAAGGCATCGCGCGGTCCACTGAAATAGACCTGTTAATGTTATTAGCTATTCACTAGGTGGTGCTGATCCCGAGGGACAGTTGTAAGACGACAGCAAAACTAAAAGGTTATAAAATGCGATATTGCGATTTGTATTTTTCTCAAACACTCGCCAGATGTCTCGTTGATAAAATACCGTGTCACACATTATATAGTCACCATTAGTCGTCAGGTGACGGCGTGGTTAAATCAAGTGTACCAGCAACAATCACTTGGAATAATGCATAATAATCGTCCTGCTGGAACGAACAACGTCATATGCACCGCTTTAACACGTAGGACATATGCTTTTTTGTTTACAGCAAGACGATATAAATGGGAAAGCTGAGAGATGATAAATCGTCTCATGATTGACCACCCCCCCCCCCCCCCCCAACACGTCTCTAGTTTAATCTATACTGTTGTTGAGTCAAATATATTGAATTACAAAATCTACACACTTAGATCATTGTTACTACTAAAACTCTGACGAGCATGAGAATAATTAATAGCTTTGCAATGGAGAAAAAAGTTTTACTAATTATTATATTTCACTATTGACACAGTAACAAACCACAAACAACAAATATTATCTCTTGGCTTAAGAGCAGGTTTGAGCGATATTTGCATGGCAAACCAAGTTATTAAATTACCCGTTACGCGAGGGTCACCCACATGTTGGACACAATAAGTATACCCGGTACTAATAATAAATATACATCATGTAAAAATGTAGGGTATTATATCATATGTTTTATATGTAGGGTTTACATTAATTAAAAATGCGAGTAGTCTCTTCCAGAAAACACAAGCTGTTGACCCAATGCTGGTTTATTGTTGGCCCACCGTCTGCGACATCAAACCAGCATTGGATCAACGCCTTATGTTTGCTGGACAAGGAGCGTTCCGTGATGGCTTATTCGGTTCGGATGTGGACTCAAAAACTGTTCAAAGGCCGGACATTTTAGTGCTGCCTTACACGTGTCTTAGTTACATGTGTCAGAGGTACATGTGTCTGAGTTACATGTGTCAGAGGTACATGTGTCTTAGGTACATGTGTCTGAGTTACATGTGTCTCAGCTACATGTGTCTAAGTTATATGTGTCTGAGGTACATGTGTCTAAGGTACATGTGTCTGAGGTACATGTGTCTGAAGTACATGTGTTTGAGGTACATGTGTCTGAGGTACATGTGTTCGAGGTACATGTGTTTGAGGTACATGTGTCTTAATAACATGTGTCTGAGGTACATGTGTCTGAGGTACATGTGTCTGAGGTACATGTGCCTGAGGTACATGTGTCTTAATTACATGTGTCTGAGGTACATGTGTCTGAGGTACATGTGTACTAATTACATGTGTCTGAGCTACATGTATCTGAGGTACATGTGTCTGAGGTACATGTGTCTGAGGTATATGTGTCTGAGGTATATGTGTCTACGTTATATATGTCTGAGGTACATGTGTCTGAGGTACATGTGTCTGAGGTATATGTGTCTGAGCTACATGTGTCTAAGTTATATGTGTCTGAGATACATTTGTCTGGGGTATATGTGTCTGAAGTATATGTGTGCGAGGTATATGTGTCTGAGGTACATGTTTAAATGAAAAAATGAATGCTATCGTTTTTGAGCCAGATGTAAATAAAAGGTTTACAAATACTATTCCTGCATCCTTTTTATTAACAAAAAGAGTTGTGTTTTTCTCATTGAAAGAGGCTATGACCGTTATGACTTATGCGCGGCACGACGTAGCTGCTTTAAGCAAAAATGATGCTGGTTGCAATATTTATGCCGCTATTCTTCGTATTCCAACATTACAAGGTATCTTGACAGACTTCGTATTGCAGCATTGACAGGTATCTTCACTGTATCTCGAAACACTTCTCAACACCCACAATATTTTACTTCATTTCTGATTCTCTTTGTTCATGTTGTTGTCAAGATGAAATATTTTTCGGAAACAGAAAAAAACACCAGTCAATCAGCCAGCTCAAGAGAGATGGTGGTAAAAGATGTATATTGCAAAGTACTGACAGAGATGGATTTTGAAAGCATTGCACTGGAAGCATTGCATTCCTCTCCAGTTACAGAGCGAGTTCCTGCACCACCCAGTAACCACGAGATGTTGAGCCAGTGTTGATTTAATGTTGGGCCAGCGTCGCACACGATAGCCCGTCATTAACCATTTCAGTGCGGGAACCGACTTTAGACGTCAGAATCTGACGTCTATAGACGTCAGATTCAGACGTCTAAAGTCGATCCCCGAACTGAAAAAAAATGTATAATGGTCGTAGACCGATACCATAGGTATTCAAATGAAGCAGAAAGAGCTACTAAGACATTTATGATGATTTCAAATTGAACAAAATCCTTTGGTTTAATGTTGGTCTAGCGCTGTGGACGGTGGCCCAACATTAAACCAACACTGATCCAACGTCTCTTGTCAGCCGGGTAAGTGTCAATCACGTGGAGGTGCTGGTGCTATAAAAAGTTGTTTTGTTGGCTCCTGCTTTGAACCAGGATGGAAATGTAGAAGCAGGAAGGCAGTCAGAAAGATGGATCCCAGCAAACACGATACACTGAGACAATGTTGCTCAATGTTGAGCCAGCGTCGCAGACGATGGTCCAACATTGAACCAACATTGGCTCAGTGTATCGTGCTGACTGGGAATTGTGTGGATGGCTTTAGTCCATACCCCACACACCTGACTTTATTTCCCAGCATACGAATTGCCATGTTAACATTGCTTCAATGTCGGCCCAGACGTCTGAGATACTGGGCCAACATTGATTCAATGTGTGATCAATATATTGTTCGTATTTGCCGAGTTTCTGTCAACAACTATATATACTGAGACCAATCCGTTGGCATGGAAACGTTGGTAGTCTCGGCTATTCTTGCACAAAAAGTAACATTGCCACAAGTATACAATACAAGTATAACACATGTTTGCTACAGGGCTATAATATGAAAAGCGATGTTATAAATGTTATATGTAAAAGTCACTACGAGACCATACAGTAGACAATAGTGGTGTTTATTATCTCCCCAATGCCGCTACTAAATAATACTGGTGATATATGCTTGCAAACATAATAATGCGACCACCTTATCTCAATATACAAGAGACTTTTAAATTGATTTCAATTACACTTACTCTTTAAATGTATTTTTGGAAATTTTGATTTTTAGAGTCTTATAAGAGCAGTTCTGCACGCAGTGTTTTCATGACATTAGGCTGGTAGTTAGCACCTCCAAACATGCAAATAGATCTGTTTTAGTTTGTTGTATGTTTTCTCCTTCCTGTTCCGATTTGCTAGCTCTCATTTTTTCTGGTGTGTACTTTACTTTTTGTTATGCCCCATTCTACTCTGTCGCTTTGCTTACTTCAACCAGAAGATATAGAAGAGAAACGGCCACATTTGGCGCCCTCACTCACTCACTCACTCACTCACTCACTCACTCACTCACC
The DNA here is from genome assembly GCA_964017125.1 of Flabesymbios commensalis. Taxonomy (NCBI): domain Eukaryota; kingdom Metazoa; phylum Annelida; class Polychaeta; order Terebellida; family Flabelligeridae; genus Flabesymbios; species Flabesymbios commensalis. The sequence continues at coordinate 65,543,352 of OZ024909.1, read as the reverse complement.
CACTCACTCACTCACTCACTCACTCACTCACTCACTCACTCACTCACTCACTCACTCACTCACTCACTCACTCACTCACTCACTCACTCACTCACTCACTCACTCACTCACTCACTCACTCACTCACTCACTCACTCACTCACTCACTCACTCACTCACTCACTCACTCACTCACTCACTCACTCACTCACTCACTCACTCACTCACTCACTCACTCACTCACTCACTCACTCACTCACTCACTCACTCACTCACTCACTCACTCACTCACTCACTCACTCACTCACTCACTCACTCACTCACTCGCTCAAGATGTTCACCCAATGCTGGGTTAACGTTGGGCCACCGTCTGCGACGGCGGACCAACGTTAAACCAGCATTGTGACAATGTCTTGTGTTTACTGGGATAAATCATCAGAGGTTCCCAGCATGTTTACATGGAGACTGAAATATCAACAGCTGGTTTCTTGTTAACTCTTATTTATGTGTGTTTGATGTGCGGGGTGAAGAGAGCAGTTATCATCACCTCTCCAATGATCAGGTTAAGAAGAGGTATCCCAAAAACACGAGATCCTGAACCATTGTCGATTTGATGTTGGCCCAATATGGGTCTAATGTGTAATAAATTAGACAAGCGGCGATTACTATCAATTACCCTACTTTTTATTTTTTTTAATTGTTGCGATTGGTAAATAGGGTCTATAACTGTACGGAATACGGCATTAGCTCATTCTTGTTGGCTCTATCACTGAAATTAAGCAACGCCGGGCCCGGTCCATAATTGGATGGGTGACCGCCTGGGACCACCAGGTGCTGTATACACTAGGACATGCGTGCAGCGGTGTCGTGTCGTGGGGCTCAGAGAACCACGTAAATCAGATGGCTCGTCTGACTGAACTAGAGTTGGACTTAAAATAACCGGCGCAGTTTCCATCCGGCGAGACCCCAGAAAATGCACAATGTGGTGCGATAGCACCCGTGGCGCGATAGCACAATAGTGCGTACTGCCACGTAACATATAGATACAGATACAGATAATTATGATAAATATGTCCGTATTTTCTAATATTTCTAATAAATCTTTCAAAAAATTCGGACAAATAGATTAGGCCTTATTTAAATTGCTAATAGATTATATTATTATATACAGGGCCTACTGCCGTGAAAGCCGATATATTCATCAATATATTTATCATAGATAAAATTATATAGAGCATTGTTTTATAAAGAATCATACACCTAAATATCAATATAGTTATCATAGACTTATATAGATCAACATTGAAAAGCATACACTATTAAGGCCATGGAAATCATTTATGGATTATGGGTAATCCTATGCCACAATTATATGGACGAAAAATACATTAATTTACCATTATTTTTTAATTTAATAGATCAATTTATTGACTAGATAATAGAAGAATGTTCTTGTAGTGCATACAATATCTTTAAACCCCTTACAGTGCGGGGATCGACTTTAGTCGTCAGAATCTGACGTCTGTAGACGTCAGATTCTGAGGATTAAAGTCGATCCCCGCACTGTAAGAGTAAAAATATTTCTGATGTCCGCAGACCCATATGTGTGCAGACCTATCCGTATGTGATATGCATGTGGTGGAAGATGAAAAACACGTATTACTTGAATGTCCATTATATACACCTACTAGAAATATTTTATTTCAAAAAATGAACTCACTCACTCACTCACTCACTCACTCACTCACTCACTCACTCACTCACTCACTCACTCACTCACTCACTCACTCACTCACTCACTCACTCACTCACTCACTCACTCACTCACTCACTCACTCACTCACTCACTCACTCACTCACTCGCTCGCTCGCTCGCTCGCTCGCTCAAGATGTTCACCCAGTGCTGGTTTAACGTTGGGCCACCGTCTGCGACGGCGGACCAACGTTAAACCAGCATTGTGACAATGGCTTGTGTTTACTGGGATAAATCATCAGAGGTTCCCAACATGTTTACATGGAGACTGAAATATCAACAGCTGGTTTCTTGTTAACTCCTATTTATGTGTGTTTGATGTGCGGGGTGAAGAGAGCAGTTATCATCACCTCTCCAATGATCAGGTTAGGATGAGGTATCCCAAAAACACGAGATCCTGAACCATTGTCGATTTGATGTTGGCCCAATATGAGTCTAATGCGTAATAAATTAGACAAGCGGCTATTACTATCAATTACCCTACTTTTGATTTTTTTTAATTGTTGCGATTGGTAAATAGGGTCTATAACTGTACGGAATACGGCATTAGCTCATCGGTGCTGGCTCTATCACTGAAATTAAGCAACGTCGGGCCCGGTCCATAATTGGATGGGTGACCGCCTGGGACCACCAGGTGCTGTATACACTAGGACATGCGTGCAGCGATGTCGTGTCGTGGGGCTCAGAGAACCTCGTAAATCATATGGCTCGTCTGACTGAACTAGAGTTGGACGTAAAAGAACCTCAATGGACGTAGGCGCAGTTTCCATCCGGCGAGACCCCAGAAAATCCACAATGTGGTGCAATAGCACCCTTGGCGCGATAGCACAATAGTGCGTACTGCCACGTAACATATAGATACATATACAGATAATTATGATAGATATGTCCGTATTTTCTAATATTTCTATTAAATCCTTCAGAAAATTCGGACAAAAAGATTAGGCCTAATTTAAATTGCTAATAGATTATATTAGGTTATATACAGGGCCTACTGCCGTGAAAGCCGATATATTCATCAATATATTTATCATAGATAAAATTATATAGAGCATTGTTTTATAAAGAATCATACATCTAAATATCAATATAGTTATCATAAACTTATATAGATCAACATTGAAAAGCATACACTATTAAGGCCATGTAAATCATTTATTGATTATGGGTAATCATATGCCACAATTATATGGACGAAAAATAAATTAATTTACCGTTATTTTTTTTAATTTAATAGATCAATTTATTGACTAGATAATAGAAGAATGTTCTTGTAGTGCATACAATATCCTTAAAACCCTTACAGCGCGGGAATCGACTTTAGTCGTCAGAATCTGACGTCTGCAGACGTCAGATTCTGACGACTAAAGTCGATCCCTGCACTGTAGGAGTAAAATTATTTCTAATGTCCGCAGACCCATATGTGTGCAGACCCATCAGTATGTGATATGCATGTGGTGGAAGATGAAAAACACGTATTACTTGAATGTCCATTATATACACCTACTAGAGATATTTTATTTCAAAAAATGAATGAACATAATGTTAGTTTTAATTTAATGAGTATTTCTGATAAAATGATTTGTATGTTAATTTACCAGCAATGAATGTGTAAAAGTCTTAGCCAAATCCTGCTATGATATTTTAAACCAGCGTCGAGCCGTATTTTGCAACGTTTAATTACAAGTACGATTATATACTATCTGTTTTAAAAATATATATATGTTTCTTTTATCACTACTTTAATTTTAGTAAAGTAATGGCAATATGAGTCTCTCATAACTCCATGTAGAGTGGCTCGGTATGTACACACACTGTGACGTACCTTTTATGAATACATGTATTATGTGTATGTATGTATTGAGGTGAGACATGAATAAACAAAATAAACCCATTACATAGGTATTCAAATAAATCGGAAAGAGCTAACTAAGACATTTATGATAATTTCAAATTGAAAAAACCCTTTGGTCTCCATGGTTTATACAAAGTAATTCAGCGTTGTAAGGGTTAAATCTCCGAGTAAAGAAACCTTGTAGGAATTAACCATTTGCGTGCTGATCACAACCATTGTCGTTTTTAATCTGTTCCATTAGCCGATTAGGTAACAGTTATTGGGAATGAAATGGAAATCAAGATTTGCAAATGTTTGGTGTGAAAATAAACAAATATCAGTACTTTTCAGCCACTTGAAGTTGTGGGTCGCGGTAGCGAAACACAACCTCAAGTGGCTAAAATGTATAGTATTTAATTGAGCAGGATAGCAGAATATAATTAAAGGGACTGTCCCATGCTAAAATCATACAAAAATGGACTATATACATCATATGGTCATATTAAGAAGCCAAAATAAAATCACCGATTTTTTTATGTTTTTGGCCTGAGACAGTCCCTTTAACTTGTTGTGAACATGTGTGCTGAGTGTAAATGAAATGAATCGGGCTTTAGGCCACCTTTGTGCACATATAGGCTAAACTGGGCCAGGAGAACCTCCTGAGGATGGTGAGATGATTGAGATGACACTGTCCTCCAGACACAGGATTCGAAATTCGAACCCTGGCGGTCTGAGGCCGAGCACGCTACCTCTCGGTCACGGAGGCTCCCCGCAATACTGACTTTCACACGTGGATGGGGAAGAAACATTTTTGTTTCTTTCAAACCGCCGAGTCCGGGAACCGAACCCCGAACTCTGGCGTGAAAGGCAGCGGTGCTAACCACTACCCTAGGGCCCTCGCCCGTGTGCTGAGTGTACAGGGAAGCACCCAAAGCAAACGTTCAGCCACTGTTGTGTTAATGCTGGGCTATTGTCCACGACGATGGCACAGCGTTAAAAAGCAACAGTGGAACAATATACCGTGCTTGCTTGCCAGGAATAGAGACTTTGAACCCATGTTGGTTTCATGGTAGGCCACCGTGTGCGACGCTGGCCCAACATTAAAACACCATTGGGTAAATCTCGTGTTAGCTGGATCCAGACAACACTGCACGTTCATCCTATGTCGGCTCGATGCTGGGCCAACGTCTACAACGCTGGCCCAAACTAAAGCCAACAGTGAGACAATGTCCCATGCTTGCTTGCAATAGTCAGACAGATCCAGGCAAACACGAAACCCGCGTGTTGGTTCGACGTTGGGTCACTGTCTGCAAAGCTAGCTCAGCATTAAACCAACGCGAAATACCGTATCGTGAGCACACACGATACATCCAATGATTGTTGTTATAATGTTGGGCCAGCGTCTGCGACGCTGGCCAAACATTGGCTGAATGTTTCTTGTTTTCTTCCTGACCAGGGGAGAGTCGGGTATACAGGGAGATGTTAGGGGGGACACTGAGATGGAAACTATATACCAGGGGAGAGTAGGGTACAGGGGGAGGTTAGCAAGGTTAGGGAACAGACTGGGATGGACATTGACGGCTACCAGTGATGGCCTCCTGGGTCTGATTCTGCAGATAACGCCCATCATTGGATTCCATTCCTGTAAATAATGCTGCCTGCAAGACTTTAGGTTTGGGAGAACTAGTTACTTTTGTTTAGAGCGAGTGAGCATGCACCAGGACGGGTTCGAGGTGTGATGTTACAGCGGCTGTGATTGGTCTGCATTTCTTAAAATAGTTTATTTTCAGAAATCTAACAATCCTGCTGTTGCACCCCTTCAAGACTGAATTTACCTCTGATCTTCATCCACTACAAGTCGCGAATTGCTGTTGCAATTCTCGATATAGCAATTCTCGACTTGCAGTGGATGAAGACGACTTGAAGTGGGTGGCAAATGAAAAAAAAATATTGTTATTATTAAACAGTTCCTTGAAAATTTGCTAAAACCCTTAGATGTAGGAAATATGTCATTCTTCAGAAATGCAAAATGATGCTTCGATGCATTGTGAGGGTATAACATGTTAAAGGGTGGCTGATCACTCTTATAAAAAAGGGTTCTTGGAGGCTCTTTGCAGTATGCATGCCACGTCTGTATGTGGAACCCTTTTTTATAATACTACAATGTACAATAACCTTTTTTAAGAGTGTACATGACCCTTTGGAAGATTTTTGTATTGGCGTATCTCCCTCATTTATTGTAAATTCACAGTATGTAAATCTTATTGTGGATTCTCCATTAAGGCAATAACTCACACACCTATGTCTTCACTCTGCAAGTGAAAACACCAATAAATGAAGCAACAGTTGAATAAAAATAGAGAGTTATCCAGGTCTAGGCGTGCAAAAATAATATATTGTCATTCTTTACGCCACTGGAAAGCTAATTTTAAATATATTAAATCTCCCGCCAAATTATATGAAATGTCATAATTTATTAATTATAATGCTTACAAAATAGGAAATGTATGTGTACCTATTTGACCCCAATTAGAGCAGCACTTTCGGGTGAAGGTCTAATTATCTATTAATCTTAGATCAGGAACCATTCCGCAGACAGAAAATTCTGACAATCCTGGAGTATGAGGTGAACTGCATAACCGCTAACCCTTGGCATGTTAGGTCCCCAGAAAAGACGTTTACCCAATGTTGGTTTAATGTTGGGCCAGCGTCGCAGACGGTGGGCCAACATTGAACCAACATCGGATGATCGTCTCCTGTTTGGTGGGTCCGTCGGTCTACATCGGTCTACGTCGGCCAAACAAGTTTCAAGCCAGTTATCCCTTGAGCTGCTATGCCCGTAGATAATATACATATAATAGGGCCTAGGGTTTCAAGCGAATTTCAGACTAAATATAATACCCCTAAAATGTGTAACATATCCTGAGCTAGATGCTCAGTTAATCAAATATTTTAATTTGGGAGATGTCTAGTTTTGATAAATAACGTTAATTTTCATTCGTTTTAAGCTGGAAATTGCGTTAGCGATGAATGAAAAATAGAAAAAAACATTTATTTCAGCAGCAGAAGAAGTGAGTGGCAAATGAAAAAAATATGTTGTTATTATTAAACAGTTCCTTGGAAATTTGTTAAAGCCCCTGGGTGTAGGAAATTGGGTCATTCTTCATAAATGCAAAATGATGCTAGACTTGTCAATGCAATTGATGAAAAAAATAAAACATTAGGAGTAGTACAATTTCAATAAATAGGATATTTTCGTCATTTGAAGCTGGAAATTGCGTTAGCAATTACAGCTTCAACTGATGGAAATATAGCATTCCAGCAGGATGAAGGTTAATTTCAAGGCTGTAGATTATTATTGGTTGCGCTCCGTCTGAATCGGTTACCAAAGAATGATGGAGTTTCAAGTCTGGACACAAGATACATTCCAGTATCGCCGATGAACGATCGCGAGTCGCTTTTCCTTTTCCAGTCAACCATCATACCAGCTGGAGATGTCGAGTGAAAAGTAAAAGAAAAACAGGAGAAGAGATAAGCATTCAATAAGGAAATAACCAGAGCAGTGGGATCCTCCATACCAAAAGTTGTAGACGGCTTCTCAGTGCTGGCCCAACGCATCAGACGGTGGCCCTGCATTGAAGCAGCACTGTTTTAACACCTGATCTTTGGTATAAGTGTCTGTTTTCTGATCAGCAGGCTACCATCTCTGCTATGCCGTTTTCAGCCACACAGTATCTAATCCGCCGCTGAAGGTGCGCGTCATGAAACGTGAGGTAGAAGAAAGATAGCAGGTTAATAAAGGACGGCAAGAATGGATAACGGTGGATTTGCAAATGAATGCAATGTGATGTAGTTACATTCTATGGTGTGAATTAAGCGTAAGATAAAATTCTTAGAAAGTCAGAAGTTGATGCTGAATGCTTCGGTGAATGAAGCATATTTTAAATGTGGATGATCTACAGGGCAGCTTGGACACCCTGGAGAGTGTGACTGATGGCTACCACACAGAGCGTTAAATCGCAGAGTTTCGCGATTTTTTTTCCATTTGCCACCGATACTGCAAAATCTTAAAGGGCGTGAAAATACCCCTGATATACAGATTCACGCTATAATCCATCACAATTTGATCAATGGATGCTCCAGAGGTGTACTTTTCTGTACAGTTTTCAAAACCTACGACCAGATTCAGGATTAGTTTTATACGATATAATACAGTACACGTAGGCTACACAGCACAGCTTGTGTTTGAGAACAGAAAAGATGTGGGAATTTATCGGCAGAGCGAAAATAGAAAACTAAATTATGGTATTAATTTAAGGTTTAGGTCAGAGAAATTTGAGTAACTGCAATTATCCACCAGGACATACACAGCCGGGGTTTTCGTGTCCTCCAAATTCAACGTTGATAGTGAACTTGATTGTGACACATTGAGGATATAGGTCCTAGATGAGTATATATAATAGTCAGATGATGACATATGTATGAGCACAACATTAATCATTACAGAGGTATTGCTCATCTGTCCTATATGACAGGATAATCAGGATAATCAGGTGGTTATTACGTCATGTCGTCCCTCGCAGCACTCAATTTGATGCCAGTGAGTATTACATTAACCTTTACAACGCTGAAATATTTTTGTATAAACCATGGAAACCAAAAGTCTTTTTTCAATTTAAAATCATCATAAATGTCTTAGTTAGCTATTTCCGATTCATTTGAATACCTATGGTATGGATTTATGGCCATAATAAATATTGTGATTCTGTCAGCACGGGGACTGTCTTTATACGTCAGAATCTGACGTCAGATTCTGACGTATAAATACAGTCCCCGCGCTGAAAGGGTTAAACCTTGAAGCGCCGAAATAGAGTGATCAACGCTTTAACCCCCAAAGCGCTAAGCGCGACTATAGTTGTTTTTAATTTGTTTTATTAGTCGATCAAATCACCCAATAAGATTTGTAAGTTTTTCTTCTCAGATTAAACAAATATGAGTATTTTTCACCCACTTGATGTTGCGGATTGCGGTAGCGAGACACAACTTCAAGTGGGTGAAAATTTAAATTATTCAATTCAGCGCTTTAGGGGTTAAAGACCAACTTTTTATTCACTTTTAGGTACCAATTTTTTATTCAATTTACTGAAATTATGATAAATGGCTCAGTTAGGTGTTTCGGTTTTCTATTTGGGGACCGAACTTTGACATCAGATACTGACGCCAAAAGTTTGATTTTACCGCACCGAAAGGGTCATAGCTGCTATGTAAAGTCAAAGGACAGTATCTGCTTACTTTTAAGGGTGAGCAAATACTACCTTTTGGATTTGCAAGGTAAAATGCTTATAGTCAAGCGTTGGTATAACCATGCGCCAACAGCTCTGATGTTGGCACAATGTTACACCAGCAATCATCAGGAATATGGACAACAACTACAGCAAACATATTCTACGGATGACGATTCTCATTTGATACAGTTTGACGAGATACAGACAATTAATTTGCAATAACTTATCATTAATGAAGATAATTATGATATAGAAAGCCGGAACAACAAATTCCTAACAAAAGACAAACGTTGTAAAAATGTTAGTTTATTGCTGGGCCAACTTGGCAGACCTTGAACCAACATTAATTCACCGTTGGATCAATGTCCCATGTTTGTTGTGTCCCGGCAAACACGAGACATCTGCTAAATGTTGTATCAATGTTGGCCCACCGTCTACGACGCTGGCCCAACATTGGTCCAACACTGGTTGGATGTCTCGTGTTTGTTGTGTATAATAGTGACGCTGTAGAATATCCTGTTGCAATAATGCACGCTATTTAGAAGGTGAGCCATTGGTTACACATGATATAGTCACTCATAGTATTATTGTCCTATTTGTATTATAATATTAGTTTGGTATTTGTGATTGACACATAGACTGATCATCTACGATTACGCTGTATATAAGTGAATCATGTTTTTATCAGCGTGTTTCTATGTAGCGTAGACTAATATCAAGTTTTTGGCATCTCACAAGCCAATGCCTCACCCTGACCCTGTCGCAGTAGCACCGCAAGATATTTGCAAAAGGGATGGCTATTTGTTCCGGTGGCCAGAGTTCTAAAAACTATAGGCTTACACGTATTTTCACCGGATCAAACATTTCCCTCATCGCTCTGTCATTTTTATCAGAAATGTAAGCTGTAGAAGCTTTTGCATCAAGCAGCCTCAGAAATGATTCTGCTGATATTTTTTGTAATGTAATTGTGATGTATTGGAAAGGTTTTTGGAGTCTGTTGTAGAAATTCATCGAAGATAACAAATCTTGTCTGGGTGAAATATCCCAACAATTATTGTTTATACTTCCAGTGTTGGCCGTTTCCTGTAACGTGGCCAAAAATTTCTCCGTAAAAAAAATCAAAAATTATTTACATTATCACTAACCCTTTCACCGCCGGTACCGATTATATTCGTTTTTTTACATTTTTTGTTAGCATATTATTGCTCATAAGCTTCTAAACAAGTTTAAGATATAAAGTGACATTATTCAGCAAAAAATTAAAAATAGTTATTCTGCATTTTGTGACATCTGAATAATTTTCACTCACTTGAAGTTGTGGATCGCGTCAGCGAGACACAACTTCAAGTGGGTGAAAATTCCAATTGAATAATTTGGCGGTTAAAGGGTTAAGGTTTTTTTTACATTAACCCTTACAACGCTTCAATATTTGTATTTAAACCATAGAGACCAAAGTGTTATTTTCAATTTGAAATCATCATGAATGTCGTAGTTAGCTCTTTCCGCTTCATTTGAATACCTGTGTTGTGGGTCTACGGCCATTATAAATATTCTACTCTTTCAGTGCGGGGCCGTCTTTAGACGTCAGATTCTGAGATGCTAGTACTATACAGATTCTCGTTAATCATATTAAGCTGATTTTCTCAAGTATAACATATAGGCCTAATTATGTCAATTTGTGTCGATGATGAAATATTTCTGCTTACCTTGCACGCGCTATCAAATGTAATTTCTCAGCTAGCACAAGGCATTAACCCAATGTTGTTTTAATGTTGGCCCGCCTTCTTCGACGTCAGCCCAAAATTAAAACAATATTGGGTCGATGCCTCGTGTTTGGTGGGTTCGAACAACATTGGCGACGCTGACCTGACGTTATTACACCACACTTATCGGGGACTGTCTCTGAGTGCACTAAATATCGCGATTTGCAGTTATCGCGGACTGTGCAAGTTGACCTTCATTATCATCGGGTTAACTTTTACATCGCTATATTTTTATATAAACCATATAGACTTTAGATGTCAGAATCTAGACGTCAGCTTCTGACGTCTAAGGTCGGTCCCCGCATCGAAAGGGTTAATGACTTGTAATACTTATCTAAAACGGGGCGTTTGCCCAGCCTTGCATTAATTTTAGCTTTCAATTAAAACGACGTTGTATGAATGTGTGTGTCGTGTTTTGGGGGTTGGTGGTGAACCACTCATCACAGTCTGACCATCTGATCCTGTCTCTGACATCTCCGTATCACCACAGCACGTGGACAGATAGAACAACTGATCAATCCCATGTCCTCTAGCTATAAATGTAGGTCATCAACAGACGGATCCTATGATGTAGTTTTTTTTATTATGATACAGTCATCATGTAGCACTAAAACTTTGTCTGTGAGAGCGAAATAGAAAATATACACAATATACAAGCCAACAAATGAGCAATATACACAACTCAACAAACATGAAACGTTGATGCAATATTGGTTTGAATTGGGCTAGTGCCCGAAATGGTGGGTTATGATCTACATGTATCCAACGTCTCACGTTCGGGAGTAGAACATATATATATATAGTTACGACTTCTGGTTTCTTCTCGTACGAGCCCATTAATCTTACGAACATCTGTGCCTGAGGGTTCAAAACATCTCGTTTATCCAACCCGAATAAAGAATGAATGAGGTTTTAGGCTACCTTTGACACAGGATTCGAAATTCGAGACCTGGTGGTCTGAGGCCGAGCACGCTGATGGGGAGCGAATGTGAAAGATTTGGCGTGACAGGCCTTGGCGAAACCAATACACTAGTGCTCTGCAAAGCCAAAAGGCAGTATCTGCTCACTTGTAAAGTGAGCAGATACTGCCTTTTGGCTTTGCACGACAGACTAGTGGCCCCGCGCTTCTCCACTCTGAGCACACACGACAATAATGATATCTATTGAACATTCACCAGATGTCATCGGGGTGCGCGTTCAATTGTTATAGGGTGTGTCATAAACAACCTATTTAAGGCTAAATATTTCTCATTTCACGTGTTTGATATAGGATATAGGCCTATCAGCCTATATATTGCTTTAACTACAATTTTACAAATTAGTAAAATTTTTGGCTGCTAAACAATTGACTATGACACAGTATATTTTTAAACATAGCAGAATAAGAAAAATATAATTGTCTAGTTTCGTCATAATCCGGTTTGGATCAGGTCATCCTTGCATAACATAGACGACCCATTTGGCAGACATATTCAAGTACTCACCATTAATAATGATAAGTGATAATAAATTAGTCGTGCTGCCATTTCTGGAAATTAATAACAATTTCGTAATCAGATTATTGTCTGGCCGGAAAAAAGTTATGTAACTAGTTATGTAACTACTTTATGTAGGTCTGTAGATTTTATGTAGGTCTGTAGATTATATGAGTAAATATTATTTCAATTCAAATGATGAATACACAATTACCACTGATAGGCTCGATGCTCTGTTGTTTTTTATTAAATAGTTTGTGGTAGTAGATTTAATCATTCGATTTGGGAAATTATAACCATTTTTCGTTTATTTTCGTTATTTGAAGTTCAAACTGACTTTTTATGATCAGATACACCTACAGTGAATATAGTCAAACATAACCATAATAACTGATCTCGTATATGATAATGTATCGTATCGCAAAAACACACATAATTATGCCCTTGTAATAAACCCAATCTAGCTTGTTATACCCATTATGCCCAGTAATCACAAGACGTTGAACCAATGTTGTTTCAATGTTGGGCCAGCGTCGTAGACAATGGGCCAGCATTGAAACAACATTGGTTCAGCGCCTTGCGTTTTCTGGGTATGACTTAATAGTCCATAATACTGATGTGCAAAACTACATTCTGTCACTAATTATACCGTATTGTCTGCCAGGATTTTATTCAATAATTAGTTAGATAGTATGGCGATGTTATCAGCAATGTGCCTGTCCAATAAACAAGAGGCGTTGACGCAATGTTGTTTTAATGTTGGGCCAACGTCACAGACGGTAGACCAACATTAAGACATCATTGGGTCAATGTATCGTGTTTCCTTGGTATATATTGAACCATGATTGGCAAGCTAGATATGACCGTATCTGCATATTGCAGATGTGATATATTCTGCCCTGCAAAGCCAAAAGACAGGATCATCTGTTTATTGTAACGTAAGCAGATACTGCCTTTTTGCTTTTCACGACGGTATTCCAAGAATGTGTGTTGGACTGCATGTCAATTTATAATATATGCAGTTATATTACATAAAACTACTGTTGTACTATATACATATGCTGATATATAGATATAGGCCCTGCCGTTCACACTAATTAAATAAAATGAATCGGGTTTTAGGCCACTTTTGTACACATGTAGGCTAAATTGGGCCAGGAGAACCTCCTGAGGATGGTGAGATGAGTGAGATGACACTGCCCTCCAGTCACAGGATTTGAAATTCAAACCCTGGAGGTCTGATGCCGAGCACGCTACCTCTCGGTCACAGAGGCTCCTCACAATACTGAGTTTTACGAGTGGATGGGGAAGAAACATTTTTGTTTCTTTCAAACCGTCGAGACCGGGAAACGAACCCCGAACTCTGACCTGAAAGGCAGCGGTGCGTGAAAGGCAGCGGTGCTAACCACTACCCTAGGGCTCCCGCCCCGTTCAAAGAATACTCCGCATGCATTATTTTAACACGAATGATTTTGGTAAACAGCGAAATCAACATTATTTGTTTAAGCGTTGATGGAAATTAATAGTAGATACAATGGATACTGATTATCGTTAATCATAATAAGCTTCTTTTCTCAAGTAAAACATGTATGTCCATTTTTGTCGATGATGAAATATGTCTGCCTACATTGCTCGCGGTGACAACCATAAAGACCACCTAAGTTAACAAGTCCTCTATTGTCAAACTCTCACGTCCACCTCGGTGCATTATTTAGTAGTTATTTTTTATTTGAGGTGTAACTCGATCAGACAGCGTAGTCAAAAATACCCACTTACTCCCGAAAGACGCCGTTTTATTTTCTATGAGATATTTTTTCCTGAAACAGATCGCTATGTCGCACATGCGTCACAACGATCTGTTTGAGAAAAAAAATCATAAAAAATAAACAACTCACTAAACGAGTAAGGTGTAAACTTTCACTTGATTACATACACTTGGCTATTTTATCACATTTAGAATTGTCATTTACCTCGAGTTTGAAATTGAAATAGCAATGCACAGTGAATACTAATGTTAGTAACGTCTCGTGTACTTAAAAAGGGTTAAAGCTGAAAGGTTGAATATCACTTCAATATAATAATATAATATGTGGTGACATTTTTGTCACATATTTATTTTCATAAATACATTCACGAAATAAGTAATCTCGGCATATTTTACAGGCTCTGGAATGTATTTATTTATTCCCAATTGACGTTACCAGTCTTGAAATTTTGCAATATACCTGATAGACATGTATTCTCGTACAAGTTACAATATATCGTAGGCTTCTGATTGGTCGAGATGGCCATCTCGACCAATCAGGAGCCTACGATATAGTAGTACGAGTAATGAGAGTCTGGTATTCTCCAAATCACTGATCCAGATCTTCGGCATGTGATTGGTCGAGGAGGCCTTCTTGACCAATCACATGCCTCTAATATAGGTCAGTCGCTTTCAGAAAACCGTCCGTCCTGGCACCGTGTGAGTCTGTAAGAGAATCTCGGCAAACACTAAAAGCAACATTGAAAAACTACCTTGTTTATACCCACTGACATGTAATTAACCCCTCTATAGCTAACGTCAAACTAAGGTATCACCTAATTCAAAGATACTCTGTATATTCCAATTGTTTTGAGTGTATTCTGTGAAACACAGTGACGTCACTCGGTGAAAACAAGGTTATATAACACCCCCTCCCCCATACTTCATTCTGTGGAACGCAGTAACGTCACTCGGTGAAAACAAGGTTTTATAAGACCCCCCCCCCCCCATACTTCATTGTATCAGCCAGCTCGGTGAGAACAAAGGAGGTCAAGGTCATTGAGTTTCACAGTATTGTTGTAAATTGTATTTTACTAGCATCAATATCTTGCAATATAAACAGATCGCTTGCGATTTTAACTTGTTGATGGCATGATTATGTATCTAAAATGTTTTTTTCAATGTTTACTCACTCGTATTTACACGCGAATAAAAAAAAAATGTTCTGTTCTGCATGCGTGTATAAACTTGTATAATTGACCCCCCTCCCCCCAACCTCCTATGGGGTACGGTGATATTTTAAAATAGTCAGGACAATAACTTCGCTTCACTGTGGGACAGGCAACCTTTACGATCACTTACGTGTTGAAGACGCCACACATACATTATCAGGAAGATCTGCTCACATATCACAGAAATATCAGCAACACTAAAGTTGTTCGTCAAACGATCACTTCGTCTACCATTTTACAAGGCGGTATATTGAGAGGGACTCATTTTCTCCGAACACTATGGGGGCCTAGTAGTTATATATAAAAATATTTATGAAATAAAAATACATCCAATGCAAGATAAAAAAAATATTAGGTTATAAACAAGAGCCTATACTAGATTCGTTCTTCGTTGTAAACAGTGTTGAGAGGAGTGTATTATGACGTTTGGCAGGCTATGATATGACAGTTGACAGAGAACATCTAGCCAGACAATGATAATGCACGTCTTTGTTCCAGTTGTTACGGGTGCATTCCAGCACGCCTCTTCTCCTGGATACAACAAGCACATAACAGAGGCTGGTGCAACGCTGGCCGTAGTGTGCTTTCTGTGCATTATACACTGTCGGATTATCAATGTTATCAATGGCAGATTATCAATGGCTGAATAAAATATATAATTACCCTAGCGTTGCTTCTACAATATCGTCACCTTGGTTTTCAAGGGTCGTTTGTGGCAGATACGACCCTATAATCATATAATACCAGGGTGATATGACGATATATTTTAAACCTGACACTTATATAACGACCCATGTACAGTGTCGCGTGCATAGTGGAGTATAGGCCTATCACTGCAATCACACGACATTCACCCTTTACCCTTACAACGCTGAAATATTTGTGTATAAACCATGGAGACCAAAGGGGTTTTTTCAATTTGAAATCATTATAAATGTCTTAGTTACGTCTTTCTGATTCATTTGAATACCTATGTTATTGGTCTACGTGCATTAGAAATATGGTTACTTTTTCAGTGCGGGGCTCGACTTTAGACGTGTACAGACGTCAGATTCTGACGTCTAAAGTCGATCCCCGCACTGTGTAGGAGTAAACATATTTATAATGGTCGTAGACCCATAACATAGGTATTCAAATAAATCGGGAAGACATTTATGATGATTTCAAGGTGAAAAAACCCTTTGGTTGCGATATATTTTTACAAATTAATTCAGCGCTTCAAGGGTTAACCCTTAAACGCTAAGCTCGACCATGGTGGTTTTTAATTTGTTTTATTAATATATAACCAATCAGATCGCTGTTATATTGCAGTGAAATGACGATTCAAACATCAAGATTTGCAAATGTTTGGTCACAAATAGGACTAATTTTCATCCACTTGAAGTTGTTGGTCGCGGTAGCGATACACAACTTCAAGTGGTGAAAATTTAAATTATTTAATTCTGCGCTTTAAGGGATAGGAGCATAGGCCTCCTTATGATAGGTCTTGTATATATACAAGTTATACGCGGAATACATCAATTATAATGGTACGTGCCCATCTAACTATCAATTATATTTAGTAATGTCGAGGGCATTTAAAGGGACTGGCCCAGGCTAAAATCATAAAAAAAAAAATCCAGATGGAGCCTTTTGAGAAATTCAAAATGGCCGCCAAGATGGCCATTTGATCCTTATGACAATACATTGGCGGCCATCTTGGACACCATCCTGGATTAGACAAGCGTTAAATGTTCATCAATATTGTCTGGGAGTAGACTAGATGGACTTACTGACCATAAAACCATTTGAAATGGTATATTACAAAAGAAAATTGAGCTAAAATTGACTGCTTTACACAATTTCCTAGATATGACAATACGGCGGCGGCCATCTTTGATGCCATCTTGAATTTCTTGAAAAGCTCCAGGTGGATTTTCGGGGACTTCTAATATGTTAATATAAGTACCTCTGAGAACCTTTTCAGAAAAAATCAGCTTGTTATGAATTTTGTCCGGGTAAAAGTCTAATGCTCCTGGACTATCACCAGTTAGGCTAGATATAGAGACCAAATTCCTGATTTCTAATTATTGACAACCATGTAAAAAATTAGAAATACGGGATTTTCGTCTCTTTATCTAGTCTAACTGGTGAATGCACAGCAGAAAAAATAAATAACTTTTTTAACTAGGTGACCATTTATGCATCCACTCAGCTGATTTTGAAACATTCCATCAGTTATTTATCATGTGAGAACATTTTTAAAACACCACGCGAAAAATATTACGTTTCAGATACATCGCGCATCCCTCACAAAAAGCACTTTCGTTTTCGGTAAATCGATATAATATTACTCCGAGAACGGTTTGGATTTTCAATTTCATTATGTCATGAGACTGTTTGCCTTTGGTTGCAAATCATGATAATTGGGATAACTGTACGTAGATAATATGCAGTGTAATAACGTAAAATATGAATCTCTACACGTTAAACAAATAGATTGGTTGATATGGAGATTATGTTGCTGGTTGACTTTCACATTTGATACATGTAGGCGCTAAACACAATCTTGTGTAAAAAACACATTTTGCTATGCATTCTTTCAATTTCGGCCACGTCCTGTTACAACGAAAACAATACAATCACTATTCAGAACACACAGTCTAATCATAAAAACCAGATGGTTTCATTTTGGTGTTGTCATTTGTGACACCACCAGTTTCTAGTGGTCATATTTATTATGATAATTAAGCCTATACAGTGTATACCATCAACCGCTGAGAGAGCTATGCTTCGAGTGATAGGTCAACAATCTCAGATTAATATATTATGTAATTGAAGTCTGTGGAATGCAGATTCACGCTGTTTTATCATGTTTTATCTCACTGTGGAATCAGCTGTTATAATAAGTACTTGACTTGTAGGGCCATAATAACATGTATCCACTTTTATACCCAACACACCCCGATGTTGGTTTAATGTTGGGCCAGCGTCTACGACGCTGGCCCAACATTAAACCAGCATCTGGTCTCCGTCTCGTGTGTGTTGGATACGACTCAAGAAGTTAGCGAAAAAAACAAATTACCTGCCAGCTTTTGATTGATCAAGAGCGACATTAACACACAGCACTTTGACAACAGCGCCAAGAATGAATATAATATGGTCATATTTTGTGTTAGGCGACGTTTTCATGCATTCGCCTTTTAGGCCACATTAGAATATGTTCACCAGCTGCATCACATGCAGTTCATGCGGACGCATTGATGAAACACATGCATGGTTCATATACATTCATTTCGAAAATCTATGACATTGTAAACGGCCCTGGATGGAATTCTCGGTCAATATGGTACATGTAGATCGCGTCCATAAAATAGTTCAAATCAATTTATAAAAATATATACATCTAGATCAATTATAAAAGTCTTTGATTTGCAATATATTTTTATAACCATGCATAGCTGTGTCAAAAACGTCCATGGAAAAGGGTTTTTTGTATTTAGTCAACCCATCTGCATTGAATGTATAGTATATATAGCGTGCATGCTTGTATAGGTTGTTTTACTATTATTTATACGTAGGCTATTTCAGTTATTTTAAAGTTAAAATTGAGGACGACATTTCCGGCTCCTCAGTTATTCTGTAATACCCCATGTTTGAATAACACTTAACTATTAGATAATAGTGGGCTGTGATTATCATAAATATACAGCTTTATCATTTAGAAAGAAGTCAAGTGGTTAAACGTTCGATCACTGAGCTATTCAATTTAAATTTTCAGTAACTTGAAGTTGTGTCTCGCTACCGCGACACACAACTTCAAGTGACTGAAAATGTATACTATTTGTGAAAGTTAATGCCCACTATATATTAGTGTTTCAATATGGAAGGCATATTTTACTGTGAACAGCTCGTTATCAGGGGTTATAGATGTACTAATAAAAACACCGAATGTCTACTGCAGTCGACATCAGTGCTCTCAGGGTTAATTACATAATCGTGAGTTATGTGCGGTGATGACAGCTCGTGGTTCAGACACTGATAGGAATACTTAGGTAACAAGTATTAGATAACACATTGCCACGCGAGACAATTGTCATATATCATTTGCTTATAATATGCCTATAAAAGACACCATTGTATTGTGATTAATGAGAAGTTATGTCTGTTATCATTATCAAGATTATAATGTACAATTATGATAAGCGGTATAAAGTACGACATAAACACTGATAAAATGGACCTATGTTTAATCTTTTGCCTGCTCATACGGAATACGGCGTTCGCTCATCGATATCTGCTCGATCACTGAAGTTAAGCGACGTCGCGCCCGGTTCATAAGTGGATGGGTGACCGCCTGGGACTGCCAGGTGCCGTATACACTATCGTGGGGCTCAGAGAACCACGCAAATCAGATGGCTCGTCTGACTGACTTTGAGTTGGACGTAAAAGAACCTCAATGGACGTAGGCGCAGTTTCCATCCGGCGAGACCCCAAAAAATCCACAATATGGAGTACTTGGCACATATATAAGGCCATGAATGATAACAGGCCTTGCTAAGTTACCCCCGTGGCGCGATAGCACAATAGTGCGTACTGCCACGTAATATACAGATACAGATACAGATACAGATCACAACTATTGTCGTTTTTAATCTGTTTTATTAGTCGACCACATCACTGTTATTGGGAATGCAATGAGTGTTTAAACATCAAGATTTGCAGATATTTGTGCTCAAATTAAACAAATATGAGTAATTTTCAGCCACTTGAAGTTGTGGGTCGCGGTAGCGAGACAAAAGTTCAAGTAGCTGAAAATTTATATAAATGAACTCAGCAGGATAAGGGTTATTCCCTATTTATTATGACTAAGACAGTAGTAACGTCTCACGGTTCAACCCGCTATATAATGACCTAATTCAGTGGATAATATGATGAGGAAATTTCTTCGCATTAACCCTTAAGGCACTGAATATTTTTTTTTAAAACATGGGGACCAAAAGGGTTTTTTCAGTATTAAATCATCATAAATGTCTTAGTCAGGTCTTTCTGGTTCATTTGAATACCTATGCTATGGGTCTACGGCTATTAGAAATATGTTTACTCTTACAGTGCAGGGACCGACTTTAGTCGTCAGAATCTTCTGACGTCTACAGACGTCAGATTCTGACGACTAAAGTCTATCCCCGCGCTGTAAGGGTTAACCCTTATCTTGCTACGTTAATTTATCTAAATTTTCAACAACTTCAGGTTGTGTCTCGCTATCGCGATCCACAACCTCAAGTTGTTAAAAATTACTCATATTCGTTGAATTTGAAACAAAATATTTACAAATCTTGATATGTAGCACTCATTTCGTTCCCAATATCAGTGATTCGATTAACTTATAAAACAGGTTAAAACGACAATAGTCGTGATCAGCAGGAAAAGGGTTAACATTATTTTTTATGCGAGTTTACTGTATTTGCCTCCGTGTTGATTTAATGGGACACTGGCTGAACATTGGTCCAGGACTCGTGCCTGGAAAAACAATCCAAGCAAACAATCGTGCCAATATTGGTAAATGTTGGCCCACTGTCTGTGACGCTGGCCCAACATTATATATATTATTAGACCATAATAAGCTGTGATCTACATTCCAGAATACACGATTCATTGAACCAATGTTGGTTTGATGCTGGTCCAAAGTGTACCATTGTAGTAATTGTAGTAATTAACTCTTTCAAGCCTGAATTTACCATTGTCATCTTCATCCACTACAAGCCGCGAATTGCTGTCGCAATCTTGTAGTGGATGACGATGACTGAGAGTAGGAGGCAAATGAAAAATATATCGTTATTATTAAAACAGTTCCATGAAAATTTTCGTTCTTAAACCCATAATTCTGGGAAATGCTGCTGAAGATGCCAAATGCTGCTTTGCGGCATCGTGAGGGTTTAAAGGTTTGTAGAACAAGGGTTAACACGTTGCCTGCTAATCACAACTATTGTCGTTTTTAATCTGTTTTATTAGTCAACCAAATCACTATTACTGGGGATGAAATGTGTGTCTGAACATCAAAATTTGCAAATATTTGTGCTTAAATTAAACAAATATAAGTAATTTTCAGCCATTTAAAGTTGTGGATCGCGGTAGTGGCTGAAAATATAAATAAATTAACTTCGCAGGAGAAGGGTTAATAGAGAAGGCAGTCGAGTATCAACCCTGTATCCGCCTCTGAAATAGTCCTGATACAATCGACAATCATAGCTCGAGTCGCTGTCACGATTCACAGATTCTCACTCGATATTGACGACAAGTACTTTGTTATCTGCTGAAATATGTTGTAGACCTATGTCTGTAATCAGTGTTACGCATAACACATATTTAACCTTTTAATCTCCAGACACGCATATGTAAAAGTACAAACACCAGGCGTTGACCCAACGTTCTTTTGATGTTGGGCCACCGTCTAGGACGCTGGTCCAACAGCAAAATACCTTTTGATCAACGTCTTTTGCTCGCTGGCAATATGTGTCTGGAGGGCAGTGTCATCTCATTCATCTCACCATCCTCGAGAGGTTATCCTGACCCAGTTTAGCCTATATGTGCACAAAGGTGGCCGAAAACCCCATTCATTCATTCATGTGATTACCAGAGTGCCCAAACCGCCGACCCTGACCTTCAGTGGCCTGAGTGCTACCAATGTGGCAAAAGAGTTAACAGTGGTCAGGGGGGGGGGGGGGGGGGATCTCATTTCATTAAACTTAAAGCGCCACATTAAAAAATATTTTCACCGCACTTGAATTTGTGTCTCGCTACCGCGATCCACAATTTCAAGTGGATGAAAATCAGTCATATTTGTTTAATTTGAGACCAAACATTTGCAAATCTTGATGTTTAAACATCCGTTTCATTCTCAATACCTGTGATTTATTTAACCTGTTGATAAAACAAACTGAAAACGACTAGTTTTTTCGATTAGCTGGTCAAGGGCTAAAAAACTGTCTTGTATTCCACTCATTTTAGTGACCTACGCATGAATATCGGCCATCTTACTATACCTCAAAGGGGGCATTGTGGTTACAAAACATAAGTATTGTTTTTATCCGCATGCATATCGTACATCTTAGCCTGAAGGGGACAGTGTTGTTATACAATATAAGCATGATAAGTAGTGTTATTTCAGCCATGATGACCTATTATAATAAAATGCCTGTTTAAAAATATCACCTGGATGCCAATCTTCCACGTATAATTACAGTTATTATAACGTTACCCGTGGGCTGTATTTTCTCCAGCCCTGAATACAAGGCTATTCCGTATTCAGGGCTATATTTTCTCTATACTGACTTATCAGTGAGTGTCACAGTACGTCTGAGTAGAGACACTGGTGAAACGAGTGAATATTTTGTCACGCGTATAACTATAGCACTATACTAGCACTGATCGGACTCAATATTGTGGGTATCAATAAAAATTATGTACATATAATCTTTGGTAACATCCTTGGTATGGGGACGAGGTAGCGTGCTCGGCTTCAAAATCGCCAGGGTTCGAATCCAATGTCTACTGTTATAAGAAGGTTTATTCATTAAATCATCAATTAATTCATTCATTCGTTCGTTCGTTCGTTCGTTCGTTCGTTCGTTCGTTCGTTCTTTCGTTCTTTTTTTCGTTCTTTTTTTCGTTCGTTCGTTCGTTCGTTCGTTCGTTCGTTCGTTCGTTCGTTCGTTCGTTCGTTCGTTCGTTCGTTCGTTCGTTCGTTCGTTCGTTCGTTCGTTCGTTCGTTCGTTCGTTCGTTCGTTCGTTCGTTCGTTCGTTCGTTCGTTCGTTCGTTCGTTCGTTCGTTCGTTCGTTCGTTCGTTCGTTCGTTCGTTCGTTCGTTCGTTCGTTCGTTCGTTCGTTCGTTCGTTCATTCATTCATTCATTTATTCATTCAGTCTATCGTTCGTTCGTTGGTTCATTCATTCATTCATTCATTCATTCATTCATTCATTCATTCAGTCAGTCAGTCAGTCAGTCAGTCAGTCAGTCAGTCAGTCAGTCAGTCAGTCAGTCAGTCATTTAGCGTCGTCATTCAATCAAACGATTTAATTCACGTGTGTTTGCGTGGCACATGCTGGACTTTTTCATTGTTGCATCATATACATATAATATTCTAGCTGTCTGAGTAGAGAGGGTTTCGCGTGTCCACTTGATTTTCTCACGTTGTGCGCTTTCTTTTGCATACCTGCATACCGCAAGTATCGCACAGGCTATGATCATATATAATTATTGTTATAAAACAAAATTACAAAATTGCTGTAGGTCTATAGTCTAGGCCAGTCTAGGCCTATCACCCAGCAAAGACGGAAAACAGACCAAATGTTAATTCAAAACTGGTCCATCGTCTACAACACTGGCCCAACATTTAATACAAACTACGTAAACTTTCCGTGTTAGCTGTTTGCTTGGTACGGAGTGAAGTTGTCGGGGTGAGGGCGTCGTGGTGGGGACGTATTGATGTGGTCGTGGTGGTGAGGTTGTCGTGGTGAGGTCTTCGTAGTGAGGTCGTCGTGTTGAGGTCGTCGTGGTGAGTTTTCAGGGGTGAGGTCTCAGGGTGAGGTTGCTGTGGTGAGGTCGTCGTGGTAAGGTCTTTTTAGTGAGGTCGTCGTTGTGAGGTAGCTGTGGTGAGGTCGTCGTTGTTGAGGTTTGAGGAGTGAGGTCGTCGTGGTGTGGTCGTCGTGGTGTGGTCGTGGTGGTGAGGTCGTCGTGGTGAGGTCGTCGTGGTGAGGTCGCCGGGGTGAAGTCTGAGGGGTGATGTCATTGTGGTGAGGTCTGAAGGGTGAGGTGGTGAGTTTTTAGGGGTGAGGTCTCAGGTTGAGGTCGCTGTGATGAGGTCGTCGTAGTGAGGTCTCAGGGTGAGGTAGCTGTGGTGAGGTCGTTGTGGTGAGGTCGTCGTGGTGAGGTCGTCGTGGTGAGGTCGTCGTGGTGAGGTCGTCGTGGTGAGATCGTCGTGGTGAGCTCGTCGTGGTAAGGCCGTTGTGGTGTGGTCCCAGGAGTGAGGTCGTCGTAGGGGGTGGTGTCCTTGTTGCGAGGTCGTCGTGGTGAGTCCACAGACTGAAGTCGTCATGGTGAGGTTTTAGAACTGAGGTCTTCGTGATGAGATCTCAGGCGTGAGGTCGCCAGGGCGGACTACACTGTTGTGTGACCTCTATCACCATAAGAGTCGTTCCCGTGACCTGTGATTGTTTCAGACGGAGGCACTAGGTATTTACGAGTTTATTTTATAGGATGGCGTAGATGTAATGACAGTAAGTTTACGTGGCCTCTTGTGTTATTTGAATACGATAAAAAATCATAGCTAACACGGCAGCAATCCAAAAACCGACATTGTGTCACAACAGCGTGATCACAAATACGTGTCTGTATTTGTATCTATATCTAACTCTCAACTCTCTTCTTTATTTCACATTTATAACTTTATATTACTGCTGCTACATAATTATGACACCTTATTTTCAACTGTTTTAATTTAACTGATTTTTAATTTGTTATCAAATTCAACGCTCATGTAAAAAATATACATAATTACAGGATAATGAACCGTCTAATTTTAGTGAATGTAGACTCATGTACTTAACCCTTACAGCGCGGGGATCGACTTTAGACGTCTAATGTTGATCCCCGCACTGTAAGAATAAACATATTTATAATGATCGTGGACTCATAACATAGGTATTCAAATGAATCAGAGAAAGCTAACTAAGACATTTATGATGATTTCGAATTGAATAAAACACTTTGGTCTCCATGGTTTATAGGAAAAAATATTCAGCGCTTTAAGGGTTAAATATGTGAAAGGAATTGAAGGGACATAATACCAGTAACGAGGTACGAGAGGGGGGGGGGTTCAGGGGGTCGTATTCCCCTTTTTCAGAGACTAAAATAACCAACCAACAACTGATCTAACTTTCCCAAACATCGTTATGTGTCACACAAAACAAACTCTACTTTTGAAAGTAGATTGAAAGTAGATAGATAGCTCTCTGGTTCTCTGATTCCTGGCTACACCCCAGATACGTACTATATATATTTATCGCTGAATTGTGTCAAAACTTGGATAGTTTGTATGCAAATGTAAATAAACATTTTATTAGTCTTTTTTGTAACTACCCCTAAATGCAACTCCTGCATAACATTAAGCAAACAAGCCCCCCCCCCCCCCCTCCCACTGCACACACGACGTGGAGATATGTCATTACTTTAGAAACATTAAAACCTTACAACACTGAGATGTGTTTTTATAAACCATGGAGACCAAAGGGTTTTTTTCAGTTTGGCATCATCATGACGGTCTTAGTTAGTTCTTTCCGCTTTATTTGAATAGCCATGTTATGGGCCTACGGCCATTTGAACTAATTTAATTCTTTCTTTGTGGACCGTTTTTATACGTCAGAATCTAAACAGTCATTTAATTCCCAATAACAGTGATCCAGTCCGCTAATAAAACGGATTAAAAACGACCTCTGTCGTGATCAGCAGGCAAAGGGTTAATATATTCAAAAATATGTGATGAGACAACATGAGTAACGTGATGTCAATTGTAAAATAAGTGTCCGTTGATGACGTAAATTGTCTCACGGATCTAGATCTAGATGAATAGATGTTTACGTTTTTGCGAGTTTTCTTGGTGGTTTTTTTCAACAATGTAAACATATAAAAATTCTCCTCTCACACTGGAGCACTCTGTCTGAGTTATTTTTTTACTTCAGCAATTCAGATGGTTTAAAAAACATTCACCCAAGAGATGTTGTTTCTGCGCTTAATGTTAAATGATGCCCATAGAGAAATAGAGTAAGTAATTTATGAGATAATAATAATAATAATTATTATTATTGTCACATTGTTCCACAACAAGTTTTGGGTAATTAAAATTATCTTAAGCGAACTATTTCTGCACATACATACGTGTGTATAAGCGTTCAAACATAGACTCTAATCACAACCTAGAAGCTATAAGACGAATCGAGCGAGAAATAGCGAAATTATGAAATTAGCTATATAATTTGTTGGAATACCTATGAATAAATTTGAATAACATTGCCACGCAATCGATAGTGTTTCTCTAGGGAACGTAATAGTATGGTATTAGTTGTAAACATTGTCTATATTTCACCCTTGGGTTGCCGAGGAGTTTTATCATATTTTCATATTTTTGTTCACTGTGGGTTGTGAATTGACAAAATTATCGAATTAAAAAGTACATGTGATACAACTGAATCTCCTAACGTTTTGCTTTTAACCCTTCTAGGCCTACTGCTGAATTTTTTGTGCGTATTTTTCGCTCAGTTGAAGCTGGAATTTCTGACCCAATTTCCAGTTTCAAATGAATGAAAAATATTATAATTTATGAAAAATAGACATCTCCCAAATTGAATTATTCGATTAACTGACCATCTATCACAAGATATTTTAGGAGCATTTTATTTAGTCTGAAATTTGCCTGAAAACGTATATAAACGGCCTTAGCAGCACAAAGGTTAATTTTCGATATGATTGTGTTCCCAATATATCAGTTGCCTGCCGGGGTAGATGTCCCTCATGTAGGCCTACCTCACTGACAGGTAAAGGTTTTAAGCGAAAATATTGGAAGAAGTACAATTTGTGGTGTGAAGATGCGGCTGAGGTTGTGTTTACATGAGGCATGAGGCAGAACTAAATATTAGGAGCTGCTGATGATCAAGTGAGGTTCTGCCGTCAAAGGCAAACAGTAGTAACTGCTTTACTTTTCAAGTAAGCAGCTACTGCTGTTTGTATTTGCAATACAAAGACAAACAGCAGTAACTGCTTACTTGAAAAGTAATTACTGTAAGAAGTGTATATCTGGTTGTCTGAAACCCAGGGGCTCATTCCACTAAGAATCTTACATTAAGATTATCTTAACTTTTTCTCATATTAGCGAAAGTTAGGATAAACTTAATTTTAAGATGGTGGGATGGACCACTGAGGACCGTCCCACTAAGGATCTTAAAATTAAGATTATTTACGGCAGCCTTTTTCTCTGAAGGATCTGATTGGTATTCCCTGAGGTTACAAACTAGTATATACATTTCCAGATACTTGACACTTATGTACGTTGCAAAATGTTATTAAAAACAGAAAAGCACCTTTCGGACACGTTACCGTGTTGAAAATAATATAATAGGTGCACTAAGGAGAGTGTTTTTTGCCAACACTGTTCACATTGATAGTGAACTGCTGGCATGGGCAGCTACATTTAACTGCCTTTAATTCAGATGCTGGATATACAGGACACTAAAGTTCACAGTTTGCATAGAATGGCTCATATAGACCCATCACGCATGCAGTGTATTGTAATATTTGATTATCAAACTACGTACTGATTTAGTTTTGGTAAGGCTCGAATCCCTAAGCCTGTGCCTGGAGGGTATGCATGGTCATCTAATTCATCTCACCACCCTCACGAAGTTCTCTTAGCCGTGTTTAGCTGGTATTTGTAGATGTGACTAAGGCCCCATTCTATCCTGCTTTTTTAATCATGGGATTCACAAGATTAACCCTTTGCCTGCTGATCACGACAATAGTCGTTTTTAATCCATTTTATTAGCCGATTAAATTATTGTTATTGGGAATAAAATGACTGTTTAAACATCAAGATTTGTAAATATTTGGTTTCAAATTAAACAAATATGAGTAATTTTCAGCCACTTGAGGTTGTGGATCGCGGTAGCGAGACACAGCCTCAGGTGGCTGAAAATTTAAATAAATGTACTCAGCAGGATAAGGGTTGAGCTCGTTTTGAACACCACTGATGCATAATGTTTAAGGATATACACTTATTTTCTCACAATATCACTTAAGCCCTGTATAATAACTCAATAATGTTAATGAATTCAAGAGCGATCTGTAATCAGAAAACCATCCGCCTGAAGTTAATGCATTTAATGACAATCAGAACTTTGGGGATGTATAACAAGTAAAAAGTAGTTTATTCTGCTGGTCTTATTTAGTAGAAGACAAGACTGAGTTTAACAAATGAGTTAAACCTCAGACTTAGTTAAACTACAAGACCTAGTTGAACCACAACACTTAGTCTCGTTGAAACGAAAACAAGTGAGTCATAAAACAGGGAAACCTGATACATGAGGCGTCCTGCTCCTCAGGAGTAGATTAAAGTATGGACATCTGCTTCATTATATTACATTCATAAATAAGCGCGGGCCTAATAGCGGGAGAGGATTCAAAGTAGTTCTCCCCAAGAAACATGGCTGCCCCAACTTCGGATCAATGATGGGCCACCGTCTACGACGTTGGCCCATCAGTGATCTGAAGCTGGGCCAGTCCTTCTGGTTTTCCAAGCAGGCTGGAGCTCAGATGACTGACATTCAGACAGACGTGTTGGCGGCTGCCACCAGGTGGTACTGCAGTGTATGATTTACATGGCTGGCAGGAATCATCTCGAGTCTTGCCCAGCTCTCCCCTAAACTTCGCTGGTGGTTTTTTCTCAACTCTCCCCTTAACGCAACATATTCAGACGTATTTTTAAGAGTAAAGATAAATATATATTTCAAAGAGGAAGTACTCAGCGAGTTTGACAGCAGCACAAACAAACAGTGAAATAAAATATTGTTAGATTGGCTTACTTTTTTGAAAAATACAGCGGTACTTTCATTTCATAGGAGTTCTCTACATGAATCAAGCAGACTG
This sequence comes from Flabesymbios commensalis, assembly GCA_964017125.1. Classification (NCBI taxonomy): domain Eukaryota; kingdom Metazoa; phylum Annelida; class Polychaeta; order Terebellida; family Flabelligeridae; genus Flabesymbios; species Flabesymbios commensalis. The sequence continues at coordinate 65,514,616 of OZ024909.1, read as the reverse complement.
ATCTTCTTGTGTCAGTTTGTTTTTTTCTGTAGAAAAGGCATATCATGCTTCAATCCAGAATTGTGAACTTAGAATTATACATGATTATATTTGCATAGATGCATAGGCCCTATGACCTCTCTGACATTCGAAACTGTCAACGCATCAGCAAAAATCTTGTCTAATATGCTGGGGGGGGGGGGGTTTACGAGCTGATTTTTTTTAGTTTTGATACAGCAAGACACTGTATTAAAATATCACTTACATACCTTCATTTACTTACATGTAGGACTAACTGTTAACTATATCAATTTCAGCCTTAAATCACTACGTTAAAGCATTTACAATTTCATCCACTTGAAGCTGTGTCTCGCTACCGCGACCCACACCTTCAAGTGGATGAAACTGACTCATATTTGTTTAATTTGGGACTAAATATTTGCGAAGCTTGATGTTTAAGCACACATTTAAAGACTGTGATTTGATCGGCTGCTAAAACAGATTAAAAACGCTTATAGCCGTGATCTGCGAATGGTCGATTCATTTATTTGAAAGAATGATGAGATGAGATAAGATGGGCTCTGCTTTGATATGTTTGTTTGTTTTCTGTGAGTTTGTTCCCCTCAAGCAGACCCTGATCTTCTACAGACTTGACACTTCTGACATACATTTTGGGAGTTATCGAGGCAAACAGCACCACCAGGCTGGCATTGCCCACAGCCTGGGTGCTTCCGCTGACTAAATTGCCAACACCAGCTACTCTGAATAGTTCCAGAGCTATGGAGAATGACATAAGGGAGTGGTGAAATGTTTGAAGGGCATTGAAAGGGCGACTACAAGTAAAAAGAAAAAACAGTGTTTTGGCATACACTCTTAGAACAAATGGTTCTTGAAGGTTTTTTTCCATATAGTACTATAGAGAAAGGTTCTACATACGTACCAAGTATCAAGAATAAATGTATTCTTGCAAGTATGTATGTAGCACCTTTCTGTATATTATGATATGGAAAAAAACCTTTAAGAACCTTTTGTTTTAATATTGAATCTTCTACTTATTAATATATTAAAATTCTAAAATATTCCCATTGTTTCAGATAGATTAGGTACATTATGTAATAACGTGTGATTTTTACCATCTTAAAACTCACACAATCAGAGTTCATCAAGCGGTCAACCCATCTGTTGTACGAGTCATAGCAGTCCCAGTTATTTGCTCTACACGTGGAGAGAATGGATGATTAATGCATTCTCATGTATGTTTTCTAACGCATACATAATTGAAATATACACGTTGGTTAGCAATGCAAAGCTACGTACATAAAAGTGTTTAAATTTCATCATTAAGACACACAAATAAAACCTATTCTCCCGTTTGACATAAAACTTAACATAATGGGGCCCCTTGGCCATTAACATGATAGTTACTCATATCTATATACGTCATATGACATATATGTCGTATAATAGGTAAAGGCTTAAACCGTCAAGCTATTTAAAGACATTCTATCAATTTGACGATATGCCTCGCTAGCGTGATCCACAACATCAAGCGCGTGAAGGTTATCTAGATTTCTCAAAGATTTAAAAGTGGAGGCTTAAGTATTTTTAAATCTTGTTGATCAGCGATTTTTCTCTCTCCTGGCTCAGTTTAGCCTATATATTCACAAAGGTGGCATAAAACCCCATTAATTTATTTTGTGTGACATTTTCAACGCCCATAGACTTAGTTAGTGGTTAAAGGGTTAAACTAGAGTATACTTCTTGATCTGTTTGAGTGTGCTAACAGTAATATTTTGACAGTAATGAGAAATGTACGACAACAAAATTGTTCAACTGAGGCGAATTTCCTGTCACTAGTCCCTTTGTGATAATAATGCAGTGCTATTAATGTTAGGCATTTAAAGCTATACATTCGCGTAAAATGTTTGGATTCAATATTACACATGAAGTTATAATTTCATACTGTTGGGAGCTAGATACAAACACTTTCATCACCTGTAATTTATACAATGTGAATAAAAAATGTATGTTAAACATCTGGACCTCCATAATAAAATGACATGTTCCATTTTAAGATGGCGATATTTCTAGCCGACTGATTTGATTGATTAATTTCACTTTCTAGTTGTCATTTTATTCACTTTTATCGTCCACCAGCTAGCAATGTTTTTATGAATTTACAGGCTTGTGCACAGGACAGATTTATTTATTGTAAATGGTGCTGATCTAGAATTGGATCTGTATTGGAGTATATATATATATATTAAAACGAACTTAATTATAGTCAGAATTAAAATAAATCATGGGAATAATGAAAGTCAGCTAGACTATCAGATAAAACTGATCCGTGAAAAGAATGTATTCAAGGTATTATTCATGTTTGGCTATTTTTAGGTATAAAAATTTGTAAATTTAAAGTAATGTTCTTCAGAACCCATCTAGCTCCTAGCTTTATGATAGGCCCCACAAAAGCTTCAGATGTTATATTGAATCCAAACATTGTACGTGAATATATATAGCTTTGAGCTCACTTGTTTTAATGCTGCAAATTTCCAGGTATTTTTCTGATTTTAACCTAAAACAACCTGCTGGTTCGATCACTGTTTCACTGTTTGGGCAAACATTCACCTAGTTTATTTACCTAGACATTCACCTAGTACCCTATCGACTAACTGGCATTGAAAAGTCTATTTTTCAATGCCAGTTAGTCGATAGTTGGTTGAATCCCCGGCCACTAGGTGGCCCCATCTCTATCTCAATTGCGAGCGAGCGTACATTCACCTAACATTAAAGTCTAGGCTGTTTTTCCTGGTATTTCCTACTGGTACATTTTTACCCACTGCAACCAAGCCAAGGCATTTTAAATTGTGTACTTTTCACATTGAAACGTGTCTTTAATCAGCCACATTTAAAAAAGGATTTAACTTCATTTTACCAAAGTGTTATAATTTTCACTCACTCAAAGCTGTGGCTCGCGTCAGCGAGGCACAGCTTTGAGTGAGTGAAAATAACAAAAAAATATATCTGTACAATGTCTGTCAATGCATTTCAGCTACTGCGAAGAAGCTTTGCAAAATATTATAATTTGAGATGTAAACGTATTGACTTTCATTTTGCCAAATAGAATGTTAATAATTTGCACTCACTTCATGACGCGTCAAGTTAAAGTCACTTCAAGTTAAGTACGACACAGCAACCATAAACTTTGAGGAATATTTATTTTCTGAATCTTCAGTGAAAGTGGAGTGAGTTGTTTTTCAGTTGTTGTTTTGAATTGAGAAACTTCCAGCGCTCGACCCTCACCTCAGTCTCCCATAAATAGCGGATAACTTATATTTAGAAGCTGGATGCCTAACGTATCCCAGCTGCTCTGGCCCCTGAAAAATTGTAGTCTGCCTTCATCAAATCGCAATAAACTGAGCCAGGCCCAGATTACCACAGCATCATATCAGCTCTTGTATCTAAATGACCACAGGTACGAACATCTGTGAACCTGGAGTTTTAGCACCTTAATAAATGACCAAAGGTCATGATTCGCCCGTATATTTAAACAGTTTAGTGCGGGGATCGATTTTAGACACCAGAATCTGGTGTCTGTACACGTCAGATTCTAGCGTCATCCTCGCGCTGGAAAGAGTAAAATATTTATAATGGCCGTAGACCCATAACATAGGTCTTCAAATGAAGCGGAATGGGCTAACTAAGACATTTATGATGATTTCAAATTGAAGAAACCCTTAATTTGGTCTCCATAGTTTAAACACAAATATTTCAGCGTTGTGAGGGTTAAAGGGACTAGCCCAGGCTAAAATCATTTAAAAATCGTGATTTTATTTTTGCTGCTTAATATGACCATATGATGTAAACATGTCCATAGACTAGAACTGCAATTTTTTTAAATTTTTGTGCTGCACATTTTCCAGTTAGGCTAGATATAAAGACAAAATTCTGGTATTTCTTATTTTTGACATGGTTGTCCAAAATAAGAAATCAGAAGAACTGTTGTCTCCCAATGTTTGTATTCAGATATTTAATTCAGATTTTCATTCAGCGCTTTAAGGGCTAAGGGTTAAGTGTATCAGTATGACCCACTAGACAGTCACCTGTGATCGATCTGTAACCTATACCTGATCATCAATCAAAGTCAGCGCTTTGATTTATTTCGGGCCGAAACCACCACCTTGAAAACTGAACGCTGCTGGGTTTTTTTTCTTCACTATTTGCCGGATGCATGGGCAAGAGAGAAATCTTCATGTGTGGCTTTTGATATTGCTCAAATTCTTGTTTTTTTTCAAATTGTTCGTGTATTCGTGCATTTTATATATATAAGATACATCAACCATACTGCGTGTGAATCCGAGCGAGAATAACTGATTACTCGTAGAGTAACGTTAGGCAGCTTAAATGAGTATTGTCGTTTCTTTCTGTCGCGATATTGCCATATTGTAGAGAGTGCGACGTAAAGCAATATTCTCTGACTCACACACAGGTCTGCTCAGGTGGTAGAATCTGGCGCCCATCCCACTAAACATCCTAAAATTATAATAATCTGAATTTTTATACTAATTTGAACTTTCCCTTATTTCTATTCGAAAAGTCAGGATAAATATTATCTTTTCCAATGAAAATAAGAGAATGCTAAGATTATCCTAAATTTAAGATGCTTAGGGGGGGGGGGGGTAGGTCCATAGATATTCCAATTCATTTGAATATCTATGGATGGGCCCCAGAATCATCAAGAACCTGGGCCCAATTCACTAAACATCTTAATGTTGATTTTATTTTTACTTTCTCTTATTTTCATTGGAAAAGTTAAGATTTATCTTAACTTTTCTGATGGAAATGAGAGTAGGTTAAGATAAGATGATTGTTAAGATGTTTATAAATTTAGCCCCTGGAGCCCATCAGGTGTAAACCAGGCATTATCAGGTGTCTACTGCTTCCCAGAGGTCACTTGAGTTCACATTAACTGACCAGTTAGCCAAGAAAACGCGAGACTTTGAGCCAATGTGCATTCAATGTTGGCCCACCGTCTGCGACGCTGGGCCAACATTGATTTCACATTTGTTCAACGCCTCGTGTACTTGCTGGAAGGTCGATACATGAGTGTGGTGTTCTGAGAAAAAATAGTGACACCTTATTTTTAATACTAAAAGTGAACCACGAGACAATAGGCGGTTTGTATCATAAAAAAATAGGTATTTTATCCCTTGACCGCAAATGTCACAGCAAATGTCAATAATTGATATAAAAACCACATCAATCTTTAATTCAATACAGCGAGAGGTAATGGGCGTCTAATAACGTTGAAACCAGCTTTTTCTTACTTATTAAGACAATTCTACACAAAATTTGTATTTATTTCTTGAGGCATTGATTTAATATTAGTAAAATTATTTTTGGCAAAAAGCTGGAGAAAATTTAAAAAAAACTCGTATGGTGTAGGACCCCTCACCTGGGATGAGGCCTATACGAATGTCCTAAAAATAGAGAAATACAAACTGGGTGTTGACCTTCAGCAAGGTGTTAATCGTCGCCTGACGGCCACAGAGCCACCCTTGGCAACATAGCCAGCCATGGCAATGAATGAAAGGATTCCGGCAGGAACTGACCTCACAGGAATGTCTGAGTTCAGCCAGCTAGCTCAAGACGTAGGCGTGACGTTGGCCCAGCGTCACTGACGCTGGGCCAACGTCAAGCCAACGTCTTGTTATTGCTGGAGGGTCAGATCGCAGAATCAACAAGCGCAGCGGACCAGCGCGGACAGGGTTTCCATGGTGCCGTCTGTCCGATAGACCTGGCGCGCAAATAAGCAACTGGAACTGGTGCTTTTTAGATAAAATCTGTTTGTTCACGTATAATACACCATGCATGTGATCTTAAAAATACACAACAAAACAAATGTTGCAATCGCTCTTTTGAAAGTTCATTGCAGTTTGGATAGAAACTGTTTGGGCTGATCTGGCGTTCATAAAATGTTAGAAAAGTGTATTACGATAGAGCAGATGTTGTGGCATAATACTTCTTGGTAGACCTATGAAAACAGTTATTATAGCTCATTAAAATACGCGTTGTCGCCTAAATGACACCGTCGAACACCATCTTTAACGTCTGGTGACGCAAGTCATCAGTTCTACTTTGCAAAGCCAAAAGGCAGTATTTGCTTACTTGTGAAGTGAGTAGCAGTAGTACCGGACATGTCCCTACAAACACGACGTTTTCAGCGGTGTACCGCCCAGCTTGGGCTGTTACACCAGTATTGTTCTAATTTGGACCAGCGACGCAGACACTGGACCAAAATTCAAACAATACCAACATCTCGTGTTGTCTAGGGGTTTGGCCTGTGTACATTTTAGCACGCTGCTAAGTAAATACTTTTCCACTGAAATTCAGTGATGCAAATGATATGTGATCAACTGAAATTCAGTCATGTTTTTTTCAGACTAAGTTGTAATAAATTAAATAATTTCAATTTTCTCCCACTTGAAATTTTGTCTCGCTACCGCGACCCACAACTTCAAGTGGTTGAAAATTACTCATACTCGTTTAATTTTAGACCAAACAGTTGCAAATCGTGATGTTTAAACATTCGTTTCATTCTCAATAACTGTGACTTAACCTGGTAATAAAATGGATTAAAAACGGCTATTGTCGCACTTAGCGCTGTAAGGGTTAAGGATGCCCTCGAACTTTGACCCCTGCCAGTCTGAGGCCGAACATGCTACCTATATCGGTCTCGGAATCTCTCCGGAAAAAATGTGTCTTTAAGAGTAAAATTGTGTTTCTTTGTAACATACAACCGGGAGTGGGAAATGAACATCCGAACCCAGGTGTAGGCCTATGTGATTTGTACCGAAACATTGCCATTATGTCATGTTTTACTTGAGTTAATGTGGTGGATAAATGTCCAAATCCAACCAGAGCCAACGTTTAATGATGCAGAATGACTGGCGATATTGGAGGCCATGGGCGTGCCGTGGTTTGGTTTTATCTAGATAGTGGAATTTGAAGCCCCAAACTTCCGCTGACTAAGCATGTTTTCCTCATACCAAGGCGCCATGAATCTATAAATAACTCTGGAAGACAAAAACAAATGCCAGTGTTTTGATATACATTCTCCAGTTCAGCAATGCCTATATTGAACTTTATCAAAAAAGTGTTTTTTTATATCATTCAAGAACATCAAAAGAATGGTCTTGAAATTATCATGAGAACTACTCAATCGTAATATAAATTGATACAATATAGTACTGCTTATAAACCAAACCAAACCAAAACCGTATGCCCATGAGGTAATCATTGCAAAGGATATGTGATCAACTGATAATAAATGTAAATCATGATTTTTAGTTAACACATGGTAAACGTGTAGTCATACAAAACTCGGCCCAAGTGTAGTTATCGACACCCATCCAACAACGAAAAGACGGTGCGTCACGTCACCTGGTGGTAATTTTTCAATCAGCAACCGTCATTCAGTTTTGGGGTCGAGTACTACACTTGTGCCCAAAGGAGTAATAATCCCTTTCCTAAACATTAACGCCAAAATTTGGATCAATTCAAGCAATTCGTGGCTTACTAGAGATAAAATTATATTCGAATGTGACAATTTACACTCAAGATTTCAAACATATGTACAAGGATATAAGATAAGATAAGATAAATTGTATTTTAGATCGGTTCATTTCACAGAAAACATTAGCCAGAAGCTAGTCAGCCGATCGTTATTTAAAAATCAAAAATATGACAAAATTTACACATAATACATCACAGATAATTGCACATATAAAACATTTAACATTCCTTAAGATTCAAATTATAAGTCTTAAAAATACACATCAGATTAATTTTAAAATACTTGTCATTTCACAGTTGCATTTTATTACAGAAAACTTCATTTCCATCTTTATGATTATATTATATTAATATAAAATACATTTGTATTATTTATATAAAAAAGTTGTTTATTTACATTTTAAAATTGTTATTTCCTACAAATTAACTTACTTACATTTTTATAATTTAGTTAAATTAAATTAAATGTACAATATAATTCGTTGGATAGAGAAATTTCAGGATCCCACATGGGTATACCCATTCCATTTTTTTATAAGGAGTGTATTCCAAATCCTCGGTGCTTTTACATAAATTAATTTAGACCATGTCGTGTAGACTTAAAAGAAGGCAAAAGTAATTTTGAATTTCTGGTTGGGGTGATTAGATCTTTTAAATAAGAGGGTGCAATGTTGTGCATAATTTTATAAGTAAGAGTTGCAATGCTTCTTTCTCTACTAAGTTTCAAAGAGGGCAACATTTCTCCCCTCGCCTTTGAGCGAACGGTGAATTTATATTTATAATGCTCTTGTTCGTGTTTGTGTCTCCATGCTGTAACCTTGGGTAAGACAGTTTAATCACTCGATTTATAGCGAACACGTGGGCCTACTAGAAATTTTCGCTTTTTATGCGACATAATTTCTACCAGCCGTCTCGAAATTAGTCGCAACACCTCTATTTTTTACAAGGTGTTCACAAACTGCCATGGGCTTGATATGCCCACTAGTCCAGGAGACGTGGCCACTGGCTACATGGAGATCATCAAGTCATGTCTTATAACATGAGATATACGTAGACGCGACTTATTGAATGTGATCAACTTAGGTTAAAGAGAAGGAACGAAAATGATAGATTCGTAGATCCGAATGTACGAAGCGCACAGCGCCTTGTATACTGTAGATCTGGTAATATTCGCGAGGTTTTATTTTTTGCGAATTTCGCGAGGAGGACAAATTCGCGAATTCAAGAATTACGCTAAAATTATTTTTATAATAGCGCTACTAAAGAAAAATATAAATTCGCGATTATTTTAAACTTCGTGAGAAGTCCCAAAATCAGAAATTCGCCAAAATTTAAACACGCGAAAATTACCAGATCTACAGTATATTTGAGGTATTTCTTCGCCCTAAATTTATTTATTATACTTCAAGAACGGAACATTGTATGTCATGGTTATGTGGACCACCTTGTTAAACGTGATACGGTGAAACGTAATGATGGTCACGCAGGCCACACACCTCCATAGAGAAGCGAACATATTGTGAGCTACATGTTATCTAGTATGTACAATGGGCACATGGTCTGCATTATAGCTCATATGTCACGGTCATAGTCTCCACATAGTGATTAACGTAGCGAGTATGAATCTTGGTATAAACTATAACATGGGATTCGTAGATCGGAATGTGTTATTTAACCCTTTAACCGCTGATCCCGATTATATTCGTTTTCTTTATTTTTTATTAGCATGATATTACATATCAGCATTTGAACACGTTAAAGATAAGACGTGACATCAATCAACAAGATTTAAAAGTCGTTGACCTCCATTTTATAAAATCTGAATAATTTTCACTCACTTGATGTTGTGGATTGCGTCAGCGATCCACAACTTCAAGTGGGTGAAAATTTCAATTGAATAATTTTAGGGTTAACCCTTACAGCGCGGGGATCGACTTTAGTCGTCAGAATCTGACGTCTGTAGACGTCAGATTCTGACGACTAAAGTCGATCCCTGCACTTTAGGTGTAAAAATATTTCTAATAGCCGTAGATTCACAACATAAGTATTCAAATGAATCAGTAAGAGCTAACTAAGACATTTATGACGATTTCAAATTGAAAAACCCTTTGGGCTTCATAGCTCACATAAAAAATTCAGCGCTTTAAGGGTTGAAGGGGTAATAATGGACAGGCGCATCACAGCTGTATTATTAACCTCGTGCAGTTGGCACAATTCGCGGGCTAGTTGATACATGCTCTATCATTGCATTCTCCTAATTGTAAGGGCAAAACTATACACGCAGTGCTACCTTATAATTCATCATTGTATTATTTGTATATAATTTGCGTCATTGAATCAATCCACTGGTGCCAATTATTTCATCGGGTTTCATAAATATTTCTATAATTATTGCTTTTGACATTGACATAATAGATTCATTATCAGCGTTCCCGCATACTTGGCGTTCCTCTGATCATAATAAACCCCGATAAATTGTACATATAGCTATTATCATACTTGTACTGACATACAGTGTGACATACGTGTGGTAATCTAATCCAATATAACCTTCAGATTATTGATGTCGAACATTGATTCCAAACATGTTTGTTCGTAAAAACACTTGTGCAACTAGATTTAAAAAAAAACCATGTCCTTATTTCTGACACTATCAAACTTTTGAGTTAAACTTCACAAATCCCGATAATGATCAGTCTCTTCAAGTTGTGGATCGCTATAGCCAGACACAACTTGAGAAAATTGAAAATCTAAATTTAATAGTTCTAGAACTCTAAGGGTTTTGCTCTCCATGCTAGGCAGTGGGAATTGCCCCCAATTAGACAGGGATTTCAGTCTTGTACGTTCTCAAATGATAAGATACATTTTAACAAATAATACATCCCCTTGGAAATGAAAGGGTGTATCTGCCACCTTGTAAAATGGCAGATACACCCTTTCATATGACCAGGCTCATGACAACATACAATCTCTCGTGTTAAAATATTACTCTTTCTGAATAGATTCCTTCGCTAAAAATGTGGTACTTCTTACGTATAATGATAATATGATTGACAAAGCATCCGTCCCTACCCCTAATAAGAATAGCCACACCGGTAACAAAAAAGACGTACTAGTTCATAATTATAATACTATCAATATTAGGCCTATAGGCCTACTTATACGGATATTCTATGTATCTTTTGGTGTAGATTATATTATGTGTTAGTATTGGGCGTATGTCGCAATAAATATGTAGGACACCATAAAATTTGCTGTTCATACGTAAATAATACGTTGAAATGATGGCCGTTTCGTTGCCAGTAGACATAATATATATCACTGTGTTATTTACACAGTGAATTCTGTACGGTATAAGTGTACGCCCACATTAAAAAAATGACAAATATAGAATGTCACAATGCTGCGATACAGGCGTATAAAACTCCTGCAATGGTTCAGCATTACTTTGTCTACCACTGCCATAGTCTGCCGTTGTCAAACACGTAATTTTTGCATCGCTATTTATTTTGATTCCTGTTCTAGTTCTACATAAGGTGCAATAGCGAGATTAAATCTTGATTTCTCAAATGGCATAAATTGAAACACCCGAGGAATTGTTATTATTAGTATATGCCCTTATGTATTTTCGTGCAAAATGTTTGTTAAAAGTGATTTTTTTGTTTATTCCCATTTGGAACATAGTGGTGATGAGAAAAAAAAGGGATTGCATTTTTTCTAACTCTTTAAATCTTTGAAAATTGACTAAATCCAAAATGGGCGCCATGTTTCCAAGATGTTATCTATTTCACCATAACTTTTGAAATAATGAACACAAAAACATGTATAATATATCGATTTGTATAGTTTTTAAGGCGAGAAGACTGATACCACCATTATATTTTAGAAATAATCAGTTTAAACTCGCTTTTTCTAGATTTGAGCAAAAAAAAATATAAAAACATAGCATAAAATATCTGCTACGTGTCCTAGAGGTTGTGTGCTAGGCCTTGAACGAAATTTAGGATACTGTGGAGAGGGCAGTGCCATCTGATACATCTCACCATGCTCAGGAGGTTATTCCCCAATAGGGGGTGGGGCACAAGATGACAATTTGGGTTCGGTGTGCAGACAGGGTAGCCAAACCCTTAGTCTTGAATATACATATGTGGCCAAAAATATACCTTTGAATATACAAATTTTGTCGAAAATAACTAGGCCCTATACAGTTTCGGGCGAAAACATATCACTTAATAGGCCTACACAGATTTGGACGATAACACACCCTTTCTGAATAGACACAATGCTCGATATAGCATAAAAGTTTTAAAAAATATCTGTCACTGTCTAAACACATGAAAACCCTGTTTTTTGCACAGCACACTTATCTAGGCGTAATGTTCGCAACACAAAGCAGCCTTTGAATGAACACAAATTACGGCTGGGTTATTTTATCGACCATTGAATAGGCAGTACAGTTTGGTCATAATTTATGTGCAAAAAAGTGTCGTTCACTTATTTACCCATTTATTTTCACTCTCCCCCCCCCTCAACTATGATATATATTATCAACAAATTTTTGAAATATTATTCAATTAATTACCATTTTTTTTAAATATTACATAAACATTATCTTCAATGCAAGGAAATACTACAGGTAGTTACTAAATTACATTCTTGCACAAAGTAAACTTCAGCTTGTTTTAATGATAATATATAACGATAATGTAGAAGTTTAAACAGTCTGTGATTCAAACGTCAATATTACATTTTTGAACCTCCACTCGAGTCGTGACCTCAAACATGTCGAACGTGAAGTTATATAATGATATTATTAAGAATGCTGCCAAAAAAACCCATGTAAAGGTTACATGTCAAGGTAAAGGTTTTTTTTAATTCTAGCAGTCAAATAATGTAATATGACAAAACTTATCAAACTATTATTCTTACCACTCCGAAACATGTAACTTGAATTACTTTATGTTACTAGCACCATATTATATGTGCATAGATTCATGCAATGATTGTATAATACGTGTTTCATGATTATAATCTCATCTGCCTGATCCACCTACTTTATTTATCTGATATAACAAAACCAGCTAGAATGTTTAATATATTGCTGATTATATTATCGGAACTATCATTTCTCTTGATATATATCGAAAAGAAGATAATTAAAAACAAAGAATGTTTAGAGTGTTTATTAAAAAGAGGCTTCGGCTCTGTTCGTACTTTGGATTCACTTTACACACATGTGTTGCAATTAAACATATTATAGCTACATCTCTATATATCCATCTTGTATTATTTGTTAGTGTAATATTGAGGTACCATTGAATTAAATGTATCTATAATAATTTTCATAAAGTTAGTGACAAAATCCGTAATTACACAACATAGTTTACAGTATAAATTTAAGGATAATGGCCTTACACAATCATGGTCATAGCTATAACAGCTCTTTAAAAACTAACGATTAGATAATAATTTTCTTTCATTTCAGTTTCGGATTAATTTTTCTTTAATTTCAGATTAACTCATTGAAATTGTATAATGTACCGTACCTCTATTTATTATGAATAATATTCTGCGATAATTTAATATGTATCGTAGTAGGACAATAACGCTTGACGCTAAGTAATTCGAGGTCAGACCAGTTAAGGTCATCTTAACTTGAAACACACTAAAATGTTGAGTCATTTTAATTTCAAACTCACAAAAATGTTGATTAAATTTTTCAGACATACGAGCCACAAGGATATATTCCAGGATTTTCGCAACTTAGACTTGTATGACAACTAAATGCCAGAATTGCGTAATAATTGTTTTATGTATAATGAGCTATTATTGGACTTTGCAATGACCTTAGGTTGTTCTTGGTATGATATATGTTTGTTACTGTAAAGGCCAACCCTACAACCCTAACCGATATAAATCTTTCTTTTCTTTAGCATATGTCTACCCTTTTCCATTATTGTGTAAAACATTACTTTTTTGGGTCAAATTGTGCAAGTGCTTTGAGATGGTTGTGAAAAAAACCCAGCATGGTATGACCTTGTTGTTGACATCTTGCAAATAATCTATTTTTAATACCAATAAGCATCTGTGTAAATATCTAAATATGAAAAAATAGTTCAGTTATTCTTCCACTCTTCTAATTTAGTATGTAATAAGACATCATTTAACATGTTGGCCTCCGGAATAGTTAGTTGCGCTGTTGACGTTTTGCAATTCAGAATGATACTTATTCGCAGAACATACCAGATTGGAATTAATTTAATAAGATTTTCTTTGATTTGACATTGAAATGACATTATAAAGCCCCTATCAGAAAGGGGACCCTCAGTGTATCTAACAAATGACACCCTCTTGATAGATCGGTTTGTATTCTAACCTATCAAGCAGTTACTTATGTTTATAGGTAACGCGTAGACTTACTACACACGCATAATGAATAGATGTGCCGGTAGGCCTATGTAATTTACTTGGCAATATATATATAATACAGCTTATCGTAACATTTTAGGCATTACAATGATGTCGAATAATGGTACGATTTGTTTTATTGTATCCTGATAAAAATATTATGGTTTGCTGCTCAAAATGTAACTTCAGTGATTTCATGGCAGCCATTTTGAATGTCATGTTTTACAAAAAACAAACTAGGATGAGAGCTTCACATCCAATCAGATATCACCATAGGGGAACCAGCCAAGTATAATCAAAACAGAAACAAAAACTATCAGCCCAAACAATGTTAGTCGCAGTTTCACTGCGATATCCGGTTGTTTTTGCTTATATTTGCATAAATATAGACTTTATAATATTTTTTTCTAAAAACAAATGACATAATTTGCTTTCTCATACCTGAAAACATCCGAATAGACATATTATTTATGTCTCTAGCGTATGTAGTTGGAAAATTACTGGCAAAAATGGTTATTTTTATATAAGTTGGCGGCTATTTTGGATTTTGCCATTTTGGACCATTTTCTCGACCTTTAAAAAAATGCAATCCCTTTTTTTCTTGATCTTCATGATATTTTGAGTCATAATCAAGTGAAAAATCAATTTTAACAGACAAAAGTCTTATATGTGACATATGAGCCTACACTATATGGGGAGAGAACTGAATCGTGTGTATATATAAATATAGGAGAACTACCAGTTGAAGTAGTTTCCACTTGATGTATCATCCGCATTTAACGGCTACTCAAAGTCACCCAGTGACAGCCAAGGGTGTGATATGCGCAAGAGAGCAAGCACCTGAGACTCACCCAATGTTGGTTTAATGTTAGACCAGCGTCTGCCACGCTGGTCCAACATCACACCAACATTGGTTCAACGCCTCCTGTTTGTTAGGTGTCTTCTGCTGACCCTTCAAATTGAAACGCCAGCCCCGATGGCTTATTCGTATCCACTGGGGCTTGTAATCTGGAGATACCAGGTTCGAATCCCGGTCGGGCCGGATATTTGTCATCGTAGTTGAGTATATGCGGTGCTTCAAACTGTTCAAAGGCATGGAGTGCACAGTGCTGCTTATGCACTGTTAAGAACCCTTGAAGTCATTCGAAATAAGAGTAGGACATAGTCCCGGCTTCGGGCTTCTTCTGTCGCGATATTGCCATGAATATGCAGAAAGCGACGTAAGGCAACATTCACTCACTTCAAATTGAAACCGAAGTGAATTGGAAACACTGAAAACACAAAATATCGACCCAATGTTGGTTTAATGCTAGGCCATCGACGCAGACAGTGGACCAACATTAAGCCGACATTGGCTTAATGTCTCCAGGACATAATATAACGGATATCCCATCGCATTCGCGAGCCATATCAATCCCTATTGCTGTGAAATATTACCTGCATTCACCATTTTTTTACCATGAAATTACGATATTTACAATTACACACAAATATAAACGCTGCGATACATATATTTTTGGGAACGTTCTACAAATGAAAAGGTGATCTTAAATATTAGTAGGGCCTATGTTGAAATGAAGTTTAACCCTTTCAGTGCAGGGATCGACTTTAGACGTCAGATTATCATGATTATAGACGTCAGAATCTGACGTCTAAAGTCGATCCCCGCACCGAAAGAGTAAAATAATAATAATGGTCGTAGACCCATAACATAGGTATTCAAATGAAGCAGAAAGAGCTAACTATTGAAAAAACACCATGATTTTCATAAAAATAACCCTTAAACCGCTGAAACATTTTAGGGTTATTATCAATTTTAAATCATCATTAATGTCTTAGTTTGCTCTTTTTGATTCATTTGAAAACCTGTGTTATGGGTCTACGGCCATTAGAAATATTTTTACTCTTACAGCGCGGGGATCGACTTTAGACGTCAGAATCTGATGTCTACAGACGTCATATTCTGACGCCTATTTTTATCTATATTTATATCATTTTTCCTAATAAAAAGCGAATAGCGAGACAAAAAAATGGGTAAAAAGTGTACTGGGAAAAATCTATAATTTCCAGGACCCATGTGCACCCTCATAAATGTTTGATTCGTCGCAAAGGGACACGTAGGCCTATATATACACACATTTAATAAAAAAATAGAACGCACTGAGGTAATATATCCTAACCTCGTTTTTGAAGGGTTCTGTATGTTAATTTATGAACTGGGCGCTGCGTCCCTCATAAGAGCACTTGGTCATAAACTTTCCAAAAAATTCAATATCACATACATGTACGTTCTGCAGCATTCCGGACCCAGTTTGTATTCTACACCTGACAAACCATATGTAGAGGCACAGTAAACCACGGGGGGGGGGGTAATGACCACGTGCTCTTGTTATTTAACCCTTTCAGCGCCGGGATCGACTTTAGACGTCAGTAAAGTCGATCCACGCACTGAAAATATTGAAATATTTATAATGGCCGCATACCCATAGCATATTTGCAAATGAAGCAGGAAGGGCTACCTAAGACATTTATGATGATTTCGACATTGATGATGATATCAAATTGGTCCCCATTGTTCATACAAGAATATTACATCGTTGAAAGGGTTAATACATGGGGGTAGAATACCATACCTAGGCAAACATTTCCAATTCAAGATTGATCGGATTTATTTGTTTTATACGTAAAAAGAACACCGGTTCAATGTTTGATCAGCTTTGAGGCCGGCGTGTTTTCCCTGTACGGACTAGATGACCTGATGACAGTTTAATCCCCGTCGTTATTTTGTTATTTGCTCATTATTTTTGTTCTATTTTTCAGACAAGTGGGGCTGGTAGTGCATACAGCAGCTATGGGAAGTCACACGGCTATGCTTCGGTGAGTAACAATACAATATCCCAGTAAACACTAGACGTTGACCTGGTGATGGGCTAGTGTTGGGCCAGCGTCGCAGACGGTAGGCCAGCATCAGACCAGCACCGGGTCAACGTCGAATTTTCTTGAGAAGGACTTGTTATTGTGCATATTTTAACGTTATTTTGGATCAATGTGGTGAAACATCAAAATTAAAATATGACATGTCGATTGAATGAAGGAATGAATGTATGAATGAATGATTGATTGATTGATTGATTTATCGATCGATCGATTGATTGATTGATTGATTGATTGATTGATTGATTGATTGATTGATTGATTGATTGATTGATTGATTGATTGATTGATCGATCGATCGATCGATCGATCGATCGATCGATCGATCGATCGATTGATTGATTGATTGCTTGATTGATTGATTGATTGATTGATTGATTGATTGATTGATTGATTGATTGATTGATTGATTGATTGATTGATTGATTGATTGATTGATTGATTGATTGATTGATTGATTGATTGATTTATTGATTTATTGATTTATTGATTGATTGATTGATTGATTGATTGTTTGATTGATTGATCCTGAAATTAGGATTATCTTAGCTTTCTCTCATTTCCATTAGAAAAGTTACCTCTTACAATAAAAATAGGAGAAATTTAAGATAATCTTAATTTTAAGACTCTTAGTAGGACTAAGAGAGCCTTTAAAGGATGATGAGATTCAATTAGATGAGACTGCATGTAAGCCTACTATAGAGACTATAGACACAGGAATCGACATTAGTAGCCCAATCCGACGGCCCCAGTCACGAGTAAAAATAATTTGCGCAGGTCTATTTACTTAGAGCCAGCAGAGGACGCATATTATACACAGTGCACGAGTTCATTTTCAAGTGGGTAATAGTTTTAGCAACATTTCGCCTGACTCCTTAGGAGACAACATTCAATGCATTTTGTCTTTGATGTTAAACAAAATACACGACGTCTTTGAACATATTTCTTCAACTGTGTTACACAAAGAACACGTCCAAATTGATCTTAATAAGCAAATTTCGACGACACAGTCTTCATTCAAAGATAACTTTGGTGTAAGTGAGGGGATCATATATCTATCATTCGCGAATTTTGTGCATATTTTAAAAATAGTCAAACTGGTCGTATCGGTCACTTTGTAATGACTGATCGTAGATGTAGATGTATGTTGATCTGGACTTGGCAGATATCTGTCGTGGATGGATCGGCATCTATCACTCCACCCACGACAGAGATTTACCAGGTCTAATGTTTACCCCACACCGAGCCGTATCACCTCAACACGATCCACATAGACGAGACTGGACTATTTTCCAGGTGATAATTTACAGTGCAATACAAGCATATGCCGTAGATCTGGTAATGTTCGCGAGGTTTCAATTTCCGCGAATTTCGCGAGGAGGACTAATTCTCGAATTCAAGAATTTCGCGAAAATTATTATTATAATAGCGCTACTGAAGAAAAATGAAAATTTGCGAAGTCCCCGAATCTTAACGCGCGAAAATTACCAGATTTACAGTAGTATTATATTTATTATTTGAAATTTGCATATATCTGAGTTTGTAAAATAGGTATAAGTTGTAGTGTACATCATATTATCACATTGGAATTAAAAGGGTGTATTACTTTACAAAGTGGGAATACACCCTTTTATCTCTATGGTGCTGAATTAAACACAGTCACGTTATTGAAATCAATACAGAGTTCATCCCGTTAACCCTTTCAGTGTGGGGACCGTCTGTATACGTCAGAATCTGACGTCTGTAGACGTCAGATTATGACGTATAAAGACGGTCCCCACACTGAAAAAATTAAAATAGTTCGAATATCCGTAGACCCATAAGATAGCTTTTCAAATGAAGCAGAAAGAGCTAACTAAGACATTTATGATGATTTCAAATCGAAAAAAACATTTTTGGGTTCCATGGTTTTTACAAAATATTTCAGCGTTGTAAGGGTCAATACACACGTCACCACCTGATCACTGGACATATAGGGAGGTCACTGGATTCTCAGGTCAGATGGAAAGTCAGGTCCACCGTGTTAACCCAGAAGGCAGTATATGCTCACTTGAAAAGTGAGCAGATACTGCCTTTTTGCTTTGCATCGCAGTGATGACATTCATCATCAGTAAACATTATCCAGAATGTCAATACAAGAGCCGTCGATCCAATGTTGGTTTAACGTTGGGCCAGCGTCTGCGTCTTTTGTTTGCGGGCTACCGTCTGGCGTGTGATCAATGAATAATAACAGGCGTCCCGTCAAAATCAATAACCCTGATAACAGGCTAACCGCTCACAGATTTTTACCTAGTTTTTCAGGCTGTACACCCTGAAATAATCAATACGGAATAATGTTCTGCATGAATGACGTAATCGTGATAACTTTACATGGTGTGGAGTGGATACGTTAGTATTATGTCAGCGACGGCGTCCTTAAAATGCTATAAAACACCACACGCTTCGAAGCTCGTTCAATGAGATGGGACGTGGCCTGACCACCTCTCCAGTCATGCATGCGTCCCGGGCTCGAACCCCGATGATCCTGTGTGGGTTTTTTCAGAGAAATATCCTTGTTTCTCCCTTCATAATGTGACTAGTCGATCACGTTAATGGCGGCCTCGTCGAGTTAAGGCTGAAACCAGTGTGTCGAGGTTAGCCCTTATCCTGCTGATCACGACTATTGTCGTTTTTTATCTGTTTTATTGGCCGATCACATGACTGTTATATGGGAATGTAATGTGTGTCTACACATCAAGATTTGCAATATTTGTGCTCAAATTAGACAAATATGAGTGATTTTCAGCCACTTAAAGTTGTGGGTCGCGGTAGCGAGACACAACTTCAAGTGGCTGTAAATTTAAATAAATTAACTAAGGTTAAACAGGATAAGTTTTAATTTCTCGCAGGGTCACACAAACTCGTTCAATGCAACAACGCATTAGCATGATACAAACGTACATGCATTTAAATCATGTCAGTGTTAACATCAGCCAAGTTAAATATAGGTCTAGTGATCCCATCCTAAAAAAAACTATGAAAAGCACACGCTCTGAAGCTCGTTCAACGCAATAACGATTTAATATGATACATTGAAATGTTATCGGGGTGAGTATCAGCCAAGGTAAATATCCCAGCAAACATTTGTATAACATTTTGTACAATGTTGGACCAACGTCGGGGATGTTGGGCCGTAGTTGTATAAATGTTATACAAATGTTTTGTGCTTGCTGGGATATAGTGATCGCACACTGAAAAAAACTATAAAAATACTACACGCTCCGAAGATCGTTCAATACAACAACACATTATCATGATACATTGAAAGCAGTATCAAGCAAAGTTAAATATAGCCCCATTCAGGTTAATCAGATTTCGTTGAAGACATTTTTGTTTAATGGAATATATAATATGCATGGATGGTGTACCATTCGATCCTAAAAATGTAGCTGAAGCCAGTGCCGACAATGACGCAGCCAACTTGTTTTGGATTCGAACATTGTAGGTTCTGTGTTATTGAGAAAATAAAAACGAATGTAACGTGGAACAACAAATTATTTATTACTGTACATATACACAAGGATAACCTTCAATATATTTATATAACGTGTGTATGTTTCTCTTGGCAAATACACTCGACACAATCATAATAACAATAATAACGACAACATGCTCTACACAAAATAGGCTACACACGTCGAGGTCAATCGTTTACAAATGATTAAGCTCTTTATTAATTAATTTATTAATTATTTATTAATTTGGGCGGGGGCCCTGGGGTAGTGGTTAGCACCGCTGCCTTTCACGCCAGAGTTCGGGGTTCGGTTCCCGGTCTCGGCGGTTTGAAAGAAACAAAAATGTTTCTTCCCCATCCACGTGTGAAAGTCAGTATTGTGGGGAGCCTCCGGAACCGAGAGGTAGCGTGCTCGGCCTCAGACCGCCAGGGCTCGAATTTCGAATCGTGTGTCTGGAGGACAGTGTCATCTCAATCATCTCACCATCCTCAGGAGTTTCTCCTGGCCCAGTTTAGCCTATATGTGCACAAAGGTGGCCTAATGCCCGATTCATTTCATTTTCATTTTCTTTATTAATTAATCATACAAACATGTTATTAGTCAGTGGCGGACCCGAAGGGAGGGGGGGGGGGGAGGGGTGGCCAGCCCGCTGTTCTGTTTCCTGAAAACAACATAAATGTCTTTATTCATGATATTTGGTCTGAAATATACTCTAGAATGCACAATTTCAATTTGTATTTTCAAATTACCGGGACAGCATGCCACGGACCCATCTGGAACATACATGCACGTGTGTAGCTTTTCTTGAAAAATTGAGCGCCCCTCGTCATTCAAATCCTGTATCCGCCCCTGTAATGGAAATAATACAGCATGCATCAATATGACTCGTGGATGCCACAGCTCCGCCTAGTAAATAGTCAAGTGGCTTACACACATTGAACATCAATAGTCAGAGTATGACAAAAACATGTGACTGACCGACTGACCTCTCAGAAAACACGAGTAGCTCATCCAATGCTGGTTTAATGCTGACCCAGCGTCGCACATGATGGCCCAGCATTAAACCAGCATTGAATCAGTGTCTCGTGTATATTGGGTAAGCTTTGTCAATAAATCAGTTACACGGCCCACACGTTATATAGGTCTATATATCTGGTGAGATACTAGGCTACTTTCTGTTTTCGATGCTATGATTTTCCCCAAATCTGGCACAAGATCAAATAAAAGGTAACAATTAAATCCTTGTCGAGGTTTTTTCACTTATGTCATAAATAGCCAAGCACACAACTCGAGACCGTCACGCGATTGCAACGTGATATATGGCTCTGGCCTTTACGTTTCAAAGAAACAAAATGTTTCTACCCCGCTCACTCGTAAAGATTCAATATTGTGGGGAGCCTACGTGACCGAGAGGTAGCGTGCTCGGCCTCAGACCGCCAGGGCTCGAATTTTGAATCCTGTGTCCGGAGGGCAGTGTCTTCTCATTCATCTCACCATCCTCCGGAGGTTCTCCTGGCTCAGTTTAGCCTATATGTGCACAACGGTGGCTTTAAACCCCATTCATTTTATTTCATGTACTACCCTCAAAAAATGGTTGACATCATTGAATATCGTTCCCCAGGGCTAAAATGAATCCTACAATTACAGGGGCTGTAACAGTTACACTATTAAAAATATTAGTTCTTAAGAAGTTCAGTAAGATAGCGAAGTGGAATATCTACTTCGCTACCTTACTGAATGTTCTGTATAGATATACATGTATACAATAAATATTGAAGGGTTCTGCTGTATCAGAGACTGAGGTTTATGACCAGGTGGACGTACCATGTGAACTAAACACCAGGCTATATCTAGCTATCACGATACGTTGAGCCAATGTTGAGTTATTGTTGGCCCATCGTCTGCGACGCTGGGCCAAAAATAACCCAACATTCACCGTCTCATGATAGCTATACTCAGTCAGCGTGTCTGATGTCACGGATGATCACACTGGTATGTGGCGGATAAAACCCCCTCAGTACTACAGCAGCAGATAAAATAAAATGATATAATTCAATATTTTACGGGTATGCAAGCCCACTAAATATGTGCTGGTATATAGGGGATCATTATTACGGCGTCAATCGAAAACGCTATTAATAATAAAAAAATATCTGTTTTTTCTGTAATAATTTAATGTTCACTAGCTCAACCCTTTCAGTACGGGGACCGATTTTAGACGTCAGAAATCCCCACATTAAAAGAGAAAATATTTATAATAGCTGTAGATCCATAACATAGGTATTCAAATTAAACTGATACATTCATGACATTTCAAATTGAAAACATCCTTTGTTCTCTACGGTTTGTATAAAAATATGTCAGTGCTTTAAGGCTTAAAGACGACGCTGGTACTAGCAGGGTTAATCTAGTTTACTAAGGGCTGCAATAACACGTATATATACCTAACAATATGCCGCTTATGTTGGACAAGTGCCATCCTTTTTCATTTATGACCCTTATAATAATATTAACGTGACTTCATAACACCAGGCTGGATTACCACTATTATGAGGTTACCCGTATTCACTTCAGTAAATCGTCGGCCCGCTCATCTGTTCAGAATCAGAGATTTAACTCACTGCTCGAAAAACCCCACGACATAGCAGTCTTATCCAGCACAAAATGAACGTTCAACGTTGAAATATTTTTTTATAAACCATGGAGACCAAATGTTTATTCATTTTAAAATCATCATAAATGTGTTGGTTTGCTATTTCTGTATCATTTGAATACCTATCTTATGGGTCTACGGACTACGGCCATTATATTTTTTTTCAGTGCGGGGATCTACTTTAGACGTCAGAATCTGACGTCTATAGACGCCAGATTCTGACGTCTAAAGACGGTTCCCGCACTGAAAGGGTTAAGTTGTCAAGCATTTGTCAAACCAAATAAAATGTCAATGAATGTTGGCTCAATGTTGGACCATTGTATGCGACGCTGACCCAACAATGAGCCAACATTGGGCATATGAATATATATTCTGGGGTTTATGCATTTAGAAGATTAATCCAATAATTCAAAAAATTATTGGCGATATGTGTATTTTTCATAATGAAAAATATTTTGTTTTTTCCAAGCTGGCACTTGTGTCAGCAATTCCAGCTTCAAATGAATGAAAAATACTGCTTACAACTTAGCGAGACAAGGGTTAATGGTGGGCTAGTGTCGCTTACCCTGACCTAGCATTAGCCCTTTGAGCCCTCAAGATTCATTAAAACATAATTTTACATCCCTGAAAAAAGCCTTGATTTTCCTACAACTAGGGGTTTTAGAATGAACATTTCCATGAAACAGCTTTACCAATACATGCCAATTTTTTTTAATTTTTCACCAACAGCAAGTCATCTTCATCCACCACAAGTCGAGAATTGCGACAGCAATTCGCGGCTTGTAGTGGATGAAGATCACAATGGTAAAGTCAGGCTTGAAAGGGTTAAAACAACACGAAATCTACATTTTTTGTATGCTTGGTTACTTGCCATTGTAGTTAAAATGTTAAACTTAGAGAATGTTGTCTTATGTCGGATTCTGTACATTATGTCGGTGTCACGACGAGGCGAGGCCCGAAGTCGGGATCCGATTATACCGTACTCCATTCAATGGTTCTTTATACTGTCATACAAAACAAAAATGCAGTATCGGCTTACTTTTCAAGCAAGAAGATACTGCCTTTCGGTATATGGTATAGTATTATATCCAGTAAGCATGACCCTAGCAAACACATAACATTTGTATAAAATTTATACAATGTTGGACCAACGTCGGAAAAGTTGCATAAATGTTATACAATAATAATGTTTTGTATTTAGCAAACACAAAACATTTATACAATGTTGGTCCAACGTCGAAGAAGTTCGGCCGACGTTGTATATATGTTATACAATATTAATGTTTTGTGTTTGCTGGGATACGTTTACCGATGGTTGTTTTAATGCAGGCAGAAGACAGACAGTGCTGTACAAAAAAGGTGGGTTAATGTTGGGAAACCGTCTACGACACCGATCCTGCTTTCAAGCACCATTAGATTTAAATGCGATGCATTGTGTCTGCAATATACACAGCATGTCTTTATCCACTGATATTGTGATAAGCAGAAAATCTAATCCGGCATAATTATCCTACTCTCGAAAGATTATATCATATGTGATCAATAACGCAGAGAGGTACATCCAAGCGGAATTGTCACAGTTATTTATGACGTCATTAAAATTTTAAAGGCTACATAACTAAAATTAAAAAGTTAAAAATATCATTAATCAAAATTATTTTAGTTGATGAAAAAAAAAATCGATTTTGAAAATGTTGACCTTACTGACCTTTTAGTGTCAACACGTTGAGTATGTGTCAGAGACACTCGCAAACAATGAACCGGCGATTTTTGCGAATAACATATATATCTGATTTGGAAAACTTTACTGTATTATCACGTGTCATTTACCTTCAGTTTGAGACGGTATTGCTGGCACAATAGCCAACTTAAATGAAGGAAAGATACCCTCATTGTTGAAAACAATCACATGTTAGCATTAACATACATGTCTATATAGGCCTATACCTCTTTCAGATATGTTCGTTCCCATTTCATCAATGTCTGACAAGGGGAAGATCGAAAATGCGCTTATTTTCTATACTATAAACATGATAAAAAGTGTTGTATTCCAGCCTTGATGCAGGGAGGATGCATAGTGTGAACATGGCGCTTAGCATGATCAGACATTCTGCGGCCATCTGCGTTTACCGTGAAACGTTAACTCCCTGTTAGTTTAATGCTGGGCCAGCGTCGCAGACGATGGCCCAACATTAAACCAACAGTGGGTCAACGTTCTGCACTTGTTGTGCTGGTCGAACTTAGGACTGATAACTTCTCAGGCCACCGTGCTACTCCAGCAGTCATATTGTATCATAATATCGCATCCTTAGTATATAGTGTCGTATCTGCCACTTTTAAAGTTACAGATACGACCTTTTAAAGCTAAGACGACGATAACCGTGCGCTATGTCGAGTTAAACCATATCTTATCTATATGACAGTCAGTAAACAACCCACTATCAAACACTCACATGTTATTATCTGGGAATTTTGATACTCTACGTAACAAATGTATCAGATTAGCTGAGACTAAGTACGATATAATGGCCGGAGTTCTTTATTTCTGCAGATAATACTGTGTGTATTACAAACGAAATCGTCAGATGTTCTCTTGACCTCAACCTTTGGTGTCCAATCACGACTATTGTCACGTTTAACCCTTTAGGCCCATAGCTCGTCCCATTCATGTACTACTGCATATATTGAAAAAAAAATCATTGACTAGAACCATAGACCTATAACAATTTCGCGGTATCCCTGCCTGACCATTTAACTAAAAGATCAATAACTCACAAAATCATTTTTTACTTTATCTTCTGTTCTAATTCTCTGACTAGAACAATCCATCACAATATGATCATTATGAGCTCAAAAAGTTTAGTACACTCCCTACAGTGCAAAGTGTGACGTCCGTCCATGGGACAACGTACACCGAGCTCGGTGTAAAAGTTTGGCTATTAGACATCAATTCAGAGCTGATGGTGAGCGAAAATGTGGTGAAATAAGTGGGTGACGATAGTGGTGATCTATTTTATAGCACTCCTTCAACCCCTCGACTCTTACGACGCTGAATTATTTTTGTTTAAGCCATGGAGACTAAGGGTTTTCATTTTGAAATCGTCATAAATGTCTCAGGTAGCTAAAATTGTGAATTAAAGAAATAAGGACCTTGCGCTATGTCAAGTTCAACCAAATCGTATCTTTATGACACAGCGTATAAACAAAGCGCTATCAAACACTCACATTATACTCCGGTGATTTGGACATTCCGATAATCAACGTAACAAATTTATCATATCATCTGAGTCTAAGTAGGCCTATGATATACGGTGGTTCTATTTTCTTGTTGATATTTCCACACTCTGTGCTGTGTGTGTCACTATATGAGACGTATATAGGTATCAGCCTATGTCGCACTCTAGCTCTAGTTTAAACCGCGATATGATGTTATTTGCGACTTGATCTTGTGAGAAAATACAAACGTTGTTCATTTTTCGTGTCATATTGAAAAATACAGCACATACACCTTATTCATTGGAAAACTGCTGCCTTTTCCCATATCGCACTCAAATGAACACCGTTGTAGGCCCCTATATCATATTGTGTATAATGTTACAAACGAATCTTCATATGTTTTCTCGTCATATCTGACTCGTGTCCTTATGGTAACCCTTGTCACGACTCTAATCGTCTTTACCCCTTTAACCCTTTAACTGCCGGTGCCGCATATATTCGGGTTTTCATTATTTCGTCGCCTCGGAGCTAAAGGATCCTATCTGACACTCGTCAGAGTGGCAGTTAGGATCCTTTAGCTCCGAGGCGACGATTTATTAGCACATTAAGTACCACATTTTAAATATGTTAAAAGATAAAATGTGACATCAACCAGCAGGATTTGAAAATTTTGTCAAATCTGAATAATTTTCACTCACTTGGAAGTTGTGGATTGCGTCAGCGAGACACAACTTCATGTGGGTGAAAATTCAAATTTAATAATTTGGCGGTTAAAGGGTTGAGCTTCCTCGTCATAATTATGCCCCACATGGCATATTTTGAATAAAATCCATTGATTAAAACATATAATCCATCACAATAAGGTCATTCTGTGATTAATTTTGAGATATTATACGATATGTATTTTATAAAATCAGAGAAATTGTACTGGGAAATGGAAATTAAATTTGCCAGATTGGTGTATATACTTCAATTCGAATTGTGTATAATTTAGCCTACCTATCACGATTTTTTATGTGGCATATGTCATATTTCCAAACACTAATTTAATAAAAAATAACGTGAAAATTTTTCCACAAATATACCTTTATGCGCGGACTAGCCAAACAACTAAAACCGAAACTTGATAACCCAGATGCCGTCTGTGTATATAAAACATCTGGAATGAGAATAGGACACTTGATTCCTCGATTAAAAGGATATATATGTGAGGACACCGATGCAGTTGCCCTCCACCTCGGTACAAACGATATTAGTGGACCAATAAACAAGATAAAGGAGGACATTAACAAATTAGCTGAAAAAATGGAGGGATTCAAAAATACACATTTCTACGTGGCTGAAATCCCCCCTAGGAGCCAGAAGAAATATAATGCCCACATTCACGACATAAATTGCCACATACGTGAAATATGTGTAAAATTGTTCAACGCCGACTATTTGCCCACTCCCATAAACAAAATCCATCTTTATCGTGGTGGGATCCACTTAAATGAGGAAGGACAGCAAAAACTGACTTCTGCCATGGCTGAAGTGCTCAACAATCACTCTGCTAATGGTCAGTGTTTTCCCATCAGAACAATCATCACACGGACATAGCCGATGTAAATAGAGTAATTAATAATGATCAGGACAGAAATATACGTGTACTGTCATGGAACATTAATGGTTTAGGAAACAAAATGACAGACCCTGATCTTGTGGCATTTATCCGAAACTACGATATAATATTTTTTATAGAAACAATGAAAGGGAACGATTTTACATTGGCAATACCTGGTTATAAATTCCATCATGTGAATAGAAAACATAAACATAAAAATGCCTGTAGAGCTTCTGGTGGTATTGGCATACTTATTTCAAATAAATATGCAAATTTAACTAGGATAGATCATACCTACGACTATTTGGTATGGTTGACATTAGCCACAGACTGTTGTCAGAAAAACATTAAAATTGGCTGTGCCTATATACCACCAGAAAACTCATCATATGTCGCTGTAAGAAATGATTATTTTACTATGCTAGAAGAGGAAGTGGCTAGATATATTGAAATGCATCACATCCTATTATGTGGTGACTTTAATAGTCGTACTGGTCAGGCTCCAGACTATGAATCGGGGGTAACAGATATCAATGCAAATGTCCCAAGTGAACGTTCTAATGAAGATATAGTCAGTAACAAATATGGTCAACTTTTACTGAATTTTTGTATAAACACAGGTTTCAAAATAGCCAATGGGCGCATGTTTAATGATAATGGTATAGGCCGCTATACATACTACTCTCCAAATGGTTCAAGCACAATAGACTATCTGATCTTTAATGAAAATGACATAATCAGCAGATTTGACGTTCTACCGAAATTGGTAGAATCAGATCATTGTCCCATACAATTCAATATTTCCAACACTAAACTCGATTGCAACCCCTTAAAAATAGACACCTGTGTAAATGACACATCATCTCGGTCTAATGTTTTTATATGGCAAGACAAGAAAAGGGAAGAATATCAAATAGCTCTACGGAATGAGCAGGCATGTCATGCATTTGAGGAAATGCTGTGTGCCGCCACCGAGGGGTGTAATACTGACACTCTATGTGACATGTTCAATGGTATGCTAGAAATTGTAATTTCGCCATTATTCCCAGCAAGGAAACATATTTCGAAGGAAAGGAAGTGCACGCAAAATAATTTCCCCTCTAACCCTTGGTATGATAAAGAATGTAAATCCCTGAAGTATGTTGTTAATAATATCGCTAAGCATAGAGACTTTAACGCACAGCAAGACGAATATAATATACTGTTACGACAATATAAGCAATTAATCCAAAGAAAGAAAAGACAATACCAGCAAGCCAAACTTAGTGAGTTGGAAAATATGAGAACAGAAGATCCTAATTCTTACTGGAAATTCTGGAAATCCTTAAATCCTAGAAATGTCACTACAGGGCCTACCTTGGAAGACTTTGTGAACTATTTTGAACAACAAGTCTACCCACCCCATGTGGATTATTTTGACTATGAACACATGAATAATATTATAAAGCAAGTTACGTCATTCCAACATAATGTAGAGCACGATAAATCCAATATGACACAGTTCCTAAACAGTCCCATAACTGCGGAAGAAATTAAAAAGGCGATTCAAAAGTTAAAATGCAAGAAAGCAGCGGGTGTAGATGGTATTTCTGCCGAATTTTACAAATATGGAGGTAATGAGCTCTTGCCAGCATTAGAATTGTTGTTCAATACCATTCTTACCAATGGAGAATATCCATCTAGTTGGGCTACCGGTATAATCCACCCGGTCCACAAAAAGGGGGACCATGGCGTTCCAGATAATTACAGAAAAATCACAGTCATGCCGTGTATTGGGAAACTATTTGAATCTATACTTAATAACAGACTCTCATTTAAAAACGAAGTATGTAATGATAATGATCCCTATCAAGCTGGTTTTAAAACCAATTCGCGAACTACGGACAATATATTCATACTATGTGCCATCATAGATAAACAAAGGTGTCTTTCTAAACCCCTGTATACATGCTTTGTCGATTTCACAAAAGCATTTGACTATATTGATAGAACAGCATTATACTACAAATTATTGAACAGGGGAATAGACGGCAATTTGCTAAACATAATAAAAAGCATGTTTTCTAAAGCAGAGTGCCGTGTAAAATGGGACTCGCGTATCAGTGACATATTAAAAAGCGAATTTGGGGTTCTACAAGGCGGTATGCTCAGTCCCAAACTATTCACGGAATTTTTACAAGACATATCCGCATCATTTGACCAAGATCAAGGTATCGCTGTGGACACCTTACTAATGGTATATCTGCTATTTGCAGATGACCTTGTCCTTTTTTCAGAATCTGCCGAGGGATTACAAAAACAGCTAACTGCCCTGTATTCATATGCTTCCCTATGGCATATCATAGTTAGCATTCCTAAAACAAAAGTTCTTATCTTTAATGAACGTTACACAACAGTATGCGAAAGCTTCCACTATGGTGATAACATTATAGAAAAGGCTGAACAATATAAATACCTTGGTGTAGTGTATAGCACCAAGTCCGCTAATAACGTGTTAAAAGAAACTTTTTCTTATCTTGCTTCCCAAGCTGGGAAAGCAATCTTTGCTCTACGTAAACAGTCCCGTCCTGTGGTCGGTAAATTGTCACCCACTATTGCGTTCAAGGTATTTGATTGCCAAATATTGCCCATACTAGAATATGGAAGTGATATATGGTATACAGGCGATGATGTTAACGATCTGGAAAAAATCCATCTAAAATTTATTAAATCCACACTTGGCGTTAGAAAGCAAACACCTACTCCTGCAATATATGGGGACACGGGTCGATTTCCACTGATCATCCGGCAACACATAAAAGCTGTAGAATATTGGTGTAGAATTCTAAAATTATCTCTGAGCCATCCAGTCAGAAATGCCTACAATATGCTACTTGAGCTAGATGCCATTGGCTTCACGAACTGGTGTTCCCGTATTCGCTCTGTCCTCGAACGAACCGGGCTTGATCAAACTTGGGAATCACAGAATATTGGGGATACAAATAAATTCATGCTTTCATTTAAAGAATCAATAGTTAGAATATTTACACAGCAGTGGAGAAAAGATATTGAGAGCTCGAGTAAGCTGCGCACATATGCATTAGTAAAAAAATATTTCTGTGTTGAACCATATATCTTGAACATAAGGGGGGACCACCTCATAACAGCAATGGCGAGATATCGAATGAGCTCACATGATCTAAATATAGAAAGAGGACGATTCAATAATCCAATCACTCCAAAAAATCAGCGAATATGCACAAGGTGTCAATTAAACGAAATTGACGATGAAATACATCTTCTTCTCCACTGTTGCGCTATGAAGAATGAACGCGAAATCTTGTATGATTCTGTAGCCGCAATTATCAATATACAACCGACAAATGAAATGTTTTTAGGAATTATGACATCTAGAGACATAACAGTGGTGAAGTCACTAGCGCAATTTATTTATGGTTGCTTTAAACAAATTAAGGGCTAAAACTACTGAGTTTAATAAATCTGTCACCTGTCGCTATATTATTCATATTATCATGCCCTCGTGATCTGACTTGGGTATCACCACATATCAAGACGGTTGTTGCTCTCGGATCTTATTATTTGGCTTTTTGGGGCCGGTTAGGGACGTTTCCGTCGCCTTTGTTATCAGACGAGGTGGGGCCTTATGGAGGATTTCAGAGTTGCTAAGTCAACTGATTTTCTCCATGAGGTCGGGAATGTTTTTCTTCGATTGTAACACCGAGTATGTGGTTCTAACTATGTCGTGATTGAAACAGTTTGAATTAAACAATATAGTGAATTATAAAAAAGCTTAATGTTTTTGTGCGAGGGCCATGTCCTGTGTGAATTGCACAAATAATTTTTAACCGCCATTACTACTGTTATTACGTCGTTAAGTTTGCACCACTAGTCAATCTCAGGGAATCTCCGCGCTCATAGCGACTGTGCTTGCATGGTCACGTGACACGGAGCTACCTGTTTATGCCATATTTATAGTACTTGCATGATATTATATTTAATTTTAAAAACTACCATATAATTTTTACCATTGGCTTATTGCATACTCCAGTTACTGTAGCATAATCATGCACTTGTATATATTTTAGGTTTCTACGCTTTCCAGAGTGTCTTTTTTGCTACTATATATAATTAGTATGTCATACGTAGTAGCTATTTTATCTCTGGTTTTGGTGCGGGAAACAAAATGATAGACCTCTATGTTATCTTGGCAATGCCTTTTATTTCATTTTTAGTAGTAGTCATTTATATTATCGAAATACCCAGTTTTTATTTTGGCAATGCCACTTAACATGATTTTAGCTGTGTATGTCATACCATGTATATTATCATATGATTTTAACAAACTAACAATCTTGTATATACATGTACATATATCTCTTTCATTTCTATGACAAATAAGTCTGTAATGACTTTTCTTTTCTGTCAATAAAATATCTGTCTGTCTGTCTGTGTGTCTGTGGTAGTCAAAGGGTTACTAGCAATTTTAAGAGCGAAATGTGTCTTTGATTGGTAAGATAGACAAAATGACAAATATAACTATTTTTCACCTGCTTGAAGTTGTGCGTTAACAATATATCGGCGTTAGTGAGTCACAACTTCAAGTGGGTGAAAATTTAAATTAGACCACTTGGCGATGAAAGGGTTAGGATTTCACAAAGAGGTATATTTCAGTCAATACTGTCGGCATTCCGCTCATTTATTTTCAGTGCAGTATATACTGGGGGGATCAGTGCTTTAAGCCAACATCAGGCCATCGTTTGGCCGGCGTCACTCACCTTGTCCCAGCTTACACTCGCGTTGACCTTGTTTGTTGAGCACCTGCAGAGAAGGATCAATGAGGACATGGCTAAAGGTGAATTATAAAGCATCCTAAGACATCGCCTGCTTATTATAAGAGAAGGCATATTACATCTGCGCTGCTTGTTTTTCGCTGTTTTCTCAGTCAATTCACAATCAATTTCCATGACATATTGAAAGCCCTCTTTGCAAGTTTAACACGAACAACCCAGAAAATCTCGTGAATATTTCAAAAGTTAGACCATTCGACATTGGTTTGAAATTTCGAGATTAAAACTTTATTTTGAGTATGGTGCAAATGACAGAACGTGATTGATTGAAAACGTGGTCAAATTTGATCAACATGTTTTGCTTAGCCCTATGGAGCTGTATTCGGGTCAAAACTGTCAGGAAGTCATTCGAGTCAAACTCTCGTTCTGATTTAATGACATACGTTTTAATTGACGCATTTGTACTGTTGTCATTGTTGCTTATCTCATCTTAATCGACACGATTGTGGTCTTCTTTACAGTTACATAAGTTAATTGAACAGCAATCTCATTTTAATTTTGCAACTCTCGTTCTTCTTTAATGACATACGTTTTAATTGACGCATTTGTAATGTTGCGTACCTCATCTTAATCGACACACTTGTGGACTTCTTTAGTTGCATAAGTTAATTGAGCTGTAATCTCATTTTAATTGACATGCATGTAGTCTGCTTTACGGCTATACAAGTTAATTGAACGCGTCTCGTTCTTCTTGACTGTCTAACGTTCAACTGTGATTGGCATTGCTGTTGACGGGGAATCATGTTAGTTGAGTAATCTGTGTTTTAGCCGACTAAGAACGAATGCGCATCCAATTTAGCGCAGTGTTTACAGCTCTACATAAAACACGTGGAGATAACTTGGCCTTAATGTGATCTGTCCCAAGGTCGCATTCTGGCCAATAATAATTGTGGTTTACACTTGTTCCTCGCCGGCAGAAATTAAAAATATTTCTTCCCCATCCACGTGTGAAAGTCAGTATTGTGGGGAGGACAGTGTCATCTCACCATCCTCAGGAGGTTCTCCTGGCCCAGTTTAGCCTATATGTGCACAAAGGTGGCCTAAAGCCCGATTCATTTCATTTCCTCGCCGGCAACAGCGCCATCTGGAGAGTAGAGGAGAATTATGGTCTGTCAACATGGTAAATAATGCTCAACAACAAAATGATGTATATTAATGTGTATTTATTGATGCCATTCTTCAGTTATTACATACATTGATCACTGTTTCTAATATTGTTGTAAAATAGGCAATCTCATGGATTATACCCACCCTCACCGTCATTTCGTCCCATTTTCACTGAATGACGTGCTTTTAATGGACTTTTAACATTTAAATCCCCCTATTATCGACAATTGGGTATAAACCAGGAGATAATCACTGAATCAGATAGCCGTAAAATATATGTTATGGTTAATATAAATGACATAAATAACATTAATGATTAGTATTCGTAATATATTAAACGTAAACTAAACAGATATAGTAGTAGTGCATCTCTTAAGCTTAATTAGACTAATATCTATTTTCGCCCACCACCACAACCTGCATCACAGTATCTTTTTTTCGTTATTTTATACTAAAAAAGTTTACCTCCAAAAAATGTCTGCTAAATTATGTGTGTACAATACTCTGGGTGGCTAAAGGTGAGTAAAATAAAAAACTATAGGACCCACCGGTAGATCTACTCAGCTACTGGAACCACATTATTTAGCCTTTTTTGTAGTCTAGCGGCGTAGCGCATTACCCGGTATCGTAGGTGATCTTCTAATTCAGCAATTATCTATCTATAGGCTATAATGGGCCAATTTTTATAGAATTTTGTTTGTGGTGTTAGTATCAACTTATACAAGAAACAGGTCAACACTTTTTAGAGCATGTAAAATAAAATATATGACGTCTACATAAAGTCATGTTTTTTTTTTTCACTTTTTCAGAAAAACTTGAAAAATTCAAAATTGTAGGGCCTACATCTTTTTAACCATTATAGATACTATAAAAATTATATAAAGCTTTAAAATTGGTCGGGTAGCTCCATTAGTCGGTTAAAACGCAGATGATTCAACTAAAATGAGTCCCCGTCAACAGCAATGCCGATCACAGTTGAACGTCAGACAGTCAAGAAGAACGGGACGCGTTCAATTAACTTGCATAGCCGTAAAATAGACTGCAGGCATGTCAATTAAAATGAGATTACGGCTCAAATAACTTATGCAACTAAAGAAGACCACAAGTGTGTCGGTTAAGATAAGATAAGCAACAATGCCAACAGTACAAGTGTGTCAATTAAAACGTATGTCATTAAATCAGAACGAGAGTTTGCGTCGAATGACTTCCTGACAGTTTTGACCCGAATACAGCTCCATATAGCCCCTGGAATATGTCATTCAACTCTCTAATTACTGCGTTCTGTTTAACATTTTCATTCATTTGAAGATGGCATTGTGACGTAATTGTGGCCAGCGTCGCAGACGGTGGCCAACATTGCACCAACATTGGGTCAACAATTTTCAGCTTCAAATGAATAAAAAATATCATATTTTTTTTAGAAATTAGACATGCTATAATCATAATCAGTTGAAATATTTGAGATTAAGGTATGTTCATTTATATAATTATAAATCAATATTCTGTGAATAAATTGTCCAAAAACGCTTAAAGTTGTTTCACGAACTGAAAGGGTTAAAGCCACCTGAATTTAAATAAAATCCAACTGACAACTACATGTACAGTCAGTAGCATAAAGGGGCCACAGGGGTACTTCATAGAGGGGTCACAGGGGGTAGTTCATAGACGTATGGGATTGAATCACTTCACACTCGCCATGTGACAGGGTTTGATCAGGTACAATCTCTTTATAAACTTGACATATGTGTATAATTAGTATGCCTTTGTGCACAGGAATGTCACGTCGATACAATCCCACTAAACACGAGAAGTTAACACAATGGGGACAGTACGCAGACAGTAGGCCAACATTGAACTAACACTTGAAAATAGTTTAAAAAAATAAAATATCGTGTTTGCTGGGAAAGGTTGAGGCAACGTTGGCATAATGCTGGGCCACCGTCTACGTCGTCGGCCCATCAGTAGGCCAACATTTGTTGAACGTCTCGTGGGTATTGTGATAGGCTGTATCATGATTATGTCCACCAGACAATATTGAAACAAGGAATACGACGATCTGTCCTGTTTCTCAAGGAAATATGACATTTTTTTAGACATATGATGTCATCTCTATAACCTCATAACATAACCAGGAGCAAGTTTCTTTAAAAGTTTCTGTTCATTGTTTAAGCGTGGTTATTGTCCATAGAATCTTACATTCGTCATTCATTACAAACAAACAAACAAACAAACAAACAAACAAACAAACAAACAAACAAACAAACAAACAAACAAACAAACAAACAAACAAACAGACAAACAAACAAACAAACAAACAAACAAACAAACAAACAAACAAACAAACAAACAAACAAACAAACAAACAAACAAACAAACAAACAAACAAACAAACAAACAAACAAACAAACAAACAAACAAACAAACAAACAAACAAACAAACTGAAATAAAATATCGTGTTTGTTGGTATGCTATATAACATGAAATCTATCCATGTAACCTGCATAACCTCATAACACAATCAGTTTTCTTTTTAGAAAATAACGAGCTGTTAATTGCTTTAAGCGGGTTTAATGTCTAAATCTAGATAAAACAAATAATAGCCTGTCAGTTTAAAATATACCATTCATCCACTTTTTTTATATACATAACTAAATAACTAAATAACTAAACAACTAAATAACTAAATAACTAAATAACTAAACAACTAAATAACTAAATAAATAGATAAATAAATAAATAAATAAATAAATAAATAAATAAATAAATAAATAAATAAATAAATAAATAAATAAATAAATAAATAAATAAATAAATAAATAAATAAATAAATAAATAAATAAATAAATAAATAAATAAATAAATAAATAAATAAATAAATAAATAAATAAATAAATAATACAGGACCAGGATAACTTTGTGAGGATATTGAAATGGATCAGATGACACTGCCCTCTAGACACAGGATTCAAAATTCAAACTCTGGCGGTCTGAGACCGAGCACGCTACCTCTCGGTCACAAAGGCCCCTCGTTAATATTGAATCTTTGTGAGTGAGCGGAGTATAAATATTTTGTTAGTGATTGCGTTAACCACTAAATCATATAAAGCCCTCATATAAAACTGTATTTCAAAGAATTTATCAACACAACGCCTAGGTCTGTTGGCAGTCAATTCCTTTGTAAAGAAAAGTAACCTACTCTTACTCAAGTACGTGCTCACCCACGGGATGTCTTCAGAAATATATGGCTCAAGGGGTCAAGTACACAGTAAACACGGGTCTTTGACCCAATGCCTGATTAATGCTGGACCAACGTCTGCAATTGGCTTTGGGTCAACGTCTCGCGTTTGCTGGGATATGCATAGAAGTGAGTGAATATTGCTTTACGTCGCTTTCTGCATAATCATGGCAATATCGCGACAGAAGGAAGCCCGAAATCGGGAGTATGCCTTACTCGAATGTATTCAATGGTTATTTATAGTGCACAGTACCATGGACAGCACTGCACACTCCAGGTATTTGAACAGTTTGAATCACGGGGATTCAAACCCAGTACCTGATTCTCGTACCACAACATGACCGAATGAGTCATCTGGGCCGACCTGCTGGGCATGGTTCCTACACTGAAAATATGAGACGTCGATCTAATACTTTAATGTTGGCCCACCGTCTGCGATGCTGGTCCAACATTACACTACCATTAGGTCAATGTATCGTATTTGTCTGGCATGGTTCATATATAAGAGACAGACAGTTATTATAAGTTATACAGACAGTGAGTGATGTAGTCCAGAGGGTTGAGGCTGGTGGGATGTGGGCCCTGGTGCGTCCCGCTACTGGAGTGGATCACAATCCTTTGAAGGGATTCATCCATCAGCACACATTGACATAATGGTTGGGTAAATGTTACGCACGTCGGCCCAACGTTATTTGCAAGTTTTTAGCAATGTGTGTAGTATCATTACAGCAATTATTAAACCAGCAAGCATCAGTATGCATCATGGACGTACGCGACACCCCATCCTTTCTTTATGTGCCTTTGTTATCGCTGCAATAACTGTTATGTCATTTAATATGCAAGTGAAAATGTAAATTAAACAAACTGCGGTACACTGAAAACATATCCAAGGTTTGCAAGAGGAGGGGCGCAAGGTACTGTGTAAAATTGGGCTGAAAATGCGAGAATGGTCTATGCTTTGTCCAAAATGATCCCATGAAAAATATTTATATCAAAAAGTGGTAGGCGTACGCCCCCCTACCCTCTGGACACGCCTCTTGGTATGCTTACCATGCTTACCTAATTTAAGTAATACGTTACCATAGGAACGGAAACTTGTTCCATAAACAAACTCCTTGATGTTCCTGGTCGAGTTGTGCTAGAAAACAGATCGTAGAAAGCTCCCGGTTTAATCACCGTTTCTGAAGAAGTCCTGTAGATCAACCCATATAACCACGTCAATACGTGCTGACGTGCAAACAGCAGTCAAAGTCAAACAGCAGCAACTGCTCACTTGTAAAGTGAGCAGTTACTGCTGTTTGTCTTTGCCTGGCTATATGGACCTACCTTTGGTTTATATCCACATCAGTGCTACTTTAGAGCAGCATGTTGTGGACATAAATAATGTTTTTTCTTCACGATAAACCTTAGCTTCAGTATTCTGCTGTGCTGAGACGTGGATAACGCCGGAGTAAAAATCCACAGCGAAATTTTCATGGATATAGCTTTGAAAAAATAAACTAGAGAATAGAACGGTCTTGTTAATACAGTATTAAATAACGTTTTGGAACATTGTTTGATATCAGCATTTAAATATTACAGTTTAGTAAATTGCGTTGAAACTCCCAACAGGGAAGTTGTCAGGATTTCACATAACTGTTGTTTTCGCCGTTAAAATAACTCGGTGGGTCCCTGAGGGCATGCATGCAATCAAAACAATTGTAAAATTTGTAGTGATTCGATAAAGTATCAATGTTTTATTGTTATCCCTTAAAGCGTTGAATTATGCAATTATTTTTTTCAATAACTCGAGGCTGTGGCTCGCCACCGCGACACACAGACTTTAAGTGGGTAAAAATGACTTGCATATGGACAATTTGAATCACAACAAATACCAATTAGATTTAACCCTTACAGCGCGGGGATCGACTTTAGTCGTCAGAATCTGACGTCTACAGACGTCAGATACTGACGACTAAAGTCTATCCCCGCACTGTAAGAATTAAAATATTTATAATGGTCGTAGACCCATAACATAGGTATTCAAATGAATCAGAAAGAGCTAACTAAGACATTTATGATGATTTCAAATTGAAAAGACCCTTTGGTTACCATGGTTAATACCAAAGTATTTCAGCGCTTTAAGGGTTAATGCTGACTTCTGCTTCTAAGTTTCTTGTTTGAAAGACAAATATAAAGACTGAAAACGGCTATTGACGCGATTAGCACATTAAGGGTTAACCCTTTAACCGCCGGTCCCGATTATATATTTTTTTATTATTATTTATTAGTGGGCCTTACATCAAATATCAGCTCTAAACATGTTCAAGATAAAACGTGACACCAATCAACAATATTTCAAAATCGCTGACTTCCAATTTGTCAAATCTGCGTAATTTTCACTCACTTGAAGTTGTGGATCGCGTCAGCGAGACACAACTTCAAGTGAGTGAAAATTCAAATTAAATAATTTTGCGATTACAGGGTAATATTTTCAGCCTCACTTATTCTCTCAGTGATTAAAGGTAACATTACCTTCTACTAAGCATGTTTAGCATCATGTCTAGGATCAGGTTGAGCAATGTTATTTTTCCAGCCGGCAGTATTTTCTCGGTAGCCTGGCACGTGCTGGGTACAGTGGGAGGCCAGTTAGCCATAGATTACACCCACGCAATGAGGCTTCTACCTAGGGCACCAGGCAGAACCAACCTCCCAAGGCCGCTCAGCACTGATCAACAATCTATCTACGTACGTGTGAGAAACGTCGGCTTTTATGTAAAAGGATATGTTATATTATTATGTTTATGTGAAGTCTTGTGCAAGATGATGTAAAATAATGGGTCTCAGAGTAATTCGTAAAAAAAATCTAATGATCTATGTTCTAATAATGTCCCGTGTCTACAGAAGTGATCACTTCGGATGGCGGTTCGCCGCATCGAATGCTCCAAAACGTTCAACGTATTGGGGTTTACATGTCTACGGTAATTCGAACCATAGCGATCCATCAAAATCACTTAAAATACGGAGGGAATAATTGTCTGTTAGTTTGAATCATATCGCGATGTCATCTCAGTAGTCACACCTCAGAAATCCTCCGTCAATAAGATAGCTGAACTGCTTATAATTCGTCGTCTTGGATAGGAAAGGGTGTATCTGCCACATTGTGATGTGACAGATACACCCTCTCATATCCAAGGGGACTTTAGATACGGGACAAAATACAGGACATTTTAACGGACATAGGCTTATATGCATGCATGAGAACACGTGTTTACCAAGTAAGCGAACAACATTGTACAAATGTTATACAAATGTTTTGTGTTTGCTGGGTTACTGCACACAGATGTCAGTCATACTTCTGTGTCCGCATTCAAATTCAACAAGTGACTTTCCGCCTTCTATATTGTTATTAACGATTTATCAGATATATAAGGCTCCTATGTCAATTAGATGAGCAATAATAATCGATTTGACATTCCAATTGTCAGAATGAAAAGTTTTTCGAGCTGTGAATCTAACGGTAAAATA
Organism: Flabesymbios commensalis; assembly: GCA_964017125.1. NCBI lineage: Eukaryota > Metazoa > Annelida > Polychaeta > Terebellida > Flabelligeridae > Flabesymbios > Flabesymbios commensalis. The sequence continues at coordinate 65,474,057 of OZ024909.1, read as the reverse complement.
ATCACCCAGCAAACACGAAGCATTGAAAAAGTGCTGGTTTAATGCTGGTAGTGCGTCTCTGACATCGGCACAACATTAAAACAACACGGTTTGTGTTTGTCGAGTATTCAGGTTGATTATTATCCACGTAGTAATCTGACTTGATGAGCCAATAATGCTAACTAACCCACTGATAACACAATGATTTATAATAGCTATCTCAAATAAATCTAAAGATAGTGATGTAATGTTATTTAGGCCTTTATGTGTCAGAACAGTTTTACCAACATAATTATGCTGGTGTTGTGCATAAATTGTATGTTTTACGATGATCTGTAAGCTATAAACCTACTTAGTCCTATACAATAAGCTACAATACACACCAGCCAACATTTGTTAGCTTATAATTTAATGTATACTTATAACCGGTATGCCAAAGTATCAAAAGGTATAAATAACATGGAATAATAGCTGCGGATTGAAATTAAAAGTAGGCCTACCTTGCAAATTTAAAGTATTATCAGTATTACACCTCCCTGGTATTATGTAAATTAGTTATAATATTGTAAACCACAAATATTCTCCATTTTATTCACACATTCTCCAACTAAGTTACTTCTTTGGAAGGCGCAATCGCTCATTTGCGTCCATCCCTTGGCCATACACGCCATCTAATAATCTTAATCCCGAATAACAGAACATATTGAGACGACAGCTTGATGAATTTTAAGTGAAAGATAAAGATTGATGTAATGGAGGGATTGAATTGATATTGCACAATTGCATCGAGTTAATGGGGAAATGCGTGGAATGTTCGAATGAAAGACAGCTGGACAAATACATTAGTCTCTAGATATTTCTGCCCGAATTCCGAGAGAGCGGGTGAGCTTTGTTGGCAAGTCAACCGATTCTGATAAGTTGATAAAGATGCGGCCTTGTCTGCAGGGGAGCATTGACTTCTGTTTGCCAGGGTGGATACGAAGGCTGCGAATTATCTTTATAACTAAAAAATACACGGAAAAGCAGTGAAAATGTATTTTACACTTCACGGGTGTATTTTATGGCGATTGCATTTATTAACAGCATGTCCTGGATGATTATATAGCATGCCAGATAACATCACAGCAAACTAGGCATTGTTTCGATGCTGGTTTAATGTTGGGCCAGCGTTGTATACAATAGCCCGGCGTTGAAACGCCGTTGGCAAATATTCCGTGTCTATCTGGCAAACGTCGGTAAAATCTGTCCCCCCTCTGATTACAGCAGCCGTATCCTAGCAACCAGTTCATTTATAAACTGGGGATGATGCGCAGTGACGTCATAGGCTGGGCTAACCCTCTGACTGGTACGCCCCGTCTCTATTACCCGCGGTTAACCCTTTCATCTCTACGCCGCTCACTGTACACCCTTTTAACCCTTAAACTGCTAAATTAAATAATCTAAATTTTCACCCACTTGAAGTTGTGGGTCGCTACACTTCAAGCGTGTGAAGATTAATCCTATTTGTTTAATTTGATACCAAACATTTGCAAATCTTGGTGTTTAAACAATTCCGTTCCAAATAACACTGATTTAAACCATAGATTTATCTATATCTATGATTTAAACGACTAATAAAACAGGTTATAGTTTATCCGAGAAAAACACGAGACGTTGCCCCCGAGTTTCAATGTTGGACAACCGTCTGCGATGCTGGCCAAACATTGAAACTGGGGGTCAATGTTTCATTTAAGGTGGGTTATGGAAATAGATGGACAGGAGTGACATTCAGACCTATATATGTTATACGTTACCTCCAAAAACATATTGTGATCTGTAAAAACTAGACAACAAAATGATGTAAAGTGTAGATGAATAGAATCAGAAAATAACCATTATATTATATGATACTAGTAATACACGTAGGCGTGAAACAATGGGGGTATATTTCAAGTTAAAACACAATGCTTGTCTTTTTCTATATCTCTTTCTTCTGTATGTGCGTGTTTGTTTACGAGATGTTTTCTATTAACCAAACATTATAGTAAATTTAAAATCAGTATATAAAATTTTAACCGTTTTAGTGCGGAGATCGACTTTAAACGTCAGAACCTGACGTCCAGAGATGTCAGATTCTGACGTCTAAAGTCGATTATCGCACTTACAGAATCAACAAAATATAATGACCGACTGTCATTGACCGTAGACCCATAACATAGGTATTAAAATGAAGCAGAAAGAGCTACTAAACTGAGACATCCATGATGATTTTAAATTGAAAACCCTTTAGTCTCCATGGATTATACAGACATATTTCAGAGTTGTGAGAGTTGAGAGACATGACACAAAATTAACCATCATAGAGAACACCTAAAAGCATGATAAGTGAGTTATGTCTTATATCTGGGAAAATGATGATATAAAATATGCCCTAATTTTACAAATATGAATAATTTTCAGTCACTTGAAGCTGTGGATCGCGGTAACGAGACACAGCTCCAAGTCACTGAAAAATTAAATTGAATAACTAAGAGCTACGTGGGTTAACATTGATTGTGTTTGAGAAGACACAAATTGTTGGAAGTTGAATTTATTTAAGATGAACAAGTATGTACTATATCATATACAAATTTGCATTTATCGGGATCTGATAATTAAATAAAGTGAATGGGTTTTTTTGCGCACATCAGGATCTGATACTTTTTTACTTCTAAAGTTACTATGTTTAAGAGATTCCGTTTAAAATGAAAAGTTCACCTATTCACAGTTGTTCTCACAATAATGAGAGGTCAAAACTGTCATAAAAAAGTGTCTACCTTATTATTTAAAGATTAAATCGAATCTATCCAGCATGGCAAAATGAGATATAAAAGCCCTATCCGGACAATATAAAGATATCAAAACAATTATTTTTAGGTAGTGAGTGCCGCTGCACATGCCAACGATGACTTCTCACACTTTGACAGCAGTAAATCAGTCAGCGTTCTATGGTATTTGTTTTGTTTTTGAGAATTCTCGCGTGTTTTTGACATCTGGTTATTCTCCGGTTCAGACAATTCCTCTATTAAGGCCACATTTTCTTACACGTGGCTTGATTTTAATCCCCAGCGGCAGATAATCATTCTTGGAAAGGTTATATTCTTTTGATTACACTCTTTACTACATATTTTCTCAATTGTTCACCCTTAATGTCGAACCCTCAATGGTTCATTAAAATGTTTGAAACCACATACCAATGATACGTAATATCGCAATTTTAATCGTATTGTGGTTTGACCATCATCACAGTAAACACAAAATATTTGTATAATATGTGTACAATGTTGGACCAACGTCAAAGATGTTGTTCCGACGCTGTACAAATGTTAAACAAATGTTTTTGTTTTTTGCTGGGATAGGTCAATTATTCGTCCTACTCTATTTTGAAGCATTTTTAATATTCCCCGCGAAATCACTTCACGAAAAAAAATGTAAAGTATTTAAAAAATATTGTGTAGTTTTGTGTATATATACATGATTGTGCAATTCTGATTACAATTTATAATTGTATGTAATAGACAATAATATTTCATGTACCTGGAATGCTAATATAACCGTTTAAAGAATCGAAAAATAACTTCCTCCATGGATGTAATAATATGCATTAATAAAATTATCATGTCTGTATAAAATGTAGCTGTGAAAGATATCAAAGTTTGGACGTCATTTTGGACCAACAAATAAAGTAGAAAACAGGAGCTGGCCAAGCGATGTTTTTAAATAATCTACTTACAATTAATGTATGGTCATACATAGGCCGTAGATTGTAGTACATACCATTATATAAACTTTGACATTACTACGTCAGGGCTGTTTGATATCGTTTTTATTTTGAAACGTACACACATCTTGCCATTGAAAAACCTGGAGAAAAACCTGGAGTCTGGTTAAATCTCTATCTTTTTGCAAACAGACAAGACCGACGTAAACTTTCATTCATTCAGACCGTGGCTATTATTTTGTCTCAGGAAGTAACAATGATGGTTTAGCCAGCAAACACGATATATTCGGCCAATGCTGGGTTGATGTTGGGTCAGCGTTGTAGACGGTGGCCCAACATTAACCCAGCATTGGCTGAATGTATCGTGTTTTCTGGATAGCTGGGGCTTTGATCAACATGTGCCGGCAGTATGCTTCCAGGAAGAGGTGGCGACCACCAAAGCAGCGAAATTGTACAACACACTTATTTCCAGTATAGACCGAATTCAGCAAGCACGGAATTTTGAATCAATGCTGGCTTAATGCTGGGTCAGCGTCGCAAACGATGGGCTAACACTAAGCTACCATTGGTTCAGCGTATCGTGTTTGTCGGTAACATATTCGATAGTTCAGTTTCCCTTGGAAATTATATTTTGGGAAAACAAAATTTACATTAGGATGAAGTAATCATAGTGAGCAACGAGGTCTATACATTTCTGTGACCTAACCTAATCGAACAAACAACTACTTTACACAACGAATAAATAATTTTTACACAATAAATCGTAAAATTAGTAGCTTGAATTCATATTGTTAATTATCTTGCTGAATAAACATAGAGCCCCTTCAGAAACCGTTATAAGCTAGTAATGTTACAAAAGGACAATGTTAGTGATATCTAGCATTTTGAATCTTGTCCTTTTGAATTATGTGTTTCTATTTTTCGTCATTTGAAGCTGGAATAGCTCACGCAAATTCTAGCTTCGGAAAATATGTAAATAGACATCTCCGAAATTGTGATACTTAATTAACTGAGCATCTATCACAAACTATTTTAGCAACTTTAGTAGCATCTTATTTGGTTTAAAACTTGGTTTAAACATAGGCGTATTGACCTAATAGCAACACATGTGTTAAGGAGTACCCTTTACAACGCTGAATTATGTTGTATAAACCATGGAGATCAAAGGGTCTTTTTCAATTTGAAATCACCAGAAATGTCTTTGTTAGCTCTTTCCGATTCATTTGAATACCTATGTTATGGGTCTACGGCCAATAGAAATATTTTTAATCTTACAGTGCGGAGATCGACTTTAGACGTCAGAATCTGACGTCTACAGACGTCAGATTCTGACGACTAAAGTCGATCCCCGCGCTGAAAGGGTTAAGGATTAAATAATATAATCTACTGGTAAACATGAAACCTTCAAACTGATGAACATTGTAATCACGGTGCGCCAATATAGATAATAGGTAATTTAGATGACGCCCCTTGGTGTGGTCATCAAAGCTTCCCAGGTGCTGAACAGGTGGTTGATGTGCTGAACACTCATTCTGGTTGATGGTGTAACCTGATAATAGTGAGCATCTGGTGTGAGCCGCCCAGCCCTGTTTTACTTTGATCAGGGCTTGTCTGTTTTGGTTTGGCTCTGTGTCTACGGGACATTTTCCGACGTCTTGCAAAAAGGAATAATTACATGTAAATAATAGAACATATTCCAGAGACACAAAATATGTCGCATGTTTATCTTTCAATTCCATTACACGTCTGCAATAATATTGCTGAAAGATGAGATTACCTGCATTATGTTACCTGTATAATATAGCATTAGATTGGTTTACTCACTTGGTATATTCACGAAGAGTTGAACTAGATATTCAGCATCTGATTTGCAATATCGACCAATCAAATGCTTGATATCTAGGTCAACCGCTTCGACGAAAATACGGACCAGGTGTTATTTACAAATTTGAGTGATCATATAAGTCTGATGTATGTTATTGCTGTTTTTTATTATCCCATGGTGAGAGAGACTATGCATACAGCCAATTTACCACCATCATCAAATACACTTTACACTATATCCCAGCAAACACACGACGCTAATCCAATGCTGGTTTGATGTTGGTCCAGCGTCGTAGACGATGGACCAACATCAAACCAGCATTGGTTGAACCTTTTGCGTTTCCCAGGATGTAGATTTTTTGGCTACTCTTCAAAGTTATCGGGCAGAACAGTAATACTGTGATAATAAAAAAGCATAGGCCTACTTAGGCCTATATGCCACAAAACTACAATGTGAAAATAAAAAATAAGGAATAAGAAGTTTCCATTTTTTTCACCCCACGTTGTACGTATAATGACCACATGGAGTGAATTAATGCTTGTTGCTCATTACTCTAAAATCATAAATTAACTTGACGTGTTAGTACAATTTTTAATAAGGGAATATATACAGTATATACGCTTAAGCATGATATAAAAGTTGTTTCACTTTTGTGGTGCCCAATAATAATAACACTATAATTACTCAATGCTTTGAAGCCTCCACATCAGAAACTATTTAGAATCACAGTAGTAGGCCTACAGATGTTTATGTCAGATTCGAGGTCAGCTAAACACTAACGGTATAATACCAGTGGTAAACATTCACTGTAACTTTGCAGTTGATCACAAGAATCTCTTCTGTTGATCAACTTCTTTGAAAAACAACACATTCTTCTAGTGAACATAAGCCTACAACATTTGTCGTTGCTGTTATGTGCGAACAACAATTAAAAATGTTTTAGTTAAATGGTCGACCCCGAAACTTTTAACCTAAAGATACCCCGCCTGGCAGGCCTGGCAGGATATTTGTCATCGTGTTTTTGCACAAGCAGTGATCTGAAATGTTCAAAAGAATAGAGTGTGCAGCGCGGCCTTTTTGGTAATATGCACTATAATAGTGCAAAGAACTATTGAATTATTCGATAACAGTAGGGCATATTCCCCGACTTCGGGCTTCCTTCTGTCCACAATTTACGGAAAGATATGTAAATCAACATTTACTAATTCTTAAGTTTAATGGGTAGTTTTAGTTATATTTTAGGACTTTGTAGGTGCAGGCCTGGCATAACAACATTGGACTAGAACTATATAAATGTTCTGGGCTGAAGTGACAAGAGTGATCGACAACTAGCGTTACTATGTAGGTAATTTGGCTGCAACAAATCTTTCAACGTGCCTTTTCAACAGGTAGATCTGATGTGGTAAGGTGTATATATAATGCCATGCAAAAGCAAAGAACGGTAACTGCTTACTTGTCAAGTAAGGAGTTAATACTATTCGCTTTGGCCGTGCACTATGCATATTGCTCAAACCACTGGCTCTACGCCCACCTCTGCTGGCTTTCATTAGCTGGGCCATGTTGACAAGTATTTACTGGCTGCAGGGTCTGTCCAACAAAGATTCCCCCGGTGTTGGGCCACTGTCGAAGACAGTGGCCCAACATTAAACCAGCACCGGGTCAAGGTCCCTTGTTTATTGGGTTGTGCATCTCACCCAAAACACAATCAGGAGTGCCCTAGGATCACAGAAGGACTAGAGCAGTCATCAACAGAGCGGGCAGCAGCCAAGGAACTGCTCACCAATCCCTCAGTATAATAGTCATAACACGTATGTTCTAGTTTCGTACATGAGCCAGCAAGGAGCAATACCTATTGTCTCTGGCACTCGTTTGGGCAATATATAGCAGAACTTCCTTGTTGCGTAGACGTGCTTTCTTCTGTGTACCTGTGTGTGTCTGTGTGCGTAAGATATGCCATCAGAAGGTCTGGCTGTGTACAGCACAGTAAATTACTAGCCAGAACATCTCCTACACCACATTTTTACGCCAACAAGCATCCTTATCATAAAATAATCTGAATTGGATTAGGTCGTGATCACAATGATGTTTATATCAAAGCTCAATCATGAGGCGCCAACTGTACAGAACGGTAGGCCTAATAACCATACATCCAATGTGTATTGGATTAATAATGAATTTATATAAAAAAACATAGCCTATATATTGATAAAAATAAATTTGAATAAGCATAAATTTAATCTGTTTTTTTCTTTTCAGTTGCCTTCGGACACGTCCTCGGTGAAGAGTTACGGGAGTGCTGGTAGTTATGGTCGGTCATCTGGTGTACCATCCTATAAAAGCTATACTGACCTCCCAAGTCGCACATCAGGGCATTATTCTTCATCATATGACAGCTCCCCATTGAGAAAACCAACACAAGATCGCGACCGAGGTCTCAATTATGCCTCAGGAAACAGAGGTAATGTCAACAGTCTTCTCAATAGATACGAGCGGAGCACTTCAGTTGGACCATCTGCTTCAGCAGCATCCCGCCATGGCTCAGCAGACAGATACGGCTCATCACTTGATACGTACAGCAGCCCCAAGAAGTCAGGGTACTCTTCTGATCTGGATGCTGGTAGTACCCGTTCTTATGGGTCTTACAGTCGCCCATCTCAGGCGTACTCTCGTGAACCTTCTGTTGACAGAAGCACGAGTGGGTACACTCGATTGTCAAACCAGGATCTCTCCTCCACTAAGCCAACCAGTGCTTATTCTAGCTATGGAGGAGGTAAGGAGTTTGGTAGATCATACTTATCCAGTAGACCTACCAGTTCCAGCACCACAAATACTGGTACTTATACCCCCCAATCCTACACCACACCAACAGCTAGTAAACCTAGCCGAGCTTATGAATCCCTCAGTACCCCGACCAGTGCTACATCCAGGGCCAGTGCGCGGGACTATAATCTCACCCCGTTCAGTACACGTAGAACCTCTAGCAAAACAAGTGATATGAACTTAACCCCATTTTCAACACGGAGATCAACGTCTTCCGATGCGATAACTCATCCACCATCAGATAGACAGTCTAGTGTACCCCCAAAACAAGAGGAGCCTAGAAATCAGCCCTCCATCGAACGATCACGAAGGTCCACATCTGATGCTGTGGCATCAAATCAAAGACTGCTAGAACAACAACAACCGCCAGAACAGCGATCTTTAAAAAAGAAAGATAAAGATGACGATCGAGGCCGAAAGAAAAAGGTTGTATATGATGACTCTAGTGACAGTGCTCATGAACCAGAAGGAGGTGATCCGGATCATAGTGTTGTGTATAAAACAAGCAGGGCCACCTCACCAATGGACCCAGATAGAGACTTTTACCTTCAGAATAAGCCTCAGAAGGACAGACGAAGATATATATCTAGGACCAAAACGAAAAAATATCCCAAGAAAGTGTATAGGTGGAGAAAAGACAGGCCCATTATTAAAACACGAGAGATCCAGGTAGACGAAAACGAACTTGATAAGTACTCAGGCCGTCTTAGAATTAACAGGGATAAATTTAGGGACAGAGAAAAATCAAGTACTTCAGATAAATATACATCTAATAAAAAGTATCAGGTACCCTCGACCAGTAGTAGACCAACTAGCTATTCCAGTCAACCCTCTGCACCAGACAGATTAGCTGGTTCTGTTTCGTCCAGACATTCCAATAGTAGTCAGCCCGTAAGAGAAACACAACAACTGAAGGAAATAGATAGTACACCACCGCCGCGGCAAAGTAAGTTCAAGGCAAAAGAGCGACCTGGTCAAAAACCTCAAACAACAGTTCACAGCCAATCAGCAGCCAGAAAACCCCAACCTGACACAGAAAGTGATGACGAAGAATACAACGCACCTCAGCAGTCCACGTATGCGAATTGGAAATTAAGGCAGGAGAAAAGAAAGGCTGCAGAAAAAAAAGCCAAGGAAAAGAATAAAGTAAAAGTAGCTGCCTTGACACCAGAAAACCTAAGTTTAAAAGACAGCATAGATAAAGTCAAGAGTTGGAAGAGACAACTGCAACAAACACCGCCAGAAACACCTATTCATTCAGAAGCCGAGAGACCAAGTTCGAGAAGCTCCTCTCGTGGAGGAGACCGACGTAAGCATCAACTTTCCTGGTCTGCGTCCCAGGATGATGTATTTGATGACGAAGATGAAATCCTTCAAGAACCCGTGGTCATCAAAAGCAAGCAACCCACAACATTGATGCCTAATAGCGAAAAATCCTATAATAACCAACGAAGAACAATTATCAAAAATGACCCTGAAGTTGTCAAAAAACCACTGGCGCACAACAAATCATCGAAGAAAAACTCTCAAAGAAAGATCACATTTCGAGATGAAAGAACACCTTCGCCTTATGACAACATTGCAAATGCGGGTAAAGAAGCTCTTGCAGACAGATGTCTCTCACCTTATGATAATTCACCAAAGGTCATAATTGATGAATGCTATTCTGAAGAAGACAGGATGTATCCGGCTAAATCTAGAGAAAGCTTAGCTAGTTTCGGTGGTGATATCTCTTCTTTTGCATCTGATGATGATGAAGAAGTTGGTATTAGTCGCTCACAATCAATGTTATCAGTTGGCTCCATGGAAACACATCCATCAGATTCTTTATCAAGGAAAAATAAACGCCCTCATCTAAAATCCATGGAGTCCCTCTGTACCAGCGCCACATCACTACCTGATGTGGTCACTAGTTCAGAAGGTCCCCGTGAAGGACAACGTTTTATTGGCCGTGTTCAAGACATAGACAGTCTCTTGGATTTTTCTGGTACAGAAGATGAAATGTTTTCTGATGAGTTTAGTGATGAAGAGTATCAAACAATGAATAATCGCCGCAATTTAAAGCGACAACGGCAAATGGATGAAGGTAATTTAAGTCCGGTAGATGAATATCCAAGATCAGGGAGGAGATATGAGTCAGACGACCAATATAGGACAGATGACGAGATAATTTATATAACAGATTGTCAAAACATAAATGACGTATTGGGAGATGATGATTCAGTATATTACTGTCCATCAACTTATTCCGAACCTCCCGATGTACACAAAGCGGCATCAAAAAAATTATCGCTTCAGCTCCCCGACCAAGAGGCTAAAAACGCCACATCCGCTGAAAGTCTCTTAGATACACCCGTACCAGACACTCCCGATGTTCCCCTTTCACCCCTTCCGGCATTTCCTTTTAGTTTACCACAAACCGAGGATTATAAACAAGGAGGCTGGTTAAAACCGATCCCGGCTGTGGTGAAAAAGTCCAAATCAAAAAATAACAAAAAAATTACCAACCAAAAAGCCAAATCAATGACAAATCTGGATGACCTTGATCAGTTATTGGATACTATAAAAGTAGCGGGTCCGAAATCAAAAAAGGCTGCAGCAGTCAAAGACGAAGCTTCCACTTTCGATCTCTTCAGCAGGGAAGCAAAACAAGATCTTCGAGAAGAGATAAAAACGAACCCTTCGATGCATACGCCGCAAGTCTCCATTGACGAGGTAGATGATGCTGTTCCCACTGCACAGCTGATTGATGTGTCTCTGGACAATGCGGAGTCTCCGGTGATACAACCCATGGTTACCAGCCAAACAACGGATTATCCTGATAATTACAGCGACATTGCTGTGAAGGAGGCTCTCAGACTACATAGGCTGAATGGCCACGTGTCTATGTCACAGCTGATGCAAATCAGTCAGAAAGATAAGACCATCAAGCCTCCTTGGGTGGTGGAAGAAGAAGACAAATATTTTCGTGGATTTGCTAATGCAACAGAGATGCTGGAGGACATAGGTGTGGACACCAAGAAGGTAAGATGCGTTTTTATAGTTTATCTTTTGCAACCTTGCCCAGAAAACACGAGACGTTATGATCATTATCTCATATAAACACTTGCGCATTGAGGACATATAATATATACTACTTTAATAGCTTTGTAAACATCGAACACGAGGCATCGACCCAATGTTGTTTCAAAGTTGAACCACCGCCTGCGACGCTGGCTCAACATTAAAACAACATTGGGTCGATGTCCCGTGTTTGTTGTGTATATACGAAGTTATTAAAGTAGTATATATATATCTCTTCAAAGCGCAAGTGTTTACGTGTAGGCCTGCACAACTTATTTCGTTTGAAAATGATTTAAAGCACATTATTAGGCCTGTATTGGCTTAGCAGGACAAGTCTTAACTCCGAAATTCACGGTGATGTGGTTTGAAATATTGGCTTTTAGAGTCAATGTCCGACTCAGCTACGTCAGCCTACGTCAGCTCGTACCATTTCAATGGTTTGACTTGTTTGATATATGCCTATAGCCTATATATAGAGCCTAGTTATTGTTTCGATAGGAGTATTAGCTTTCGGACGCGTCACGACTCTACTTCTTTATATTTTTCGTTTGAGATAATCATAGTATCAGCAGTGAAGTCGCATGAAAGCAAACACCATATGATGAGCCAATGCATTTGAAAGTTGGCCACGCGTCGCAGAAGAAAGGCCAACATTAAGAAACATCGGGCTAGCATGTCTTGTTGATGGGTAGGCCTATTTATGGAGGATGCGTCCCTCTGTAGGCCCGCCCTTACCCTGATGACATCGCAAGGCTCTGACACAGTGACCTCCGTTTTAAAATGTAATAGTTTCAATAAGATCACCAGTTTACGCTTGCTGAAAATGGCATAGTTTTCATAGGCACTTGAAATATTCGTCTCAATTTCTTGGCATCCGAGTGTTTTGTTTGGCAGCGCGAGTGTCGTTTTACACAGCTGGCTGTGTAAACAAAATGGTGGTCAGTGTGACTGGGCCTCGCGCAGTAAATGAATTAGGCAGCCCAGTCATACCGGGTAGCACGCCCTATGACACATAATTGTGGTGCTCACTCTTATACTACAAGCATGTTACGTAATGTAGTTTTCCATCCGCCTACTTTAACCCTTTAACCGCTGGTGCCGCATATATTCGGGTTTTCAGTTTTTATTAGCACAATAAGTACCACCTTATAAACATGTTAAAGATAAAATGTGACATCAATCAGCAATATTTGACAACAGTTGACCTCCATTTTGTCGAATCTGAATAATTTTTACTCACTTGCAGTTGTGTCTCGCTGACGCGATCCACAACTTCAAGTGGATGAAAATTCAGATTGAATAATTACCATAATTCTGCGGGTATAAAAAGTTTGTTTGAAGTTCACCGCAAAAAAAATGTTTCCGTGCGCAGAGATTAAATAAAAAGTTCGATCAAGTTAAATTCCACCCCGGCCCCCATATATATCTAATGGTGCATCCCTTATAGTCTCGTGGTGCGTCTTTTAAACCTAGCAAACACGAGGCGTTGGCCCAATGTTGGGCTGATGTTGGGCAAGCGTCGTAGACGACGGACCAATGATTACGACGCTGGCTCAACAGTAAACCAACGTTTACAACGTCTCATGTTTGATGGGTAGTCTCATATCGCGTCCGGATACCCTTCAGCCGACCTTAGCCTACCCCCGGTGACGGTTCATGTTTTGTCATGTGCCATTTCAACTCCCTGGTGATCAAACAGCCCTGCAAGCATTTTGGCGCTAGGAACGTATTGTAAACATTACAATCTCTGTCCTACCAGGTAATCATTTACACTTTGAAAAGTAACATGGAGCATGGGGGGGGGGGGGAATTCCCTTGGCCAAGGACACGCCATATAAACAACGAGAGAGGAGACAAATTTTAGATCTCCTGCACCAAGGGGGTATCAAAATCACACGTCAGGCATGCAGCGGCTATTGCAAAGCGTTACGCTCCAACCATTCAGCCACGTCACTCTTTACGGCTGACCTTTGAAGAAAAAGTTCGTTTTTAGAATAGAGGTCAGTTAGGGTGGGGTGGGGCAAAACGCCCAGGTGAGGCAAAACGCCCACCGCTATTATGACGTCATTACATGTGATTTTTTAGTCTCATGTAATTCTTAAATAACTGCTGCCACATTTTCAATGAACTGTTGAAAATGTCGACCATTTGTAACAAAACAGTGTTGTGTATACATGCTAAGTACATAATGTAACACAATCCTTAGTAAATGCGAGCAGTACTATATAGTCTCTCAAGGCCCAAGGAATACTGAGAACCACTAGTAACCGGGGTACATCCGAAGCTGCTAGTGTTGGTTACCGATGCAATGTAGTTTCCATTGAAAGATATACATGGTCACGTGACAACATTTAGAAACTTCCTCTGTTTCCAATTGGGGCAAAACGCCTACCATGGTGTGGGGCAAAACGCCCACGTGGGCGTTTTGCCCCAGGCAGGTGGGAGTTTTGCCCCTTTTGACTATCATAAATAATTTAATGGGTGATCATGATCTGGATTCGTGATCAGGCTACTCGAGGCTACTGGCTCATCTCACACTCAGGCTACTGCTGGCCCATCTCACACTCAGGCTACTGCTGGCCCATCTCACACTCAGGCTACTGCTGGCCCATCTTACACTCAGGCTACTGCTGGCCCATCTCACACTCAGGCTACTTGCACGTCTCACATTCAGGCTACTGCTGGCCCATCACACTCTCAGGCTACTTGCACGTCTCACACTCAGGCTACCGGCCCATCGCACACTTAGGCTACTGCTGGCCCATCTCACACCTAGGCTACTGCTGGCTGATCTCATACTCAGGCTACAGCTGGCTCATCTCACACTCAGGCTACTGCTGGCTCATCTCACACTCAGGCTACTGGCACATCTCACACTCAGGCTACTGCTGGCCCATCACACTCTCAGGCTACTTGCACGTCTCACTCTCAGGCTACTGGCCCATCCCACACTTAGGCTACTGCTGGCCCATCTCTCACCCAGGCTACTGCTCGCTGATCTCACACTCAGGCTACAACTGGCCCATCGCACACTTAGGCTACTGCTGGCCCATATCACCATCATGCTACTGTTGGCCCATCTCACACTAAGGTTACTGGCCCATCTCACGCTCAGGCTATCGGCCCATCGCACACTCAGGCTACTGCTGGCCCATCTCACACTGAGGCTACTGACCTATCTCACACTCAGGCTTCAGCTGGCCCATCCCACACTCAGGCTACTGCTGGCCCCTTTCTCACACGCAGGCTACTGCTGGCCCATCTCACACTCCCCAGGCGACTGTTAGCCCATCTCACACTCAGTTACTGGCACATCTCTAACTCAGGCTACTGCTGGCCCATCTCACACTCAGGCTACTGACCCATCCCACACTCAGGCTACTGCTGGCCCATCTCACACTCAGGCTACTGCTGGCCCAACTCACAATCAGGCTACTGATCTGTCCCACACTCAGGCTACTGCTGGCCCGTTTCACACTCAGGCTAAGCCTACTGCTGGCCCATACCACTCTCAGGCTACTGGCCCATCTCACACTCAAGCAACTGCAGGCCCATCTGACACACATGCTAAGCCTACTGCTGGCCCATCTCACGCCCAGGCTACTACTGGCCCGTCTCACGCCCAGGCTTCTGGCCTGTCTCACACTCAGGCTACTGACCTGTCTCAGGCTGCCGGCCCATCTCACACTCAGGCTACTGCATGGCCTGTCTCACACTCAGGCTACTGCTGGCCCATTTCACACTCAGGCTACTGCTAGTCCGTCTGACTTTCACTTGAACCTGTCTTTCTATTGAATTTGCTTTAACCACACTGATAATATGGTCAACCTAAGGCCATGGACAGTGTATTATTATGTTAGGTAGCGGATGGGGCAAAACGCCCACCATGGGCGTTTTGTCCCTGCCAAAAGGCGTTTTGCCCCATGGTGTGAGGCAAAACGCCCACTTGTGTCTTTTTGTATTTTTGCATTTCGAGAACAAAAATAAATAACTAGGGAATGTAACATCAGGGTAGTGGATAGTGCAATTTAGTATCCAACGTATGCTGGACTACATGTTTTCCTAGAGGTTGGTAGTACATAACTACAGCTTAAAATGCTTACGGTAGGCGTTTTGCCCCACCCTACCCTACAGTGGCGTCAGATTATTTTGAAAGTGGGGGGGGGGGGGGCAAAAGGACATTTGTGTGACTTCCGTGGGAGCGCAGCGAACTTCAATTGCAGCTGGGGGTCCGGGGGCGTTGTAAACCCCCAGCGATTTTTTTCTCATTTAGGGGTGTCTGCGAGCTTTTCGGATGAATTTTAAAGCACATTAAATAGTTTTTGTAAGCTCTTGAATACTGTTTTTGTATGAATTATTCAAATAATTCACAGTTAAAAAAAGAAATTAAATGATAAAATACATATTACAGAACACACTTCGGCCCAATTAACCCACCATCATCAAAACAGCATGAATTTCCATAATTTTAGTAGGGAGATCAGGTCATTTTTTCCAACAGCACGTAGGCCTACTGATGAAAAAAAGAAAATCTTTCTTGAAATTTATCAAAATAAGCAATATTGGAATATTAGCTTTTTATGTTTCGAAGAAAAATGTCATTGTAAAACGTTGATTTTTTTTCGGACTGGGGGTAGCTGTGCTTAGACTATTTTGCGCTCCTTTGCGCTATACCGTAGGCCTACTTTAATAAATAGAAGTCGGGAATTTTTATCAAAAACTCGAATTGGCAAAAAAATCACTTTACCCTAAAAAATTTTAGGGATGATCAGAAAAAAGTCAATGGGGGGGGGGGGGGGCTTATAAGTCCCTTAACGTGACTTAGCTCTAAATAACCAAATAAATCTTGAACAAATCGGCCAGCGGTGCCCCTTTCTTCAGATCCTGTTTTTGCTTTTAATTTTTGCCCACTTCACACCCGATTTGGGTCATAAAAACTTTCCATTTTAGTCATGAAAAGTTAGTAAAAGAATGGAATTTTGACTGACTTTTATGTTGAATTTTAAAAACGTTTGGCTTGCTAAGTAGGCTTCTACTTGAAACACTATTGAAAAAGGTCAGTTGACATGTTACCAGTGGTTACTGTCAGTTTAATCTATAGGCCTTCGTCAAAATGAGGATAAGTGAAATATTCCAATTTTTATGTTATTAGGCTACTTTCCAGCGAAACATAATTTGTCAAAGTATAAAGTGGTACGAGTCAAATACACCCCCCCCCCCCCAGTGCCCCACCCCGGTTCTGACGCCACTGAGTTAGCAAAACACCATTTGATATCTGTACGTCATAAATTTCGAAAACAAGATTTGTGAATAATTTTCTTTTAAAAGAGTTTGCAAGAAAATGCTGATCTAAGGCTTAGTGCCTATGATGGAGGAGGCTATAATTATATAACAGAAACAAAATATTAAAAAAACACTCCTTCAAGCCTGAATTCACCATTGTCATCTTCATCCACTACAAGCCGAGAATTGCTGTCGCAATACTCGTCTTGTAGTGGATGAAGATGGTTTGATGTGGTTTAAAAGAAAATTACCACGTAGGGCCTATTGGTAAACCAGTTTCATGGAAATTTTCGTTCTAAAACCCTTAGTTGTAGGAAAATCAGGTATGTTTTCCGGGATGTAAAATGATGCTTTAATGCAAAGGGTCAAACAGTTTGAGTAAAATATAATGTAGGCCTATACCATGGTAATTATCATGTAACGTTGCAATTTTATTTATATTAGGAACAAACAAATTGTTTTGACAGTGAGGCCTACAACGCGAAAATACCCCCAATACAAAATGGTGCTCACATCATCTTCAATAGTAGGCCTAATGGCCTATTGAAGTCTGTCATATCAATTAAACTATCTATATTATGTGGCATTAGCCCAACCATGACGTTCTCTAGCATCAGCCAATGAGCATGATGGTATAATTCGCCAGTTAGTGTTAAACTGGAATTTTGATATCTCAGACTCAGGAGAAAACAAATATTTCACTGTGTTTTAGGACTTTCCGGGGAGCCTGATCGATCTTATAATAGACACAGTATGCTATGTTGATATCAGGTTATAATTATATGTCGATAAATCCATGGTAGATACTATAGAGGCCGTCAGTGCGATAACATAATATACCGTGAGGCTACTTGAGCAGAGCTCAGTGCTCTGTGCTATCACCTTCACCACACCAGCACACTGCTGTCAGGTATGGCAGGTATGTCTGCACTCAGCAAGTAGCGCCACAGCGGACGGATCTGTTATGTACATGCGCGGTGCTGCGGCCTCAGCCAAAACAGTCTACTCCTCCGCCGCAGTGCCCAGAAGAATATGGCGACCCTCCAGTGTCGGGTTCAGTATCTTGACGATACTGACCCTTTTGACAGTACAAATTTTCCTGAACCTGCTCGTCCTCCTACTTACACGTTCTTGCAGACAGTTCCTCTAATCAACCAGATTGCTGGAGTTAAACGACTGCTAAAAGCGCCTCACAAGGTAAGTTTTTTACACACAGGTAGGTTAGCGTGTACAGCAAGTTGTCTTGGCGGAGAGAAGCCATCAAGACGTGGTTTGACGTGCAGTGAGCTGGTTGGTTGTCTGTACAGACATGACAGAAAGCATGGGCCATGGCAGGGGGTACACCAATCACTGACACATTAGACTACAATCAACAATCTGCATAGCCATAGTGACACTGACTGTCACTTGCCCCGTAACACTTTGCGTCCCGTAGTCTGTTAATTGTTTAATAAATCATTAAATGTCAATGATAGCTTTGTAGAATTAAAATCATAATGATAAGGCCATGGCATAGGGAATAATTATAATGATAGTCTAATTTATTTTGAATGAAGTCCTAACGACTGTCAGTGTCACTATACCAGGATTCACATTCACCGTGGTGGATGAATTTCGCCGATTTCTCAGTCAATTCTTAGTCAATTTTCATGAAATTTCACACACACTATTTTCCATTCATGTCGTGACTACCCTGAAAGTTTCGCGAAGTTTTGATAAGTATTTAAAAAGTTAGACCATTTGACATGTAGTAAATAATTAAAAATGTTGCCCTCTAGAAACCTATTAGCTTCGTCTCAGAATTTTATTACATGTCAAATGGTCTAACTTCTAAAATACTTATCAAAACTTCGCGAAATTTCCAGGGTAGTTACGACATAAATAGAAAATAGTGTGTAAAATTTCATGAAAATTGGTTCAGATTTAACTGAGAAATCCGCGAAATTCAATAATCCTGGTTGATGAATTTAATGTAAATCTGACTATAACGTTACTTGTCTTTAAGTAGCCTAGATTTTTAACTGTTAGCAATATGCCTAGGCCTACATAAATTACGAAAAATGGTGCCAGCTCTCGCCTTTAAGTTTAATTCCATTTAGCCTTTTAGGCCTATATCATATCATTGTTGCATTTTTCTGAAACAGAATATATGTTTGTGTAAATGTCTTATTTCAACTAGACCCAATCTACTGCAGTATTCAGTACTCACTGCAGTAGGCCCCTACCTGCCTACTGAGTACTGTACTGTAGTCTACTGGTATTCTAAAACTATATAGGTCTAGGCCTAAGGCTAAGCTGATAAGAATGATATATTTTTATTTTGCTCTATTTTTACAAATTAGATCTGTAGACACACTAAGACCTGGAGACTAAGTGAAGTACTATTTTTTTTTTGTTCTGCTGTGCAATAGTTTATAAGAGTCAGAGGTGGGCAAGTGGTCGCCACATCGCCACATGTGGCGACAGAAGCAAAATATCTGTAATGTAAATATTAAAAAATGACCATTCAGAGCACTTAAAAATAGTCATTTGTGGCGACAGGACTCATTTCGCCTGCCCACCCCTGAGAGTAGTCCTATGAATGATGTGACTCAGAGTCAGACAGATGAGACTAGTCACTCTGACTATACTATAGACTGCCTTTTCAAAATATGAGAAATATACAATTTTGAAATTGACAAGTGTTTTAATTAAATTAGTTATAACTGTATAAATAATCAACCTAGGAGTAGGAAGCTAAAATTTGATGTGGAAAGTTGAAATGGACAGACTCAATCTACAGAACATGGTTAAATGTACCCCATGTTACGGCATGTAGGCTACACAGGCATGACACTCAGTTCTGAATCAACAGCATTATGATAAATTTGCTTTTTTTGTCTCTTTGAATAGCTTGAGGATTGCGCATTTCAAGTATACAGAGCATCTGGAGGACAGAATGATTATGGCACGTATTTGGATTTGGAATCCACCCTAAATGAACAATCTGAGGAATTGGAAGGATTTGGTGATTCGTAAGTAAATGACCATTCTTCTTTGAATGGTAGCTAGGCCTTCTCATATTTATTTAGAATGGCTCCATCTTCATGATAAATGGGCGCAAGCTTACAGTCTTTCGGAATAAGCTCAAAATTTCACTGGATAATCTGATAATACCTGTCCTGTATTGTAAACTTGTAACTTTTACCAGGGCAGACTAAAAAAAAATCACCAGACAGTAGGTGGTGAATGACAAATTTTTACCATGTGATCACAAAAAACTGACCAAAAAATAACCAGATCATAGGTCTGACTGATATATTTGGGTATTTTGCCGACCTACATGTGTTTTACTGGACATGTTTGGTCGGTCCAACGTTATCAGGAGAGACCGAGCTTATTTGAGTGAGTATATATATACTAAATTACACATTTAATACTAATTTATTGAAACCAGTTTGTCCTTTTATATCATACTCCAACTTAGGTGAAATTTTGCAAGAATTAATAATATTTACTTGAAATTTAGTAAAACCTGATGGAATAGCCAGCATTGCTAGTTTAACTCATCTGAGAAACTCTAGGGGCTCACCGTAAAATAATGAGTGATATAAAATGTACATATTAATATTATGTAGCCTTTATGTCACCAACAGATCAGCGGAACAATTTTCTGAACACGTTTCACCCATTAGTAACAATTTAGATTGATGTTGATTTGAATTATTTTTTCAGGAAAAAAAATGCTATTCTATTGAGAACGCAGCTGCTGGTTCGGGTGCATGCCTGTATAGGTAAGTTTGAATCAGGTGCACTGTACGGATATCATTTTGAAGATCTTGTTTGTTTCAGGTTTATTAATAAATATAATGTTTATAAATAGAGTGGTTGTTAAATTCTGATAAATCTATACAGGTCATTGGTATTTCAGTGTATACCATACTCGGGAAATAAATGTCATAATCTAAAGTACATTTAATTCCTCTCTAAGATAACTATATCCTGAACACCGGAGACATCATATATATGTTTTAAATGAGTATTTTAGATCAACCCTTGATTTGTGTCTTTATTCTGCAAGATTAAAACAATTTTGAAATGTAATATTTTTATATAGCATATATTCATAATAATTTTTTTCCCACATGAAATTGTGCCTTCAAACTTGTGGGTAAAATTTCAATTATCTAAAATGTTGTTTCAAGACTAAAGTACTAACTATATGTAATATGTATAATCAGATATGCATACTATTATATAAAAAGACATTCCTGGTATGATACAGAGTGAATATTCCATGTCATTATCAATACATGCTAGTATTTATAAGTGTAAAGTTTTTCCCAAAATGAGTGGTCAGTCTGTACTGACTGACTGTAACTAGAACCTTATCTGTACAGGGTCTATATGCTAATAAACATGCACACCTAGATAAAGCAGATACTTGACTATACTCCACAGTACTAAACCACCTGACAAAACTCGAGGCATCAAAGCAATTTTAGTTTAACATTGGGACAACATCATAGATGGTGGGCCAGTGTTAATCTGGCATTGTGTCAATCTCTTGTGTTTGCTGGGCAGGGAATGTGACTCGCAATACAGTAACATATATGCATTCCATAAACATATTGTGTAGTTAAAGGGACTGGCCCAGGCTAAATTCATAAAAAAATCGGTGATTTTATTTTGGCTTCTTAATATGACCATATGATGTAAACATGTCCATAGACTAGAACTGCAATTTTTTTTAATTTTTGTGCTGCGCATTCACCAGTTAGGCTAGATATAGAGACAAAATTCCTGATTTCTAATTATTGACAACCATGTCAAAAATTAGAAATACGGGAATTTCGTCTCTATATCTAGTCTAACTGGTGAATGCAGGGTTAGAAATTAACTTTCTGAAGCACTGGCCCAGAGGACCACCAACTCCCAAAATCTGGTGTTCCTGTGCTATTTCTGGTGGTCCTGATAGAATTTTCAAAATTGTGTCTGAATACAAAACGCAAAATAGCATTGCGGCGATGTACACAATATTAGGCTTTTCAATCACAATTGATATGTGACAAAAAACCAAAGAAATGTACACAATAAGTTTTTTAATTACAAATTTGACAGAAGGCCAAAATTCCTAACAGAGAGACAATTAAACTATTTTAAACTATTTTGGGCTTTTAGTGGCCTGCCAGACCACTGCTACCCTGTGTTCTAACTGAGACAATTGTTTGCAATCTTTCATACAATTTTGGGTCAGGAAATTTAGTGGCCTGAAGGACCACTACTATCCAGATTATGGTGGTCCGACAGAATATTTGGTGGCCTCGGGCCACAGGACCACTGCTAATTTCGAACCCTGGAATGCGCAGCAGAAAAATTAAAAAACTTTTGCAGTTCTAGTCTATGGACATGTTTACATCATATGGTCATATTAAGAAGCCAAAATAAAATCACCGATTTTTTAAAATGATTTTAGTCTGGGCCAGTCCCTTTAAACTGTTAAATGTCCTTCTTTTATCTTTCAATAATTTTATCTGAACACAGGGTACAATATAGCCATTGAAATTTGACATGCTATAGTATAATTTTGTAGAAATAATTACAAAAAATATGACATGTTGACTGTTAAATCATGACATGCTATAAATTAAGGGGCCATCATGTGTTCAAACAAGCCAATGCCAGTGTAAATAGTAAATGTTTTGATTATAATATCAGAGCTCCAGATAATTTTTTGGTTTGAGGAGTATTTTGCTCATTGAAATGGGTGATGAGGAGTGAAATATGATAAAAAAATAAACGAGGAGTATTTTTCATACAACAACATGAAAGCTTTATTTACATCATTTTTTTCTTACAGTCACATAGTTCTCTTCACGTAAAAAATACAACAATCGTTTCATTTTTCTGGGTTTTTTAACTTTGATGGGTATTTTAATAGTTTTTATGAGTAATATTACTCCTCAGATTTTCTATCAATGAGTATTTGCTGTTTTTCCATGCGTATTTTACTCATATACGCATGTTATCTGGAGCCATGTAATATTATGTATTGAAAAAAATGTGAATTTCTGAAAAAATATTTTTGAGTAAGCCTACAGTCAGTAATCATGGTAATTTAATTTGCTTTGAGGATACTTTCCTAAATATTGACATCAAAGTGACATTTCATATTTGGATTTTTCAAACTGTATGCACAAAGAATCATTTATCAGTTACATTTCCCACTGTCACCTCCCAATGTGCATATTTAGAAACACTTCTCAATTTATTTTCCGTTTATTTCCAGAGAAACTTTTGACATCTAGTGGAAGAGAACTGAGGAGGGCTCTTTTTTCGTTGAAGCAGATCTTTCAGGTACTATATACATGTACTGGCAACTGGGCTTCGTATTCGGGCAAAGTGATTAAAACTCAAATAATTTGTTTCTTATGCTGCTGATTTTTTTCAAACCATTTTTCATTCATTTGAAGCTGGAATTGCTAACGCAATTTCCAGCTCCAAATGACAAAAAATTATATATTTATGAAAAGATATACAGATTCAAAATGTAATATTAGATTATTAAGCATCTACCACAAAACATTTTAGCAATTCGAGTTGAATTTATCGGTCTGTAATTTGCTTGAAAACAGATATATACGTTCCTGGCAGCAAAAGGGTTAATCCCCAGTAAGTATGTTACATTTAATCTTTAAGAGTCTCAATGTTGGGACATTTGGCCAATGTATCATGTTCACTGGATCAGGCCTTCTATGCTGGCTAGTTTTGTACTTTAATTATGTGTTGAAACCTTGGCACCCTGTATGTGCCTGGCATTACATTGGGGTTCTGCCCAGTTCTGGAGAATGACTTAATTCCTACATGCAGGGGTTTTAGAACGACAGTTTTCATGAAACTTTTTTTTAAGAATAACATTATATTTTCTTTTTTAGCCTTCCACTTCATTTCATTTTCATCTACTACAAATCGAGAATTACGACCGCAATTCGCGGCTTGTAGCGGATGAAAATGAATGGTAAATTCAGGCTTGAAAGGGTTAAACCTTGGCAACCTGCTAGGTCCTACCATTATATTGGGGTTCTGCCCAGTTCTGGCATTGACGATGTCAATTTTTATACCACATGTTTTTGTACTCCAAATAATCAGCTCGCAATGGTGTTAAAATATTGTGTCAAGGTGCTGGGTACAGCCGACATCCGACATGACAAAACCCTGATCACTGGTATATAATTAAAAATTATATGACGTATTGCTGGCCTCCTGATAAACACTTGTGTCTACATACATATTATGCATAAATGAATAATGTATACAGATAAGATGTTTTATTAGCAGGCTAACATTATGTAAATAGAGAACTGTTGTGTACATTCAGGGCACGAAATAAGGGCATTCCGGGAGTCTGAGACAACCCATTTTGCCGCCGGACAGCCCAATATCATTCTCAGGGTTTTTGTCAACCAGTCGAGTAAAGATTTATCTAAATAGGTGCATTGTTTTTGTGTATGGCTCAGATTATCTCGTCACAATTTTTGTGTTTTAAAACAGTAAAGCACGGGCTGCGCTGCTTGTAAAATCGTGAGACAGGCCACCTTTTATACGCCCCAAAATTCGGACAACTGAACTTTTTTCGGACAAAATGAAAAGTTAGTTTGGTTGTCCGGCGGACAACCAGACCAATCATCCTTATTTTGTGCCCTGACATTGTCATATTATGCAAGGCTTTTGTTGATTATATATTTTAGGATGATAAAGATTTGGTGCATGAGTTCGTCAACAATAATGGTTTAGAATGCCTTATAAAAGTCGGGTCAGAGGCTGATGCAAATTATCAAAACTACATCTTACGAGGTAAGCCATGCGTGAGTTAGCTTTGTCTTAATACATGTGTCCTGCAAACATGACTTCCTGCTTTGGAGAAATTTGATATAATAAGTGCTTTAAATGTTCATTAGAGAGTCCTTGCCAGGAATCACTTGCAACCGCTACTAGTGTTCTATCACTCACTTTATTTAAAAAGAGGAGTGCTAGCGATGCAGAGAAATTCTGCTTTGTTATCCCTCTTTTGTTGATAAACGTTTTGGCTTTTCACATTTTATCAAGTTCATTGCACACATTCATGATCGATTGAGCTTCTGTATTTTTTATATGCAAGACCTGCATTAGTAATAATGTCTACTGACAGTGATAATATACTCTATACAAGGTAAAACTGATGATTCTTACTGGAAGGTACACTGGTTCATGTGTTGAAGTGTATCTGTGTTGCAGCAGAATGACTGGTGATAATTTTCCTCCTGACCGACAATTTTTTCACTTTTGACATTTTGTCGATTTTCTCCTGTGATCAGGTGATCCTCGGAATTATGATTACATAGAACAGACTACATAAGTGGTTGTTTGGGTTCTATGGAACCACTTGGAAAAGAAAATTGCCTGTTGAAATATTAACTTCTTTGCTAAATGTTTTATTATCAAGGTATGCATGATCTCTCTATTTTTTATGATAATAATTCCACGCTATTATTTTAATTTTATTTATTTCAGCTTTGGGCCAAGTGATGCTTTATGTTGACGGAATGAATGGAGTAATGTCACACAATGAGATTATACAATGGCTTTATTCACTTACAGCGTCCAAGGTAAGAATTTTTTTGGAGGTGCTGCTATCTTTTCAATAAATAATGTTGATTCCATTATTTAACAATTTATTGCTAATAACAAGATTTTTTTTTGTGTGAGAAGTGTTTTGTATTTTAGTAATTTCTTTTAAATACTTAACAATGGGAAAAATCGATACAGTTACTAACTTTTTAATATTCCAAGAAAACATGATTCCAGAGTGAGGACCGCTGTTGAATTCTTTACTCTTAGTGTTTGTATTTTTATTTCTCTGAATCTGTTTACTAATATTTTATCTTGATGCATTACAAAGTGCCTTAGTATATTTTATAGCCCCTATCTTGGTATGGCAGCTTGCATCAATCCAAAGGTAGTAAAGAGTCAACTATTCTCTTACAGTTGTCTTTTTGTCGGTGCCTTGAATAATTTTGATGATAGTGTAGTGGCTAAGCTCCCATAATGGAACCATTGTGCATTTTATGATTAAAGCATGAAACTTCTACCATTATTAGTACATATCCTGTAGTTTATTTTAAGATGTGGAGGTAACTTAGATTTGACCCCTGGTGACCTCTAGAGGTCATTGACCTTGAAAGGTCAAAATATCTAATTGTGAAGCCAACAAGTGGTGAAAATTGTGTATTACAATATCAATGAAAGGTGTTAGTATTCCAGAAGTGTGCGAAATACTCTGAAAGACTCTTGTTAATCATAAAAAAACATCAAGGTCATGTCAAGGTTACCTTAGGGTTATTTGAAGGTCAAAATGGTCACAAATAGTGAAAATATCCACTTTTAATCAATTTAAACAATACTAGTGGTGCAGTCATCTATTACAAAGGATTAGTTTTGACACAGTCTTGGTCAGATATCTTTTTCACGCGCAGTTTAGGAGTTGAGGAGATCGAGGGCAGTATCTAACTTGGGGGGGGGGGGTACACCCTAAGTAATCCCCTTACTACACCCTTTCCTAAATGTTTAATCGGACGAGCAAAATCACAGTGTGCAGCAGCTGTTAAACATCAGTTTGGGCTCCCGTGGAAAACTATTGATGCATAATTGGGCTAGGAAGTCTAACATGGGTTGGGATTATGTTTTACTGGGATAACGACGAAAAACAAGGTCAAGGTCATACCAAGGTCATTTGAAGGTCAAACTGTCAAAAATATGTAAAAAAAATCAGAAAGTTCGGCAAAATACTTGGGGTCATAGTGTACTGGTTAAGCTCCCATAATAAAACAATTGTGCATTTTATGATTAAAGCATGAAACTTCTACCATTATTATTCATATCATGATCTTTATTTTAAATTGTGGAGGTGGGCTAGATTTGACCCCTGATGACCTCTAGCGGTCATCTACATCAAAAGGTCATATAAGCATTCGCAATGCCAGAGTGGTTAAAATTGTGTATTACCGGGTACCATATTTAAAAACTATTTTTGTTTTCCAGAAATATGTCAAATGCATATAGAGATTACTATTATTGATAAAAATAGCACCAAGGTCATAGCAAAGCTACATCAAGTTCATTTCAATGTCAAAATCGCAAAAGAATGTGAAAATATCCCCTTTATATAAAATTCAACGCGGTTAGTGATGCAATTAACTATTACAAAGACTGATTTTGAGATATTATTGGTCAGACATATTTTCCACAAAAAAATTCAAGAAATTGAAGGCAGTGTCAACCTTGGGAGGGGTATCACACCCTTATTCCCCTTATTACACTCATTCCCCAATGATTAATCGTAGGAGCAAAAATTGCATCTTGCAGCATTGTGAAACATCAGCTTGGGCTCCCATGGCAAAATATCAATACATAATTGGGTTATGAATGATCATATGGTTTGGAACTGTGTTTTTACTGGGGTACCGTCTGAAAGCAACGTACATGTCATATCAAGGTCACTTGAGGGTCAAACATGGCAAAAATCCTAAAAATATATACTCTTACTTACTTACAACCCCGTTGACCTCTTGAAATTGAGTTTTTATTTGCACAATATGTATGAGATTGATAATTTGGTGATAGTTTTAACACACAGTGATTATATGTCCCAGTATATGTCCCAGTATATCAACTTGACCTTAAAAGCCCAATTGTATGTAGCCGATGTCAACTGTAGCCGCCATATACATCAATTGGTTTATATAATACAAGATAAAAATACTCCGCTCCTCACTTGTAATTGAATGTGCCTCCCCTTGTGTAGGATACAAATGAACAACTAGATTTTTACTGATCATTGTCTCATATGCGTAATGAATAGAAGGTGCAATTATGTAATTATTATCACGGCGTGTAATACTCTGAGAGAGGGATTTTTAATAAGAACAATTGGCATAATAAGCATAATAATTTCGGCGATTTCTTGGCAGTCATTTCAATTCTCAAAGATTAGAGCTCTACATCCGCCCAGATATCAATACAGGCGTGGATTATGCAAAAATAAAAAACAATATCCTTAGCCAAAACAAAGTGTTTTTATTACAATAAAAACAAATTTCAATCCCTTATAACGTCTACTAATCTTTTATAACGGTCTACTAATCCGTTTTAGCTGTATAATATTCCGTTATAACGGTCTAGTATTTCCTTATAGCGGTAGAGTATTTCGTTATAACCGTCTACAAATCCGTTATAACGGTTCACCATCCCGCTATAACTGTCTCGTATTTCGTTCTGACGGTCTAGTATCACGTTATAACGGTATAATAATCCGCTATAACGGTATATTATTCCGTTATAACGGTCTAGTATTTCATTATAACTGCCTACTATTCCGTTATAACGGTCTAGTATTTCGTAATAACCGTATACTATTCCGTTATAACGGTTTAGTATTTCGTTATGACGGTCTGCTAATCCGCTATAATGGTCTACTATTCCGTTATAACGGGCTAAGAATCCGTTATAACGGTCTACAATTCTGTTATAACGATCAAGTACTCCATTATAACGGTATAGTATCTCGTTATAACGGTATAGTATCTCGTTATAACGGTCTACTATTTCGTTATAACGGTCTACTTATCTGTTATAACTGTTTACTATCCCGTTATAACGGGCTAGTATTTCGCTATGACGGTCTAGTATCACGCTATAAAAGCCTACACATCCGTTATAACGGCTTAATAATCTGCTAAAACGGTCTAAAATTTCGCTATAATGGTCTAGTATTTCTTTATAACGGTCTGCTAATCCGTTATAACGGTATACTGTCCCGTTATAACGGTCTAGTTTTACTCTATTACGGTCTGTTATCACGTCATAACGGTCTACTATTCCGTTATAACGGTCTAGTATTTAATTATAACTGCCTACTATTCCGTTATAACGGTCTAGTATTTCGTTCTAACGGTCTACTATTCCGTTATAACGGTTTAGTATTTCGTTATAATGGTCTACTATCCCGTTATAACGTGCTAGTATTTCGCTATGACGGTCCACTAATCCGTTATAATGGTCCACTATTCAGTTATAACGGTCTAAGCACCCGTTATAACGGTCTACTATTCTGTTATAGCGATCAAGTATTCCGTTATAACGGTATATTATATCGTTATAACGGTATAGTATCTCGTTATAACGGTCTACTATTCCGTTATAACGGTCTACTTATCCGTTATAACTGTCTATTAGCCCGTTATAACGGTCTAGTATTTTGCTATGACAGTCTAGTATCACGCTATAACGGCCTACACATCCGTTATAACGGCTTACTAATCTGTTAAAACGGTCCACTATCCCGTTATAACGGTTTAGTATTTCTTCATAACGGTCTGCTAATCTGCATAACGGTAGGTATACTATCCCGTTATAACGGTATACTTTTTCGTTATGACGGTCTGTTATCACGTCATAACGGTCTACTATTCCGTTATAAAGGTCTACTATTCCGTTATAACGGTCTAGTATTTCATTATAACTGTCTACTATTCCGTTATAACGGTCTAGTCTTTCGTTATAACAGTCTACTATCCCGTTATAACTGTTTAGTATTTCGTTATAACGGTCTCCTATCCCGTTATAACGGTCCAGTATTTCGTTATGACGGTCTATTATCACGTTATAACAGTCTACTAATCTGTTGTAACTGTTTACTAATCCGTTATAACGGTCTACTAATCCGTTATAACGGTCTAGTATTTCATTATAACTGTCTGCTATTCCGCTATAACAGTCTAGTCTTTCGTTATAACGGTCTACTATTCCGTTATACCGTTTTAGTATTCCGTTATAACGGTATACTATCCCGTTATAACGGTCTAGTATTTCGTTATATGGCGGTCTAGTATCACGCTATAATGGCCTACAAATCCGTTATAACGGCGAACTAATCCGTTATAACGGTCTACTATTCCGTTATGACGGTCTAGTATCTTGTTAAAGCGGTCTATTATCCCGCTATGGCGGTCTAGTATTGAAATATGAAATGAATACCGAACGATGGAATAATCGGTTTTATTATATCATGGTGACAGCTGGGGTCTTAAAGCGACACAATCATTTTAGCCTGATTATGTCGCTCCAATTTAGCGAGAAAATTATAGTATCCGGTATGTTTAAAAAATCATCTGCACATCTCCATATCGTGGAGAATTTGATTGTAAAATTTGACTACTTTCTTACAAAGTTTGAGTTCTTGTGGTCACAATAAATTATGAAGTTGATTTGTGGCGGCCATTTTAAATTTCAGTGAAATCTTGAACAAATTGCCTGTACATTTCCATATTGTGGGGAATGTGATTGTAATATTTGGATAATTTCTGATGAAGGTTTTGAGTTTTTGCGCCCACAACAGATTATGAAGTTGAACTCTGGGTGATATTTTGTATTTTGGTAGCATGTTTAAAAAATCACTTGCACATCCCCATGTTGATGAGAATGTGATTTAAAATTTCAGAAAAAATGACCACTAGTTTTTCAGTTATTGCACCCATAAAAAATTAAGTACCGTCTAGGTTATTAGGGTCACTCTAATATTATATACAATTCAACGTTCTAACCGAGCAGTTATTATCAGTATAAATGGCCATCATTTTTTCTCAATTTATTTGGTCTCAATTCTAACAACTTCCAGCTACCTGGAACATTAGACTGGAGAGACTTGTTAAAGGTGATGGCATCAACGCCATATACCTATGGCTCACATGGCTTACGCCATGCAACTATCTGCAGTAGGCCTATAAATAATAATGTTTAAATTATCAGATATGGCTCACCTGCATATTAGGTTAGGTTGGTGTAGATAGATGTGATTCTAGAAAAAGTGTATAGGGCCTACATGTCACCAGACTGAAGCTCAGGCTCCTTTAAGTGAGGATACATTTGAAAAAAAATTGGAACAGCTCTGAAGAAGAAATGTGATCATGGTAACAGTTTTTGCCAGTTTGACCTTGAAATGACCTTGACATGACCTTCAAATTGCTTTCGGATGGTACTCCAGTAAAATACAACCCTACCCCATGTCAAACTTCATAACCTAATTATTTGTCAATATTTTGCTATGGGAGCCCAAGCTAATGTTCTACAATGCTGCATAATTGTAATTTGGCCCGTTCAACTAAATATTGAGGAAGGAGCGTAATAAGTGAAATACCTAGCCTCCTTGCCAAGGCTGATACAGCCCTTAATGTCCTCAAATGTGTGTGGAAAATACATAGGACGAAGGATATGTCAAAACCAGTCCCTTGTAATAAATGATTGTACAACAACAGCGTGGAAATTGATAAAAAGTGGACATTTTCTGCCAGTTTGACCTTTAAATGACCTTGGTGTAACCTTGACATGACCTTGATGTTATGTTTATCATTCAAAGCAGTCTCTTCGAGTATTTGACACACTTTTGGGACACAGAAACATAGCATAGACATTGTAAAATACAATTTTCACTACTTTTGGCTATGCCAGTTAATATTTTGACCTTTCGAGGTCAATGACCTCTAGAGGTCATCAGAGGTCAAATCCAGTTTACCTCCACATCTAAAAATGACCCTTAGGATATGTTCTACAAGTGGTAGAAATTTAATGCTTTAATCATAAAATGCACAATAGGTTACCTTATCTACTACACTATGAAGCATGTTGGTTATGATGAGTACATAATGTACATGAGCTGATATTGTATGAATCAGTGTGATCATTTTACTGTAGAATAAACAAGGAGATGTGGAAAGTCATGTGAGTCATAGTTAATGACACATAGTCAAGAATGCTTGAAAATTTAACTTTCCATTTATTGAATAAAAGATTCCACAGATTAGAGGAATCTACACAGTGATTTTCAATGGCCCTCTGACACGTACACTGCATCAATCGGGATTGATTCTGTTTTAACCCTTGTGCTGCTTTTAATAATAATAATAATAATGTGAGTATTTACTATTTATATGGTGCACATATCCAGCCTGGGGCTGCTTATGACGATTTACATCATATTATCCCTGGTTGTTTGACCTGTTCATTCAAGTTCCATTTCAACTCCAAGGATAGATGATAGCACTGCAACCATGTGACGCTAGTAGCTTGTCGTAAACAGATGCTGCGAAGACCGTTCATAGACGGTTTCAAGATAATTTCAGAGTAAATAAAATACCACTAATACTTGTAACATATCTTGTAGTAGATGCTCAGTTAATCAAACAATTCAATTTGGGAGATCTCAGTTATTCATAGACAATATTATTTTTCATTCATTTGAAGCTGGAGATTGTGTTAGCAATTTCAGCTCCAAATGAATGAAAAATACAAACAATCAGCAGCACAAGGCTTAAAATTATTGTCACATGTGAAAAAAATTCTTGTAATGATTGATAGATTTCACTTTAACTCACCGTGGTTGTATGCATTGCATGCCTAAGGAAATTTAGATGATAATAGTACCGTAAGTGTACCCAAAATAATGCCTGCGTGACCACAGCTCCTCAGTTTCGTAGTTTACAGCTGGTACTGAAAGTTTTCATAGAACTACGGAAAATATGTGTATCAGATGGACAATCTAATATTTCCACATTTTTTCACAAGAAATGCTTCTCCTCCCTCAATTGATTTAAATTTGGTTTAGTTTATTTGAAAGAGCTCGTGCCTGTGCATAGTACAGATTTCAGAAATTTTAACTCCTGATTAACATGTGCCCTAATTAAAGATGAACCACTGTGTCATTTACACTCTCGTTTAATATTATTATAACATCATTTTGAATCAATCATTTTCCCGGCTTGTATGAAAATAAAAAAGCTGCCTGATGATTAAAAAAATAATTTATTGTGTCTTGTGACCGGATCGACCATGACAATTTTATTGCATTGAAACAATAATAAAAAAATTGTGCTTTAAGGAAATGTTTTCTCAATTCCAGCATCCCTGTTGAAAGTAGTATATAGTCTACTTTCCCATGATTCAGTTTGTGTCGAAACAGAGTTGGTCAGAAGATAGGAAATTAATTTAATGAAATGGGTGCCCTATTTAAAAAGAATGCAAAAATTCACTACCTACCCTATTTGTTCATCCAGTTAAAGGAAACAAACAATTTTGGTGGCTTTATTAGAACAATGAAATGTTCAGTAAGCAAATTCTGTTAGGAATCCCATAATTGTATGTTATTTAAGTTACAATACTAATAAATATAATGAGTAATACTAATAGAAAGACATTTATGTGATCATATATGTATTTGTGTTATTATTATTTTGTAATATAATCAGACCCAAGACATAGACACAGTAGTTTACCTCAATTCATTGACAGACAAATTTGACAGCATAATTTGCTGATCAGTGATCACAACCAGTCATTTAGCTACAGATGTATTTGTACAAGGCTAGAATACATGTACCGTGTACTTGGGCCGATGTGTCGTAGAAGTGTACATATTGTAATTACTTTAGTTTAATCCTCCCGGTACCCATCTATTTGGCCACATTTTCATTCATCTCAAGATGTGAATTGCTTTGAAGGTGAATAATATTATTATGATTTTATGACATGTACCAAATGCACACTCCTTATTTTGATGGTTTAACAATTTTTCATTGAATAAATTCATTTAAAATATACCACAAATTTGATGAGAAAGGTTAACCTTTTCAGCTCTTGCAATGCATTAAAGCATCATTTTTCATCTTTGAAAAATAACTTAATTTCCTACACCTAGGGGTTTAAAACGAAATTTTTCCTGGAATTGTTTAAATACATGTAATAACACCTATTTTTTCATTTGCCACCATTCAAGCCATCTTCATCCATTACAAGTCGAGAATTGCGACAGTAATTCGCGGCTTGTAGTGGATGAAGATTACTATGGTGAATTCAGGCTTGAAAGGATTGAATGTTTACAATTATAACTGTATTGGATGTAACTGTATTAATATCTTCACTTTTAATGTCACTTTTTATCCATGATATATCCTGCTAGTTTGGATGGAATGCAACTACTATATGTCTATATCATTATTCTTACAGTCTCGGCTCGTGCAAAAAACTGCATTGAAACTTCTACTTGTGTTTGTGGAGTATACAGAATGTAACACACTGCTTCTCCTAGAAGCTATAGCGATAACAGACAACCAAACAGGTAACTATATCCTTTAACCTGCTAGCTATACCTACAGCACACAGAAAAAATTCACATTGACAAATATTTCCTATTTTACACTAGGTTTCAGTTTTCATGAAAATTTGGAATCCAACGAGTACAGCTAGAAAACAAAAAGCGCTGAATTTTTTTATATAAACCATGGAGACCAAAGGTTTTTTCAATTTGATCAAATCATCATAAATGTCTTTGTTTGCTCTTTTAGATTCATTCGAATACCTCCATGTATAAATGAGTCTGCCGCCATTATAAATGTTTTTCCTCTTACAATGTGGGGATCAACTTTAGACGTCAGATTCTGTCAGATTCTGACATCTAAAGTCGATCCCCGCGTTGTAAGGGTTGTAATATAATCATCTACTCCCAGAAATTTTGCCCTGAGTTGCTAGTTTCCACAAGTTAGTCCTGTTTCTCTCAATGACAAATCTTCCCACTTTAATCACTCTATTTGTTTTATACACAGGTCATATCCCATGGCATAATATCATGAACATACTGAATGAAAGGGATGGAGGCGACACTGAACTCTTGGTCTACAGTATGACACTTCTCAACAAGGTTAACACCAACTGTTTGCTAAATTTATATTGTCTCATCAAATTTGTACATCAGCTCAATGCACCTTGTCCGATACAGTAATTTTTGGCAGATAAAGAATAAAATTATTATACTCACAACTTCAAGTGGGTGAAAATTAAGTGTTAGACCAAACATTTCCAAATCTTGATGTTTAAACACTCATTCTTGAATATAGTGACTTGACTCTGGGTGGGCGCTAAAGTGGAAATGAAATTAGCCACAATCTCTGGCTGTGGCTAAAGGGACATAATTTCACGTCTCTAATCTCGAAAAAGTTCCAAATAGGTTTAGCCACAAGATAATTCTATTAGCATTTGGCGAAGTGGCGAGTGCTAGCGCTCACCTAGTGACTGGCTAATAAAACTAAATTAGAAAACGACTATTGTCATGCTTTGTGGATTAAAGGTTAACTGTTTAAATATGTATTGCTGAATGTATCTTAGATCTTATGTGTGGTCAGATTTTACCCCCGATAGCCCTCAGCTATCCCAGTTGATCATTGGTTGAACCTGTGATAGATCTACCGTATATAAATGAGGACACCGTAATGCAACTCTCAGTAACAATCATTCTCAATATTTTTTAGGCTATGAATGCACTGCCAGACCAGGACACTTTTTATGATGTGACCGATTGCCTAGAAGAACAGGGCTTGGAGAAAATTATCCAGCGCCATATGAATCGCAAGGGGGCAGACCTTGATCTTCTTGAGCAGTTTCAGATCTACGAGGCAGTTTTACGTCTTGAGGATGGTGATGATGAAACACCACTTCAGATGGAAAATCTCAGGTAATTTGCTTCAACCCTTTAAGTGTTAATCGCATCTATAGCTGTGGTAACCCTTTAACCCCTACAGCGACTTTAGTCGTCAGAAGGGTCGATACTAGGACCCAGGCTTTTATTTCTAATCAATATTAATGATCTCCCCCTCTACTTTAAAAGCTGCAACGAAGTACTCTATGCTGATGACGCTACACTAACCAAATCAGGTCCAAATGTAGAAATAATTCAGCAAGAACTATCAAGGGATGTTCATTATGCATTCGAATGGTGTTTAGTTAACGACATGATGTTAAGTATCCCCAAATGTGTATCTATACTAATCGCGACAAGACAAAAATTAAGTAAATGTCAGGGTATCAAACTAAATGTAAATATTAATAATGTAGATCTTCCATGTGTAAATAGTACCGGTACTAAGATACTCGGTGTTCACTTTGATGCTACCCTTTCTTGGAAAGACCATGTTACACACGTAAGAAAGAAAATATCTAAAAATCTATTTTTGTTGAAGAGTATTAAATGTTTTTTACCACTAAGTGCTCGAAAATTATTTTATGATAGTTACATTTTACCCTATTTCGATTTTTGCAGTATAATATGGGGTAATTGTTCAAAATATGTATTGGCAGATTTAGAAAAAATACAAAAAAGGGCAGCGCGGATAATATTGAACCAAGATATTAATACAAGAAGCCATGTACTTTTCTCTGAACTGCGTTGGATGCCTTTAGCAGATAGAATAGACTATCATAGATCAATACAGGTGTATAAATGCTTAAATAACAACAACAATCAAGGTCTAAAGAATTATTTCAATACACTAAAAATATCCATAACTATAGTACTAGATCATCTAAATCAAACCATTTACACGAACAGATATGTCACAAGAAAAGTTTCACTTATACTGGTGTAAATTCTTGGAACAAAATTCCAAATAGCATTAAAACTGCACCTTCTTTATCAAGTTTTAAAAATTCATATACTCAACATTATTTTGGTAATTAATGATCACCCATATGCTAAATATATTGTTTACTCTAAATTAGTTGATACTACATATATATATATATATATATGTATGTGTGTGTATGTGTATGTATGTATATATATATGTATATGTGTGTATATATGTATATATATATATATATATATATATATATATATGTATATATATATGTGTATATATATGTATATGTGTGTATGTATATATATATATGTGTATATATATATATATATATTTATTATACCTACCTATTAATTTGTACTTTACTTTTTAATTTGAAATGTACATATTGTATTTTGAATTTGTATATATGTTTTAGAGGGCCCATTGCAAATTAGCAATTAAATTTGCTAAATGGTTACCCTCTTGAAATAAAGTTTATTATTATTTATTATTATTATTATTATTATTATTATTATAGAATCTAACGTCTGTAAAGTTGATCCCCGCACTCTAAAAGTAAAAATATTTATAATGGCTGAAGACCCACAACATAGGTATTTAAGTGAATCGGAAAAGACAACTAGGACATCTGCCATAATTTTAAATTGAAAAGAACCCTTTGGTCTCCACTCTCCAGCACCTCATGGGTAAGCCTTCTTAATTGTCCTCCAAACAAGACAATTTGCAGGAAAAATTGTCATCGAATTTGTTAGATTGACATTTGTTTTGAAGCAAAAAACCTCAAGTTAGGTAAAATTTGAATTCTATAATTAAGAGCTTTAGGGTTAACACATATGCAGCAGTTTTATTTTCACACATCCATATGAACTCTTGGAGAGATGTACAGACCCAGATATGGCCAGGCTGGAAGGTCTTAATACTTTGACAGAAATATGTTTTTTTTTCACTCGGCAGCCGTGAGACATTGAACCAATGTTGTTTTGTGTTGATCAACCGTCTTCAACACTGGTCAGTGGTGACAAATTAAGCTAATGTTGGTTCATAAAATGGCACTTATGTTTCTTTAGTATCAAAAAGACAAAGTGTATTAAGCACATCTTGTGAAATATCCTACTGATACCATACATTCATGTATGGCATCAGTATATATTATTTTCAAAATAATGCAGTGAAGATATTATAAAAATATTATAAAAATAGTCATAGCAAATGGTTTTAAATGTTTTCCATTCATTTGTAGCTGGGAATTCTAATTTCAGCCTAAAATGATCATGTTATTACGCTATACATGTGGACATTATCAGATTATGGTACATGTAGCTCTGAAAACATTTTTCACAAACTTAAGGCATTTTCTTTCACACAAATCATTTGAAAATCAGCTGATGACCATTAATTTCAGATATCCTGAAGGGTGGTAATTCGAACATGAAAATCATTTTTTCTAAACATACTGTATCATCAAACTTATGATTTAGGCATGTTTCATATTTTTTTCTTGATAACCAGTCCATCATGGCCAATAATGTGAGTACAAAGTTTACGCAGGGGATGGTGGATGGCTGCTTTCTAACTCCAAAAAAGCACACATTAGTTTCAGTATCTTTTTAGCTAGAACTAGTTGTTGCTACTGTAGCATTATTGGATTATTCAGATTTATAACTCAATCATTTATAAAGATACTATTCCAACCAAGTCCTAACAAATGGTATATTTTCTGTGGTGGTGTCATTCTGCTTCAGCCAGTAAGGTGATTTAGATATGATTTAATAATCAATCTGATTTGTACATGTTTTGTGTGCAAGATGGTAGTTTAACAGAACTTTGCATGCAATGAACGATACCATGTTCATAATCAAGCTTTAGTATTTCTGTGGTTCTCCGGTGTAAATTCATCTGACAGTGACTTCACATTCCCAACTCCTGAACTTAGCACTTAATCTGCTAAATATAGGCCCTAGTGAAATCAATTATTGACTAATGAACATGTGATTCATAATTTTATTCCTCTAATATTGTTATTTTTCATCACGGTTAAATCAATTTAATTTGATGTTTGTTCTAGGAGAGTTATAAGGGGTTAAATTTGGTTTCACTGTCACATTACGGTGATAGTTAGTCAATTATTATTTCAAATTGAATATCTTTAAAACTGCATTAATGTGGTAAATATAGTGCAAGTTACAAGTTATAGCTAGCCGCTATTGTAGTACTTGTCTATCTGCCCTACAAATAATTTTTCCACTTTTACACAGTTGGTTTGCAACACATTGTACTCTTGAATCAATACTGTTATAACGACTGATTATTGTAGATTTGTGTAGTGCCTAATTTTCTATGTTCCATGTACGTGTATCTCAAATCTTATCTTTTTCATGTTGTATCATATATTATTATTTATCAAAGTATGGTACATGTACATGGATTCTTCATATGGTATCATCCTCTTAATATCATCCCCTTGGATCTCAAGGGTCCTATCTGCCACTCATACATATGTAAGAAAGGTGCATAGTTATAAATCATTATAGCTGTAAATTAAATAAATTAAATTTACACCTACGGTACTTAAAGTTGTGTCTCACCACCACGACCCACAACTTCAAGTGCGTATAAATTACCCATATTTGCTTAATTTTGAGACTAAGCATCTGCAAATTTTAATATTTAAGCACTCGTTTCATTTCCAATAACAGTGATCTAATCTGCTAACAAAATAAATTTAAAATGACTATGTCTTGCTTAGTATTGTAAGTGTTGAAAATAAGGCACCAGTCACTCACCCTTACATGATTAATATGAATATTTTGCGGAAAAACTGTTTTGGCTCTGTTTATCCATTACTAGTTATTTATCCAAATTAGAATTAATTAAATGTTAACTGCTGATTGAATAACCAACAGACCCAAACTCAATAAATATAAATTAAGTTATAGATATCATACCTGCATATACAATCTTAGTATTTGAATCTTTTTTTTTTCGATATTTTGTTAGCCATTTATCTACATGCTTCATGCTACATTGTACATTGCCATTTTCTATATCATTATTGTATCTTTCAGGAAAACCCCGCGAACGAAAAGTGAGGAAGATCAACGCAAAAGTCGTCGTCATTCTTTGCCTGCGAGTATGACCCCACTTCGAAGTAAGATGTTGCGAACGTTACCTACTACACGAGAGGAAGAACCTGTGTCACCACGGTATATCTTCATCTTATTACGCTATTAATTATACAAAAAATATATTGTGAAAGCTCAGTAGAATTTTTTACTATTTTAATAGCTGAGAAGAAATCAAAAGAACTGTTAACCTGTTAACCGTCGGTACCGGATATATTCCTTTTTTTTTAACTACCACATTGAGTACTGACTTTTAAACATGTTAAGGATAAAATGTGACATCAATTAGCAATATTAGAATAGAGTTTACCTCCCTTTTGTGAAATCTGAATAATTTTCACTCACTTGAAGTTGTGGATGGCATCAGCGAGACACAATTTCAAGTGGGTGAAAATTCCAATTGAATAATTGGCGTTTAAAGAGTAAAGCCTTTCCTCGTGGGGACAGAGTTTAGATGTCAGAATCATGACTTCGGTAGACGAATCTGAAGTCTAAAAGTCGATGCCCGCACTGTAGGAGTAAAAATATTTATAATGGGCGTATACCCCTAACATAAGTATTCAAATTAAGTTGAATGAGCTAACTAAGACATTAATGATGATTTCAAATTAAAAAAAAAACGTTGTTCTCTATAGTTTACACAAAAATATTTCAGTGTTGTAAGGGTTAACTCTTAAAGCGCTAAATTATTTCAGTATAAATCATGGAGACCAAAGGTGTTTTTTTTCAATTTGAAATCATCATAAATGTCTTAGTTCCAAAGCTCTTTCCGCTTCATTTGAATACCTGTGTTATGGGTCTATAGCTAGTATAAATATTTCCATTCTTTCAGTGCGGGGATCGATTTTATACGTCTGACATCTACAGTATAAAGTCGATCTCTGTGCTGTAAGGTTTAATGGCACAGATGGCACAGATAAGAACTATTTGCTAATTTGATATATTTTTGTCTGATTATGTGCATCACTAGCATATAAAGGGTTAAATTTCATGTCAGTGAAATGGATTATATAGCTGTACAATACAAATCAAAAGTCAGGTGGTTTTTGTTTTCTTTAATTTTATGAATTAATATATATACTTATTCAATATTTTCTTCCAGTAATGGACAGAAAGTGAAATCTGCAGGGGGTCGTAAGGAAGCTCAGCTGACAAAGGGTCCTATAAGAGAAACTAAGGAGCCTCAGTGGGGCTCAGGAGGTGGTAAGACTGCTGCCTCTCCCTCTATGAATGGTGCTGTGACCCCTGGGCCAGTAGACACTCCCAGTAAGTCCTTCTTTAACACTGCACTTCCTCTTGAACATGCTCACAACCTCCTATGATAATAGCAAACATGATAGATAGCTTGATTCTGTGCTGTGTAATATAAGCGACATGACACTTTTAAATCAGGTGGAATGCGGGAAGTTGATTGTTCGGCAATTCCTGGAAGAACGTTGTTCTGATTAGGCCCTATTTTAGTTATAAAAAGTGGTCTAATACTATCAGAGTCTCAGCCAAACGAAGGAAAACGAGTGCATTATGAATTGGTAATTAAGATTTTGAGTAAATGCTTGTCAAAGATGCAGTATATGCTAGCATATATGAGCCTTTCACCTCTGAAATTGTATGAAAATTTTGCACTTGAAACAAGCCCTACACAATCCACAAGAGAGATTAGCTATGAAGTGTATGTAATTTTTCATACACCACTGAAAACATTTCCCATTCAGCAGAATCATATCAAGGAAGACCGAGCAAAGAGTTTGAAGGTCTATGCGTGCAAATCCTGATACATGCCTAAAATATGTAAGAGAGTATTTTTTACCTATTTTTCAAACACTGATGCCAAATCAACTAAGGACGATGAGAACATTTCTGCTAATTTTTCAGTTTTTCAGTCAATTGAAAACATATGTTTACAGCACAATCTCTTTAAACCTAAAAAGCAAGACATTTTTCATATTGTTGATGAAAAAACTTCAGTATCCCCGATTTCATTATTTCTGTATTTCGTCTGATTTCGAGATGTCATGTCACATATCTATGGTATCTATGATATAACTTCTAAGGATTTTTTGTTTGTTGATTTATGTCATGATTCTGTTGATGGCTCATTTTGTGCATGCATTCAGGTTCAGGATGTCAATGTACATTGTATACGCAAACTGATTAATAAATAATTTGATTCTTATTCGAAGAGAGGCAAAATATGCAAATTTTTATTTCCTTATTACGTAGTGTGTAGAAGGCACCTTTTCCCTTTTTTTGGAAATGTGTGAATAAAAAAGAAGCTTGCTCGAAATGTTTATCGCTGCAGCTTATATTGCTTGCTTGTTTTCCACTGATGCCACCACCCAGTTATTTTGATTGTAGGTATAACCGTGCAATCTCTTAGTAGGTTTAATTTCCAAAATTGTAGACATTTCTCATTCATTTAAGCTTTCAATTTCTTTGTCAATATCAGCCTCAAAATGAATATGAGATGGTAAGTGTTTCAGTGATGATCATTTTGACAGTAGAGTAGTTCCTTTGTTAAAAAGTGGTTCAGCCACAAAAAATATTCAATCTCCTTGTGCCCATTCTGTCATCACCAAATTTGCCCTTCATAAATGATAGATTAAACTATAGGTGTAACCCCTCTCCTTTATGGTGGTATGTACTATGTAAGGCTGATTTTTTTTTATAAATTTGACTTATGTACTATGTACTGCATAATATGCCCACAGTTTAATTTTAAATGAATGAATTTTTTATTTTTTTTTGTTTGTCATATCAGGTTAGCTACCTATATACATATATATAATTTTAAGCCCAGGATATGATAATTGACGACCTCTATCTGTTTGTTTAAATACAATTGAGTCATTAATAGCTATCTTATTCTTCATTTACATAACACGATGCGCATGTAACAGCATGATAATCAGTAGTCTATATTTTTTAACTAAACTGCTTTTTATATAAACTATGTAAGCGTAAGGACATTCTGCTCTTGTATAATGTATTTAAAAATACTGTTTGTGACAATTTCAAGGAAGTCTATTTGCTTAGCTTTGGTTTACTAAGATCTTACTTCATTTTGCACTTAGGTAAACACTTAATTAAGTTTCAATATGTAGGAAGAAATTTAACACCTTGCACTGGAGGATAGCAAATTAAAATACTGTGAGAATGGTAATTTTTTTAAATTATGAAATTTTATTAAGACTTTAAATTCTGAGGTAAGTGCATTTTGTGGTTGTTTTATCATGTTTGTTTTTGCCATGATATATGTGTTTTGAGTTTGTACTAACATGCATGTTGCTACGTTGCTTTGTTGGTGTTACCTGCCATCCTGTGATGTGATTTGCTGTGCTGGATATAGAACGCACACAACGACCAGAGCGAGACAGAAGAAGGCGAAGAGAGCGTCAACATTCCCTAATAAAAGAACAGGAAGAATTTGAGAAAAGCCAGCGAGACAATTCTGACAATATCCCTGATATATCTGTGTCATCATCTTCTTGTATAACTCCCCCAGCAACTTTATCTGTCACTGTATCTTCATCTAGTTTAACACCTCATTACACTGAAGCCTCTCACTACACTCTCTCCACCACACCGTACACTGTGACCTCATCATCACATCCTATATCATCACTGCCAATTACTACAGCCCCCTGTATTGTGACAGCATCTGTGATAAGTTCAGACACTCAAGATAGATGGGGTAATGGTGCACCCGCGGCGTGCGAACCTGACTATTATACTGCAGATAGTGGTAGACCCGCAGCGTGCGAGCCTGACTATTATACCCCAGGGAATGGTAGACCGGCAGCGTGCGAGCCTAACTACTATACCCCGGAATCACAGTATTTCCCTAATGAGTCATCAAACATGACATCTAGCCGCTCATGGCATGGAGATACAAACTTGTCATATCCCCGTCATGACTCTGTAGACTTACCCGGAGATGTTCAGTCAGGTAATGATTATGTGACACCCACAGCTACAGTCAATTATGGTGGTAGAAGACGAGGTATCGCTGGATTAGCGAGACTAAGTCAGGCTCATAGAGAGGTGGAGGTTAATGAACAGTTACCTGTGATGAGTCCAGTAGAACAGTTACGTGGTGAGGAGTTGTTTAAGCCCCCTGCGAGAACCACACCATCACAACCAGCTGCAGAAATGGGTAGATACACATTTCAGACGAGTCACAGTGTATACCCATACAGCCCAGAGAGTGGCCACTGCTCCATTGAGCCTGGTATGGTGGCCAAATATAGATCTCAAATACCGGATGATCATCAACACACAGCTGCTGACAAATTAACAGGTGTGGATATTTCTAATGAATCTTCCGAGCTTTTGCGCCCCACTGACAGTGACACTTTATCTATTGCTAGTACAATATCATCCTTGTCCAATGCTTCTTCGACCTCTAGTGGAATTTATACTGATAGCTCCATATTATCTGGGTCAACGGCCGATACCACTGGCCCAACGAGTGATTTTGGTAAGTAATTCATCATCATCTTGAAGGAAG
Source organism: Flabesymbios commensalis (assembly GCA_964017125.1). Taxonomy (NCBI): domain Eukaryota; kingdom Metazoa; phylum Annelida; class Polychaeta; order Terebellida; family Flabelligeridae; genus Flabesymbios; species Flabesymbios commensalis. The sequence goes on along the minus strand of OZ024909.1, from coordinate 65,430,244 downwards.
GCATCTATTACCCATAATTTTTTTGTGATGTTGATAATATTTTCAAAAATTATAACAGAGATAGATACACATAAATACGGTAACGTTTTTATGATGATAAACATTTACTTATCTGCATTCAGCTAATCACCTAAATGAAGTTTTGAAAGCTAAACACAGCACAGGTGAGCATGTTAAACGATAAGTAAATAAGGTAGTACACAGTTTTCCTCCCAGATTCATGTGCTATGGATCGTCCTCTCACAGGCAGCAGAATGTTTGATCTGTGGAATGTCACATTTTCACAAGCAGATATGTAAATATTGCAGTCTTTTTCAAAGTCGTATCACTTTAAATTTTTAATTACATGTTATTTTTTGAAAACCTAGGTGTTATTTACTGGCACCTAAGTTATGCAGAATATATTATAATAACTGTAGGCTAGCTATTTATAAATTTAATATAAATTAAACTGTTATCATTACGGAGTCAGAAACTGCTGCACTGAGGGTGTTATGAAGTTGTTGTTTGGTATCATGATCAAAGTTGAGGAAGCTTCTATGTATAATATAAATATTTTTATAAATAAGATCAGTTTATCAACTCGATTTTGTTGAGTCATTTTTATCATTTTTCAAAGTAATTTGTTGAATGATTAAGATAAGATGTTTTGTTTTGTTGTAGAAATCCAACTTTTGGACTATATATTTCTACAACTTGTAAACAGTCTGTTAAATTTGCTCAGCAGTCAAGAATTTTTTTACATCCAAATAAGTTTTCTGTCAAAATTTAATGGGAATCTGTATGCTTTTATTATTATTTATTAAATTTGTTGCACCTTTGTCATATTTGTCTGTAAATTAAATGATAATACAAGAATGTTGTTTATTGCGTGATGATGCAGATTTCTATAAATCTTTCTACCCAAGAAAATGCGAGACCCAAAAAAATATGAGTCATTGAATCAAAGCTGGTTTGAGGTTGTGTCAGCATTACAGACGATGACCCAACATTAAGCCAACATTGGTTCAACATCTCATGTTTGCCGGGACATTTTGTCATCAGAATTGTTTGTATGGTGTGAATTAATTTTGTGCATGACTTGCTAAACTAGGAAATTCTAAATAGAAGGAAATTAGCTATTAGTGATGTTATTTTTTCTAAACAAGGTGATGTAGAGCACCGTACTTCGTATCATTTAATTTTGAAATTAATGTTTTTTTTACAAGTCTGTTGAAGTCACCTTCTATCCTTCACAATATAAAGTATATTGTATCTGTTACCGGGATGATTTATTGGTGTGTCTTTACTTTAAAAACTCATCCAAGACTTTTAATTCTCCATGTATATGTAATATGTATGAAATATGAGCTGGTGAGTTTAAAATGGACATACATATATGGATGGGCTCATTCAGTTTACCTCAGTCTTTAGCAGAGAAAATTTTGTTAGAAAATAACTGTCTGTCTCCCACTTTATCGTTAGCATTCATTTATAAATATTTAGCTAATCAATTTCAAATTTGATTCTCAAATGGCAGAGCTTTTCGCTACACGATACTACACGAATATGTCTCTGTTTATCATGTTTATTAGACATGATTGTTTTGCAAAACCAAGAAATCCCAGAATAGTATAATATTTGACTAAGCCTCCAGAGCACTGACCTGAAGTATACTAACTACACCAGTGTTTCTGTCATTTTCTTTGTACTTGTGTAATTAGTTTTTAGAACTGAAATAATGTCTTCAAATCTGTGAAACTGATTTACGTCATGATTTAATTGTACAAATCCAAGTAATTTTCCGTCACTTTAAGTTGTGGATCGCGGTAGCGAGACACAGCTTCAAGAAAATTTAAATTGCACAGCTAAGAGCTATGTGGGTTAACATTGATTGCGCATGCGAATCATACTTCTCATGTTCTCACAATACAAATATTGCGATGTAGTAAAACACAATTAAATAGACAAGGATGATTTAATGTTGTATGTCCTGCCTGGTGATTACCAGACTGATTCCTATATCCTAATTAACCCTTTAATCTCTCACAATGCATTAAAGCATCATTTTACATCCCTGAAAACACACTTGATTATCCTACTACTAGGGCTTTTAGAATGAAAATTTCCATGAAACTGGTTTAGTAATACATGGTAATTTTCTTTAAATTTTTCACCCACTTCAAATCATCTTCATCCACTACACGTCGAGAATTGCGACAGCAATTCGCGGCTTGTAGTGGATGAAGATGACAATGTTAAATTCAGGCTTGAGAGGGGTAATATTCTTGTTTTATTATCTAAGTTATGTATATATATCAAGTGTATACTTTTTTATGACACTTTTGCTGAGGTTATTATCAACTAGAAATATTTTTTCCTCAAAATGATCACATTAAATTATTTGTCTCAATCAAATGGATCAGCAAGATAAATATATATTTTTATTTTATAGAAGAGGTGCCTTTGCGGCAGCAGAGACGCCGTCATATTATCAGAGAGGAAGAGGAAGGGCAGCAGGGTAACTCGCGACAAGAGGACGTGACCTCACCGTCAGGAATCTCAAACAACAGACGATGGATGATCTATCGCATGTCTAAGGAAAGTCAGGACAAGGTAGAACCTCAGTCTCCTGAATCACCGCATGCAGGACAGATTAGACCATTGGGTCGTGGCGAAAATTTGGATAGTCGTAAGGACAAGTTGCAGCATCATCAAGCTGGTGAAGTGTTAAAAACAGGTGATCCAATAGATAACAAAACCGGACAAGTCCAAGCTGTTCGCAATCAGCTGAAATCTACAGACCAATCTCCCAAGTCACCAGAGACAGCAGCTCCAAGTGGAGATTTAACAGGTCTCATTGGCAAAGCCAAGCAAGGTTTAACATCTAAAAGAAGTGGTCCTCGTGTTCAACAAGAGAAACAAGCAGCACCTCCAGAACCCAAGCCTGAGCCTTTATCAGAGAATGATCTGAAATGGGAGGCCATTGAGAAGTACATGCGGAGAGATCTGAAGATCAATGGACTCGATTTCACGGATTTGTCGACAGCAGATGATCTGAACTATCTGGAAGTAAATCACAGTGCTCCAGCTGCCGCACCCACAAGCTCATTACGAGCTATGCCAGGCATGCATCCTCCTGCACCTCCACCAATGGGAGTACCCCCGCCCCCACCTCTTCCTCCAGGAATGCCCCCACCTCCCCCACCCCCTCCTGGAGGACCACCCCCTCCTCCACCATCTGCAGGAGGAGGACCAGCCTCACAAGCCAAGCAAGCCCCCATCATGAACTTTCCCAACAAAAATAAGAAAACTCTCAAATTACATTGGAGTGAAGGCCAGTCTGATTTTGCTACTCCGTCGGGTCGTCGCATGGACACAGTGTGGTCTAAAGTGATTCGAGAAGTTGGTCAAGTCAAGATCGATACAGATTCTTTGGAACACCTTTTCGAAACTAGAACAGCAGAAATAAAAACAAAGGTTAGTCTACATCTCAAACACATATTTACTTTATAATTATGTTAGACCTGCTTGCATATATCAAAGTAATGTACTTGACAGATTAACAAAGTAAATATGTCATTCTAAATGTGTTGGTATAGTAATTGGAGCTACAACGTTAGTGGTGGGTCTTTGATCCTCTTGGCTTATAATATTAATTGCCTCTGTTATGATTAGTATTTTATTGTATGAACTTCCTAGTACACACAACACTAATGTTGTTTTAATGCTGGGCCAACACGGAAGAAACATTGGTTTGATGTCTTTGATATAATATCAGTGATTTTATTAATTATTGACTCCTGCTTACCAATAACGTTATTTGTCAACTTACATGTTACTTGATTAAAAAATAATTGCATGGAAACAATTATAGTATGACTAATATATTTTTTTAAAGCGTCACATGTAGTATTTTGTAACAGAATGTGTAAGTAATATTTTGTAAATGTTGTTTGAAAAAATGTAGACTTGAGTTTTGTTAAAGAGTAATCAATTTTAAATAGTTGATGATCCTCATCAATATGATACTATTGGAAATCAGTTCTGCTTGCATGAATATGGAGCTGATGAAGCATAACTATATATTGTTGCATAGTCTGACTCTGTGTGTGTATGTAACAGATAAATGTCATTACTATGAAATTTTAATTTCATATTTACAACAAAACTTCCAGCTGTTGTTCTAACAATTTTGCTCAATGTTTTTGCTTCTTTATTTGTGCATGTCACTGTTCGAATCAACACTGAACACTAACAGGAAACGGTAAGACAATGTCATTTCTAACTTGTGATGCAATGCTTATTATTAATACTTTTGTATAAACCATGGAGACAAAAGTGTTCAATTGAAATCATCATAAATGTCTTAGTTAGCTCTTTCCGCTTCATTTAAATACCTGTGTTATCAGGTTATGGGTCTACAACCATTATAAATATTTTAATTTTGTATATGCCGAAATCTCACATTCTGACTATAAAGACGATCCCTGCACTGTAAGGTTGAACTATTGTACATTGTACTAGTCACTACTACGCAATGGTTTAGAATTATAAATAGTATCCAATCTAAAATTGGATGGGAGGCATTTATTTGATGTGTGGACTGAAACATCAGTGCATCATAATAACCTTTTCAGCGCGGGCAACGTCTTTATATCTCAGGACGGCGATTCCGACGTTTAAAGAAGGTCTCTGCACTGAGTGAATTAAATCATTTATAATGTTCGTAGACCCATAATAACATAAGTATTCAAATGAATCGGAAAGAGCTAACTACAATCATGATGATTTCAAATTGACAAAACCCTTTGTACTCCATGATTTATACAAACATATTTCAGCGTTTTAATGGTTAATTTTTAAACATACAATATGTACTTTATTAATGGTATATTGTGAAATGACCAAACCAAATGACTAATTGTTATACAAATGATTACATATAATTATATAGGTGATTGACAGTTTTTTTATTAACAGCATGATATAATGGTAAATGGTGATAACAAATTGCATATATAATATTGAGATTACTGCACATGCAATTCAATCTCAACTGGTTTTATAATCATTACACAACATCCAGATGTCAAGTAATGGTTATAAAATTATAGAATGTCATGACCAAATCACGCATAGTATTTCGTCGCCTCGGAGCTAAATGATCCTATCTGACACTTGTCAGAGTGGCAGATAGGATCATTTAGCTCCGAGGCGACGATTTGTTGTGTTAAAATGATTTATGATTTTAAGGGCACAGTTCTGCTCAAATTTGCTCTGCATAGATCTAATAACCTCAAACAGTTCGATTTTGGATGAAAAATAAAACATCAAAATGGCTGACATCTAATTTTAAGATGTCAATTTCACTCTGTGGGTGTTTTGGCAATTTTTTTGTGTATCCTACTGAAATTTGTTCCTCATCTTGCTAATAACCAGCTTTAAGTTTGATAATGGTTGATCAAAATTAAATTGCATATTTGATTTTACCTTGTATCCATTTGTGCTCAATACATATCATCATGATGTATGGGGTCTGTTAGTACCAGTATGTGCTTATGTAGGTCTAGTTCATTCAACTGTTCGCTCACTGGGCAACAAATTATATCGCATCCTCTTGAGGTGCTTATTTCTCGGATGCCTCTATTATTTTTGTCTTAAAAACAATCACATAGATCTAGTTTTTATCATTCAGTAAGTGATGAGAAATGTGTATGCTTTATATTAACAAATGCGGCAATACAACTTGGCTTTTTTGTTGTTGCATGCACCTGACTAATAGGAGACGGTAAGTGAAGTGTTCTAGACACTTTTATACTAACATTACTTACATCTCTTTCAGTGTAGTTGTTAAATAATCAAATCTGTAGATATTCCCTCTATCTACTATTAGAGTAGTAACCAGGTATTGATTGATTGTAAGTAAAATCTTCTTTGTGATATTCTCAACAATACACTACAGAACTACTTTCCTATTGTTACTGTTAGTATGTATATATGTTGTGTACATAAGTTTAATATGGTGAATATATATCTTTATTGTAACCCAACATTAGAAATCTCATTCTTTTCCCTGTATATTAACTGTACCTATGCATGAACTGTCATGAACTGCCAATATATTGTAAATTTCAAATATTTTTTCATTTTTTTTTCATTAGTTTTCTTTCCATTGATAATCAATGCAAAAACATATTTGCAAGCTGGTCATGTGGCTTTAATGTTCTCAATTGACCACTGCTTAACCCTTCCAGTGCAGGGACCGTCTTTAGACATAAGAATCTGGCTCTGAAAGAATTAAAAAAATTATAATGGCCGCAGACCCATAACATAGGTATTTAAATGAAGCGGAAAGAGCTAACTAAGACATTTATTACTATTATCTAGCTAACTAAAACTCGTTATTAATAATAGACTTCCCATGGCTGCTACTGACTCTATGTCATCCTTATATTTGATAAATATCCAATATATGTAGAAAGTCGTCAAATAAATGAGCTTAAATCTGTTTTAATAAAATTGATTGTGAAAATGTCCAAGCATCCTTTTCTGTAATAATGGTAATGGCTAATATATTGCGAATTAAAACATCTAAAATCATCTTAAAAACTCTGATAGTGTAATATAATAAAGTGCTGTTATCACAAAACCTGTATGATCTCCAAAGTAAACTGATAGCCGTATTGTTGTATAAACAAATTTATCACTCGATTATTACCCCTCGTGAGGGGGTATTGTCGTCCCCTTCGTGCGCCGCCGTCTCCGCTGCCGTCTCCGCCGCACACACTCTTTTGGCTACTACACCAACATGGCTCAACAGATTAAATTCATAATTCATACAAACATTCAACCCCTCCCTGCACTTTTTTTTTACCCAAGGTCATATGTCAAAGGTCAAAGATTAAGAAAAAATCTTGTTAACGCTATAACTTGAAAAATAATTATTGGATCTCTCCAATTTTTTACGTTAAGTTACCCATGAGTATGGAGATGACCTGATTAGAATTTCAGCTTTCCACCGATAATCAAAATGGCCGCCACCTGGCAACAAATTTAATTTTTTTTTTTTTTTTAATTCCTTCGGAACCTGGTATAGCTATAGGTTTTCGGGGTCTGCGAGTCTATTAGTATTGTCTGTTTTCATGTAAGACTGAAAACGAGGCTGCGGCAGCCATTTTGGTTTTATCAATTTTAATATATCGTTCTTATTTTCAATTAATTGCCTTGAAACCTTGCATATATAGAGTCACTGCATGAGCCGAGGGGTATTTGAGTGCTTGCACGGTATTTTTAAAATTGCATCTCCATTTATGGCACTTCATGGTGGGAATGGGGCGAAGTATCTTTTTCTTCTAGTGGTCAATTTATTCAGTATTGTTCACAGATCTGTAAACAGGTTTTTTCTACATCGATATGATCTTTGTGACAGGGTGTGCAAAAGCTACAATTCCCAGTTTTCCATTTTTTGTATTATATTAATAAAAAAAATTTTGTATAGTAAAACACCCACTGACATTCTATATTTACCATATTACAGTGGAAATTACTTTATATTTTGTTTAAGTGAATGTTAGAATCAATTGATTTTGATAATTTGAAATTAATTAATTCTAATGGTGTCATTTTGATGTTTTTAGAAGCAGGATGGAGCAAAGAAAGAGATAACTGTATTGGACCCCAAGCGCTCCAATGCCATTAATATTGGTTTGAAGGTATTACCTCCACCTCGTGCAATAAAGATGGCCATCCTGAAGATGGACAGTGCTGTGATGAATCGTGAAGGTATAGAGGTAAGTTTTCACTGCTGTAGACATCAACAGCTGTCAAAAACTAAAAAAAGACAAACTTGCTCAGTTCAAAAGTAAATAGGTACATGTACTGCCTTTTGGCTTTGCATGGCAAAACTATTCGCTTCTCTCAGTTTTGGATTACATGTAGGTATGCATTAATTCTTTCAGCACAGGGACCGTCTTTATACGTCAGTAACTGTAGACGTCAGATACTGACGTATAAAGACGGTCCCCATGGAAAAATTAAAATATTTATAATGGTCGTAGATAACATAGGTATTCAAATAAACCGAAAGAACTAACCAAAACATTTATGATGATTTCAAATTGAAAAAACCCCTTTAGTCTCCATGGTTTAAGCAAAAATAATTCAGCGTTGTAATATCAGTACTTTAATAGTAGTCATATACATGATATAGAGAAACCTTATTCTCCCTTCTGCATATATTTATGTACAGCTGTATATGATTTGAAGATATAAGTACTATTGATTCTGATGACATTGATTATAGACTATGATTGAAAAAGAAATTGTTCTATTTTTGTAGAAAGTTGTAACATTAATGTTGCCCAGTGATGAGGAGAAGGGACGAATAATAGAGGCACAGATGTCGAACCCTGATGTGCCACTCGGATCAGCTGAGCAGTTCCTCTTAATGATGTCATCTGTCACTGAGCTTCAAGCTCGTCTTTCTCTCTGGTCATTCAAGCTCGACTATGAGGGCGTGGAGAATGCAAGTTTTTGAATTTTTCATTAAAATAAAAAATTAATTCGTTGCAAAAAAATTAATTGATTGCAGGATTGTAAGCTTGTGTGTGAAATAATAGCATAAGCATCAGCAATAAGATAAAATGCAGTGCAATTTAATTTGAAGAAAAAAATAAAAGCTATTGTGAAATGCATTATGCTACACAGGATAGCAATTTTTCACAATTTCAAATCTATTTTTACACTTGATTAAAATGTTTGTAATTACAAAAACATTAGCTTCTACCACATGTAGTTAGTTCAACTGAATTTCTCAACAGACTTATCTTATTTGAAACAGGAGGTGTCTGAGCCATTAATGGATCTCAAGGTCGGCATCGATGATGTCAGAACAAACCGCACATTCAAATACATCTTGGCAACTCTGCTTTCTGTTGGCAACTTTCTGAATGGCTCTCAGGTACATATTACCCATCAACCCGTATCCTGCTGAAAAAAAATATTTAAATTTTCACCAACTTGAAGTTGTGTCTCGCTACCGCGACACACAACATCAAGTGGGTGAAAATTATTTGTTTAACTTAAGCACAAATATTTACAAATCGTGAGGTTTTGAGACAGATTTTTTTCCCAATATCAGTGATTTGGTCGGCTAATAAAACAGATTAAAAACGACAATAGATGTGATCAGCAGGATAAAGGTTAAAGCCCAAACCCAAAGTAGGTGTTTGCTGTTTGACACGTTTAAAGCAGTTTTAGAGAAGGGGGCGGGTATAGGTACCAGAATTGTTTTTTAGCTCTTTTTAGATTTAAAAAAATGTTATTGCATATATATTATGCTAACCTACCGGTAGTTCTGCAAGTTTCACCTCCTTTGATACTATATTATATTTAAGACATAAACACTATCAAATTGATAGTGTTTATGTCTTAAAAGGAGTCTCCCTCACCATATTGTACTATATATTGGTGAAATAAAGTTTTCTGTCTGTCAAACTAAAAAATGCTTCTGAAATAGATAAAATAGTTAAATGTTCAGTCAATCAAATAATTTACTTCAGTAGATTGTATTTTTTAAGTCTAGAAATTGCCATTTCAGCTCAATAAATAAAAAAAATGCCAACACTCAATTCAGCAGGACAAGGGTTAAGATATTGTTAATTTTTCTAAGATTTGTTAATATTATCAAGCTATTATTATGAATTGGAGTAGAGTAAAATTATATGTCATGTCAATGGAATATAAATAATTAATATGTGATTTATGAGAAACGCATACAAATGAAAAATATTGCACTTTGTAAGGACACCAATAATAATAATAATAATATCCTATAGAAAACACACTGTTGATTTGTATCCCAAATTTAGGGTTTTAGTATTTATTGAAATCTGCATCTGTAATTAGGAATGAGATGTACCTATATCCCTCTGTTTCCTAGGTACGAGCGTTCAAGGTGGATTACTTGATGAAGGTGCCAGAAGTGAAAGATACAGTGCACAAACACTCGCTACTACATCATATGTGTAATATTGTGCTGGATCAGTTCCCTATGTCATCTGACCTCTACTCAGACCTGGGAGCCATCAATAGATGTGCTAAGGTAACCAAATCATCCACTAGGAGATAAAGGGTCTTATCTTTCACTTATTGTAGTGACAGATGAGGACCCTTTAACTCTTGAGGCAACAAAATATTAACTGTATATATTTTACATGTATAATGTATCTCCAAGTGAAGCTTGAATAGCTCAGATATATTTATTTCAATTACTATGAGAACATATTGAATGTCCTATTGAGCAATAATGAACAACTATATCATGTGTATGAGTTGTGTTGACAAAAAGTTAAACTAGACCATTCTGTTTCAATGCTTAAAAAATATAGGCCTATTTTAAACATCACAATTGAAATCTTGAAATCACTAAACCCTGTGTATGTTGCACTGCACTATGTTGACATCTCAATTGTGCCTTTCTAAAAGTAGTATTGTTTATCAAGTCAAGTGTTCATCTACACAATTATATGTGATGTATAGTGATACAGTAGACAAAGAAAGGATGTTTATATTTTCAGTAAAATTAATCAGTTCCGTTTAAGCTCCCAGCATTTTTTGTAAATCTTTTTTGAAATTATTGATATCAGGTTAATGAAAAAATTAAAGAGTTAGTACAAGTTAGGTCAAAATTACGTTATTTGTTTTATTTGTTTTTGCGCAGGTGGACTGGGATGAGCTGACATTTAAGTTGGGAAAGATGGAGACGCAGTGTAAGAATTGCTGGAATCATTTGAGAGCTATTGCCAAGCATGACAGTGATGTTAACATGAAAAATAAGTGAGTAAAAACAAACTTTAAGCTTTTATCAGAATTTAGAAAAAGTGAAATATTTTGACAGCAATATATAAACTTTTAAAATTTATGTTTAGAAACGTAATTGCCACCTACATAGCATTTTAAAACAAAAACTTTCTGAGGTTTTTATTAAATATTGTTTTCTAGTTGGTAATGTTCCTAAATATTTGAATGGATCAATATTGATAGTAATTTAAGTTTGAACTTAACTTACTGGCAATATTGATAGTATAGTCTACGGACTTCAAATTCCCTAGTCCCCATGACTTTCATCATGAGGTCCAGGAAATCTGAAATCTGTAGACGTCCGATTTGTAGACGTCAGAATCTGACGTCTAAGGTCGACCACTGCATTGAAAGAGTAAAAATATTTATAATGGCAAGGGTTCGTAATAGTGGTTGTCCGGTTGTCCAAGACAACAAAAAATCGTCACGGACAACCAAATATGAATCTTTGGAACACTTTGGTTGTCCGTACGGACAATGTTTATCCCTGAAACAATTTTGCCACTGAACACGCTGACATACGCCTTAACCTGACAAGCGGCACACGGCAGTATAGCGTTATATCAGACACAGAGTTAACTTGAATCATGTCTGCTGCCTGTCATGTGCGTTTGACTGTTGACAATGCCGTGTGGTAGAAACACAGTATTTACATTTTAGGACTAAACAGAACAATTAGTTTAACATGCACGTGGTAAGCAGTTCCTGTACCAGTACATTCATATGGTAGGCATGATAGATCGTGAGATACTGATCTGCATTGCCATTCGCAACTGGTTTATGAAAATTGTATTCCACTACTTTTAAGCATGGATATAATGGACTAAAACTGATCAGTATAAAAAAGTCTATTGATGGCAAAATATCACTCTTTCCAGGATTAGGCTTAGCTAGGAGCCGCCCTGAGCAAAGGCATGCGGACAACCAGAAAATCGGGCAGACAGCCACATTTTGAGAATGTGGTTGTCCGTTGGCCGTAGACCCATAACATAGGTATTCAAATGAAGCAAAAAGAAACAGCTAAGACATTTCTGAAGATTTCAAATTAAAAAAAAACTTCGGTCTCCATGGTTTATACAAAAATATTTCAGTGTTGTAAGGTTAAGGTGTTATGAAATGTTATTTGTATTATAAAATATTACATCTATTATCTATTTTTTTCAGATTATCAGACTTTCTCTCAGATTGTGCTGAGAGAATTATTGTTCTCAAAATGATCTATAAACGTGTTATGAACAGGTGAGCTATTAAATTGTTATTTGTAAAAAAAATTCTTGGAATTTATTTTAGATAAAAATAAATTTGTGGTCACACCAGAATGTTGACTTGAAAATTTCTTCTGTGCAATGTTTTCCTCCCAACAGCACTAGATCAAGATTATTATTGTGTTATAAATTTATTTTGATTATTAACCATTATTCTTTATCATATTTAACCCTTTCAGTGCGGGGACTGTCTTTATATATATGACAGAATTTGACGCCTGTAGATGTCGTCAGATTCTGACGTATAAAGACAGTCCTCACACTGAAATAATTAAAATATTTATAATGACCATAGACACACAACACAGTATTCAAATGAAGCGGAAACATTTATGATGATTTTAAATTGTCTTCATGGCTTTTAAAAAAATATTTCAGAGTTGTAAGGGTTAAAATGTATTGATTGTAGGTTTTACAAGCTATTACTTTTCATGGGGTATCCTCCACACAATGTGCGAGAAGTGAAAGTGAATCACTTCTGTAAGACACTCAGTGAATTCAGTCTGGAATATCGTACCACACGAGAGAAGGTTTTACAGCAAAGAACTAAGAAGGCAAACCAGAGAGAGCGCAAGAAGACTCGCGGAAAAATGATCACCGAGGTAAGCTTCACAAAATTTAGTATTTCTAATTGTCAAATACAGACATAGCAAGGCTATATAATAGAAATAGCAGGTTTTACTGTTGTCCAATTTTTTGTAGTTTTTATTATTTTTTGCCTTATAATAACTGGTGACTAGGATGATGATTTATATTTAATTTTAAAGACTGAGAACTTCCGAAAAAGTAAGAAGTCAACTGAGGAGAAAAAGCAGGACGAGCTGAAGAATATACTGCACAACGGGTATGGCACCGACCAAGAAAAGACATCTTCCACTGGTCTTCCTGGAGTAAAACTCCGCAAACGTCAGACAGGTGTGCATCTTATAATAAATAGCAAACTCACAATATTGACACATCGTATATATTTTATGTTGAGTGGTGGTACATACCACATTCTTTTTATGGCAATCTGTCACTGATGCAAGAGTTTCAGGTGATAGGAGCCAACTCTCAACATTTAGCATCAATAAATATCTCCTGTTCCATGTAGGAGACTGCGTAATACTCTTGACTAAATGCTATTCCTAGCAACTACGAGACATTGAACTGATGCAAAATTATTATTGGATCGACGTTGCAGACGGTTAGGCAAAAGGATCAACGTCTCATATTTGCTGGAATGTTAAGTGCAATCTGTTGGCGACACAGTTTTATCTCTGTTGCTCATTCAACTCAGGATCACAACTATAATCATTTTGAATATGTTTTATTAGCATTATATCAAATACCATGTTTTTGTAGGAAATCATTTGATTCGTTTACAGCCCACATATAACAAATGAGTTACTTCTACTCGCTTGGAAGTGGTGGGTCATGGTAGTGAGGTCACAAACTACAAGATTATTAAGGGAATTATATCTGTCGCCAGTTTAATGGTTTTAAATATGAATTTCAAATATCAAGCTTTTAATGATAAGTACAGATAGTATTTTTCTTTTATTTAAAGATGGAAAATCTGACTCAATTTCCAGCCTCAAAAAATAGTACTACAACCAATACCTATTTTATCAAATTCAATGATATTTCTATCATCAAATATGCTTGAAACCGTATGGTTCCAGCAGGACAAGCACCAGGGTTAACCCTTGCAGTGCGGGGATAGACTTTAGTCGTCAGAATCTGACGTCTGTAGACGCCAGATTCTGACAACTAAAGTCGATCCCCGCACTGTAAGAGTAAAAATATTTCTAATTGTCGTAGATCCATAACATAGCTATTCAACTGAATCGGAAAAACATGAATAAGACGTTTATGATGATTTTAAACTGAAAAAAACCCACTTTGAACTCCAAGGTTTCCATAATATAATACAGCGCTTTAAGGGGTAAACTATGTCATTCAAGGAACATCTACATGTACAAGCTGATTATCCATGTCAATGGTCTGAAATTTAACTCAAAACGTATATAAAAAGCCCCAGTGGCATAAGGGTGAAGACAGCTGTCACATAAGGGATTAAGAATGGTATCTTAGCAATTTATATATATATGTCATTTCAGCTCAAAATAAACCCGAGGTTAAGAAGCTAGCTATACCGAAGGCTGGTCATGGCACAGATTCTGAAAGCATGTATGATACAGCAGATGATGATATTCTGGATGCTGTGGTGAAAACTGCCACAACCATGCCTCAGCAACGAACCGTCCGTAAACGAAGAGAAACCAGAAACAAGGATCGCAAATCCTGTAAGTATTACATGGGAGGTAAATCAAGCACAATCAACCAAAATGTAGGCAGTAAACAATATGAACATGTAGTATTATATGAATCTTTATCTCAATCTCTGTGATCACATGCTTTTACAAAATGTGTTGTTTGGATTAGCACATATTAGTTGCCTAATCCACACTACATTTATATCAGAGTATCTTGAAAAAATACACGTGGTTGATGTACGATATTATAACTGTTCCTGTCTACATTTCAAGTGTCTTTCAACTGTGCTACTCAATTATTTAGATTATTCATTTTGACACATTTTACTCTACTAAATTTACAACAATCTTTTATGTTCATTAATGTACTCTTGAAACTTCAATATCTTCACTGTTTTTAGGAGTCTATTTATGTCATGATAACATTATTTTATTCAACTATTTTTTGTCACAAATATTTAATGTTGTGTATGGGAAGTGCTTACTTCTTTTTCAAGGACAATTACAATTCTATATTTTGCTATTGATAGTCTATAAAGGAGAATCGGCTACAAAGTCCTATCCTATAGCTGTCTAACAGCTATATACTACACTACTGCACACAACTTTGCTGCAAAATTGTATTTTGTCATTTCATGCAGAATAATGATGTCGGAAATAAGGTTATTCTTAGTAAGATGTAACTAATAACAATGCTCTGATTAAATAGATCACATTTCAAAAAAAAATCATATTCTGTAGTACAAGTCATTTTCGCAGGCATCAATTTTCAAGCTAAGATATGTCTCATTTCCAAAATGTTTTGGAGATATCTATTTATAGATATAGTTTGATAAATTATCTTGTTGAAGTTAATCATGGTAATCAGAAGATTTTGTCACATACCAATATCATTCTCTCTCATGCGATTTCTCATTCTTGCCAATTATCTGTCATGTGCCCAATAATCCTGACATTTAAAGTTATATTTCCTACTTTTGCTTTTATAGGCATAATAAAAAATGTTATTGTTTATTCTTTAGCAATTCTTTTAGCAATTCAGATTAAGAATCTGCATGTGCAGGAGGTTAATACAACCGCTTTTAAACATGCTAAAGACCAAACACCAATTTTGTAACTTTAGTTTTTGGGGATATTTATTAAAGCGACATACACAGATATGGAATCCCTGTGATATATACTTGTACTACAACATGATTCAAAAGCAGAAAATGTGCTAACTATATGTTAGAGTTAAATGTGGCACTATGGGCCTAGAATATCCTTCAGAGAGATGTTCCACTATGTGAATATACAAATATTGAATCGCATGCATTTTCTAAAAAATAAAGCCTTACTGAAGCATGCCACATGTTACACATTTTCCGCAGGGAGAACACAACCTCAAAGAGAAATAGGATATAATAATTATTGATTCCTTGACTTCACCACAAGAACAAATGGCAGGTATATGATTG
Source organism: Flabesymbios commensalis (assembly GCA_964017125.1). Classification (NCBI taxonomy): domain Eukaryota; kingdom Metazoa; phylum Annelida; class Polychaeta; order Terebellida; family Flabelligeridae; genus Flabesymbios; species Flabesymbios commensalis. Next base: position 65,414,422 of record OZ024909.1, on the reverse strand, counting down.
CGTGTGGTCCCGCGTCTGAGGCACTGCTTTCAGAGCACCAGCCTGTCTCCTGACAGGGCTGTAAACTAGGCTCTATGTTAACAAGCATTGGTCTAGTCAACAGTCTGTTTGCAGCAAGCTATAGCCTAAGTTTGTTTTCAATGTAATATTGTATACACGGCGTTGTCAACTAACATTTCATCAAACGTTTAAAGATGTTTTGGGGGTTTATATGTTGTTTCGTATTTTTAGATTTATTCGTTGATAGAATAAATTGATATTTTGCACTTAGTTGGAAGTGCATGGAAGAATGAGATAACGTTAGTAGCCAAGATGTTTCATTATCACAATTTATGGCAGGTTTGGATGATGTGTGACTAATACTATTAGAGTTCTTCGTTCATTAGCATCCCATTTATGACAATCCTTTATTGAGAAATAGATTGAACTATTCCTTGCGGCAGCCTCCTCTGCTCATACATTTACTCTATTGTATCGTTGGAACACAACTCCAAAATATTTATATTAAAAAGGTGAAGGAAGTATTGATCATGTTAAAGGAGTGTCCACACAGCGGGACACGTCTGTACCCAGAAATCACCAGGCTAATTACAGAGATAGAGGCAACTGGGGTTCAATTAAAACCAGAAACATACATAGAGTGGTCTATAGTTTTAACCTACACTTGACCCATTTCAAGTCTCTGTGTCGCATATGGCCTTCTCCTGCAAAACATTTTACAGTAGGTCACTAGTAGATGTACCATGATTTTGTTAGCGCCACGACAGTGTATATATATGTAAAGCACAAGCTAATATCTCACTCTTCATTATATAGTTTATCCAGGATATATTATTTTATAATCTTATGTAAACACCGCTGGTGGCACCATAATGTGCAATCCGTCTTAAAACAAGGTTGTGTCTATTTTTTAAAATGGGTCGGGGTGTTGGTGAAGCAATAGCATGCGCATACAGATTATGTTGATATTGTGTGAGTTGTCGTGATTTTGATTTGATTATCAACTAAACAGCATGCTATATTTATGGACCCTGAATAGCCATACTAAAGAGGTAATGTATGCGCCACATTGTATGTACACACGATTTAATTAATTATATATCTTGTCACCTGGGTGTTGAAGGGTCCTGTCTGTCACTTTGCGAAGTAACAGAGGTGACCCTTTAATACTAGAGATTATATATTACAGCATGCCTAATAAAACCTCGTCTTTGAAATATATATATTGTTTTTCGGCTCAGCACAAATTATGACTTTTTTTACTTGTACAATTAGTGTTTTTAACTTGTACAATTAGTGTTTTTAAACAACGATGTGATGATTTTAAAACAAAGTTGCGACATTTTAACCAACAATCTGCTGTAGCTGAATGCAATTGTCAGAATGTGGCATGTCCGTACAACTGCTCACGCTTCTCCCCGTTCAGTTCTGTTAACACCAACCTTTTAGCGCTAGAGTTAGCTGCTTAAGTTTATGCATATTATCGATCCCACACCTTTGACTGACGTCATATATGACCTCTATGACCTTCACAACAGGTAATAAATATTATAACTGCTAGCTCATGGGAGCGTGATATGGCTACTGCTCTGCTAGGCTTAGAAATGATATGTCGTTCTTCTCTAAGATTAGCATAATTTTCTTCGTTAATTAATTATGCATGTCCCTTTTTCAAATTTATTTAGCACATTTTTTGTGTTATATTCCATAACCTTGTTGCTGGAAACATTCTTTGCACTGGTTACTGCATTTGTTGAGATAACATTGTTCGTTCCAAGTTGTATGAACTTACATTCCCCTATTTGAAAATTTTAAACTAATTTTATTTGTGAATGAAGAGAGTATCTGCCAATTTGCCAGATGCACCCTTTCATATCCAAGGCGTCGGTGTACGTGCAACTGAACAAACTGTAGATATTTTGCTAATTGTGTCCTGAATGTGTTGTTTGTGTGGTTTTGTAGTGCGGCGCACTCTGAAAAGCGGCATGTCTAAAGATGAAATGGCTGCCATCCAAGCAAGTTACTGAGCAGAGAGAGAGAGAGAGAAAACCTGCAGTAATCCCAGCTTGCACCATATGTTGATTCACCTTAGACAGAGTCAAGTCGTCAACCATGTGATATCTCAGTTGTGTTTAAAGCGTTGTGTCTTTGTTTCACCTGGATACCAGGCTAGTTTTTTACTTGGCAGATTTTTTACAGTTTGATCAGAATATTGGCACCACCTTTAAAAGTTGGTGACAGGGGAACGTATTACTTATTAAAAATATGTTCCAGGAAATAAAGGCAGTGAATGACAATTCAACTTATGTAGACGTTAATAAGTGAGGCATTGTGAAGTACGACTGCGGATGATTATGACAAGTTGGTTTATTGGTGGGCCACCGTGGCAGACGTTGGCCCACAACTAATCCAACAAAGGTTAATATAAAAGCACAGTGACTATTATTTACAGATGCTGTGATTTCGCTGGGTCTGAGAAGTGAATAAGTAAATGAATATGCGGATCTCACATGCACGTGACTTAGTCTGATTTCACGTGAAATGCACAATGAAAGTACGATGATGATTGGCTGGGACCCAGAAAGTGCAACGTGTTGACTTCTGTGTTGTCACGTTGCACGACGCTGCCCCAGCATTATGCCAACGTGTTGAATTTTCTGGTTAGTGGACTACTGATGCAGGACATCAATTGTTATGATTATATTGTTATTAACCATATTATATTACAGTGACGTTACTGGTTATTCTAGCTCTATTGTGCCTGCCCTCTCATGTTGTTAATACGCTTAATATGCAATCCCCCCTGAACAAATCCACCCCCGATGTTAACTTTTATCAGTATTTTATTCCGCACCTACTGTAGAGAGGCTGTGCACAGTGGTACATACACCTGCTATCTCTGTTGTGGTGTAGCTATTTAAAGGGATGTTTCACTCCTCAGCAAATTAGACCCCTTCACAATTAAAAACACAGTGTATACGAATTGTCTAGATGCACAAGGTCATAAGGATATATAACCTTGTAACCTCCTATATATTAACCCTTGTGCTGCTGTACTTTTCATTCATTTGAAGCTGGAATTGCTGACGCAATTTCCAGCTTCAAATGAAGACAACTACTAGAGAGGAAGGGTATTCCCCCCTGGCCTGAACCAGGGGGAATACCCTTCCTATCTATGTATTTTTCATTCATTTGAAGCTGGAATTGCTGACGCAATTTCCAGCTTCAAATGATGAAAAATATTTATCTCCAAAATTGACTTATTTGATTAACTAAGCATCTACCACAAACTATCAAATTGATATATATATATTGATATTTCAATTTGATATAAACTATGCTTGAGAGTATATAAATGCGGTCCAGCAGCACAAGGGTTTGGCTAGGTAATGTTTGGGATCCCTCTGTTATTTATAGTGTATTGTGATGTTGAGTTGATTATCAGCCTATATACAACCGGTCTGTTCTATTTATTCTACACCAAACTGTTACCCACAACTTTATTTGTGGCATGTACTCGGCGCATTTATACTATTGTGTTTCGTTCATCTTTGTTTTGAACATAATCCCTTGAATGTGTAAGTAATAATAATTTTATACATTTATTCTCACAAAGTAAATGAAATGTGACATTAACTTATTCACCACAGATTATGTTGTATAAAAGAGTCTCAGCCCCGAGCCCATTAAAGCCCGACGCGTCCCCATTATTATCACTCGCCAATAAAAATATATTATTCCTGCTGATAATGATAACTGTCTTAATGAAATTGTTGTTAGACATATCTAATTTTTAGCTGACTAAAAACGTGGTACATCTATGTTTTGTTATACTTTACGTGGTTGGTATTCAAATATAATTATGTTAAACACTATTATGAACATTATCATCTTCAAACTATTGCTATTATTATACAATATTTTGATAAGGAATATTTTCAACAGTGTGTTAACAAAACATTTAATGACTTCCGTCACTTGATTCTAGCTGCAGCTTTGGAATTTGTAATCTATGTTTCCTGGTTAATATTTGTGCTGTAAGTCAGTGCATGCTTGCTAACGGGGTGACAGTCTGTATGCTGATATTGGGATATTTTCCTGGGCGGGTGAAAATGAAATGGTGGATATTATGGTGCTTGCATAGTGTGCTGTACTGCCAGCTTGTTTGCAAAATGAATTTGCTGATTATTTAATTACATGTCTCTCCTGAATTTTCGCTGTATTCAGTGGAATTTCATTTTGCTTTATTATGAACAAAATGTCTTCTTAATAAAACCTGTTTAAAAATCAGCTATTTGGTGTTATATTTATACAATCAGCACATCACATTACACACAAAATCCGTTTGAATAGTATTTAATATTCAAATCAATTTGAACTGTATTCGTCTGGTGTTGTATTAAAGCGAAATCTAGCTTCAAATAACCAAGAAACATGTCTAATTATGAAAATAAAAATCTCCAATCCGCAATTAAATGATCATCCATCACAAAACATTTTATGGTTTTCAGTGGCATTTTATTTGGTTGGAAAGTATCACTTATATCGCCTGCAGGCGTCTAGTATGACCAGGGCGAACTACACAAATCGATTCGGATCTAGTTTGGCCAAGGTCTTGCTGTAATATAATTATGGAGTAGTTCACATTGTTGTGCGATTCTTTAGATTTATTTGTGTAACTTTATTAAGGCCTTCCAGGGGTGGCATACAAATGTCACTGCGACCTTTCCATACAACACTGGGTGACTGACAAACAATATCTCTGCAGACCGATTTTTCTTCTTCCTGTTAGACAAATAAATGGGCTCTAGTTCACTCTTACACAGGCTAAGCTGGGCCACGAGAACATCCTGAGAAAGGCGAGATTAATTTGATGGAGCTCCTCTCCAGACACTTTATTTTTAATTTGGTCCCTGGCGGTCTGAGGCTGAGCACACGACCACTCCCCTTGAAGCTAATTTAATATACTATTTCAAGCAATTCGATACTAACGTAAGGCAATAATATATTTTATAGGTAAAATGACTTAATAATGTGGGGTCTGCAGGAGTGGAAGTCTTTATGGAACACATTATTGATGGTAGATTTAGAATAGTCTACACTTGTGGATATAATCACACCTACAGCCGAGTATCGCAACAGCGATCCTCCTCACCGACTCTGTTCCATCTGGTCTAAAACTTCCTTCATTCTCCCTTGTTACATCAATACTACACTATCGCTGTTGCAGACCATACCGTGAAGACCATGCAGAATTTAACTATATTGTAGAAAAGTCTAGTGAGTATAGGAAGGTGTCTTCCACGTCAACTAGGAGAACTGATAATAAGACGGTGGTGTTGTTTGCCATGATGTAAAGACGTGCCGTAGACATGACCAGGCCTGCTGGTACTCTCTGGCACACTGCTTCAACTCCTCGTAATTCACCTCAGACACCTCACTCCTGAAAAAAACAAACAAATAGTTTGTGTTGAGAAGGATTCGAAAAAGGTGGCCATACGTACAAATCCACATGCTTTGATTCCCTAGAACATACCGATCATCAAGTGATCAATGTTCATGAACATTCACCAATGGTTCAGCAAACCAGTTCATGATCTGTGTTCATGAACTGTTCAACAACAACTGGTAAACAATTTTTATGATAGGATCAATTAAGCTCATACCTTGTTCTTGAAAGATCATGAGACAGTCTCAAAAATTATTATGTACTTGATAAGTCGTAATTTGATTTATGGCTGGTTTATTAAAGTTCATGAGGGGCAGTTTCATGAATTGTTATGAACTTGACAAGTCCCGATTTAGTTCACAGTTTGTTCGTTAAAGTTCATGAGAGATAGCTTTATTAACTTTGATGAATGATTATGAACTTAATTCGGTTCATGGCTAGTTCATGAGGGACAGTTTCATGAACTGTTTATGAGCTTGCAGTCTCAGTATATTGGTGAATGATTACACTGGCGAGTATGGTGCCAATTACGCAAGGGCTAATTAAGTAATTGATTAGCAAATTAAGACTTTCTGAGTTATATTTTAACAACCAGAGAAGACATGTATTTTAAGGTCAAAAGACTTGGACGTTAAAGACTTTTCAAGATCAATTCGTGAACATTAATGAACATGGCGTTTGCTGGCGTTTCTGGTTCATGAACAAACTTCAGGTTGACAGTTCCTCAATTTCATGAACGTCTCATTTGTTGTTCAGGAACATTCCATGTGAACACATTTAATGAACATTCATGAACGTTTATGGCCGTTCATAAACAACCAAATTTCATGAACTAGGTTGACAGTTCATGAATTTCACAAATGTCACATTTGTTGATCAGCAACATTCATGGATGGTTCATGAAGACACTTAAAGGGACTGGCCCAGGCTAAAATCATCAAAAAATCGGTGATTTTATTTCGGGTTCTTAATATGACCAAATGATGTAAACATGTACATAGACTAGAACTGCAAATTTTTATAATTTTTGTGCTGCGCATTGACCAGTTAGGCTAGATATAGAGACGAAATTCCTGATTTCTAATTATTGACAACCATGTCAAAAATAGGAAATGCGGGAATTTCGTCTCTATATCTAGCCTAACTGGTGAATGCGCAGCACAAAAATTATAAAAATTTGCAGTTCTAGTCTATGTACATGCTTACATCATATGGTCATATTAAGAACCCGAAATAAAATCACCGATTTTTTTATGATTTTAGCCTGGGCCAGTCCCTTTAATGTTCATGAATGTTCATTAACTATCTGGTTCATGAATTATGTGTTCATGGCCGTTCATGAACAACACAGTTAATGAACAAAGGGAGAGTTCATTAACAGAATAAGCTCATGAACTGATGAATTTTCATGAAAGTCTCATTTGTTTTTCAAGAATACTCATGAACAGTTCACAGGGGAGGCCTATATATCTAAGCATTTTAGCAAATCAGATGAATTTTCAGTCACTTGAAGTTGTGGATCGCGAATACTGCAGTAGAACCTGCTATGAGCAGCCACTCTTATGAGCAGCAAACTTCTCACGGGAGACATCTCAGCCATTCCCGAAAATGGCATTGACAGTTTTACATACTAGAAAAATATATATTTAATAACATATGAGGATCAGCAAAATATATCACTTGGTTGTGTAGTGAAGCCAGACGATGACATTCTACGTATTGTATGGGTCAAGAAATGTACAAATCATCTCTATAATTAAAAAATATTATTTAAAATGTGAAATTTGTTCAAATCAGATTAATGTGTCTGCTGGTATACATATCTACATATTTTTAAATGAACATTTAACATTTAAAAGTTAATTTATGTCGATAAAACTTCTGCAACTGTGTTGTATCACAAAACTAGTATTCTACTGTTATCATATGCACAGATTGGATCTTTGTATTACACTTATTCTTGGGTAATATCAAGTAGTAGTAGGAGGAGTAGTGATTATTTGCTTTACGTCACTGACTAGTGGTAATTGAAGTGAATGTATGATCACACACGTCTATTGAAGTTAAATGAATAACAATAATGGTGGTGAATTGACACCTGCTAAAAACTGAACTGTATTACAAGTCCTATTAAAAATACCGTGCAAGCACTCAAATACCCCTCGGCTCGTGCAGTGGCTCTATATATGCCAGGTTTCAAGGCAATTAATTGAAAATAAGAACGATTTTTTAAAATTGAAAACACCAAAATGGCCGCCGCAGCCTCCTTTTCAGTCCCACGTGAAAACGGACAAAACAGACCATGAAAACCTATATATATACCAGGTTTCGATGAAATTCTAAAAAAAAAGTATAAAATAAATGTGGCGGCCATTTTGATTTTCGGTCGAGAGCTGAAAATCTAATCAGGTCATCTCCATACTCATGGGCAACATCACATAAAAAATTGGAGAGATCCAATGATTATTTTTCAAGATATCGCGTTAACAAGGAATTTGTAATTAAAAAATAAAGATTGCCGCCATAGCCTCGTTTTCGGTTGCACACGAAAACGGGCAATGCCAACAGACCCTGAAAACCTATATATACCAGGTTTCAAGGGAATTATGGAAAACAAATTAAGTCCAAAAAAAAATTAGTCGCCAGGTGGCGGCCATTTTGATTATCGGTGGGAAGCTGAAAATCTAATCAGGTGATCTCCATACTCATGGGTAACTTCATGTAAAAAATTGGAGAGATCCAATAATTATTTTTCAAGTTATCGCGTTAAAAATAATTTTTATTAATCTTTGACCTTGGGTAAAAAAGTGCCGGGAGGGGTTGAAGGTTTGTATGAATTATGAAATTAATCTGTTGCACCATGTTGGTGTAGTAGCCAAAAGAGTGTGTGTGGCGGCGGCGGAGACGGCGCACGAAGGGGACGACAATACCCCTTCGGGCCGAGGGGTAAAAACCTGAGATAGCGCCGATTCACAATATAAATTAACATAAATATTAATGAACAATATAAAGCCACAAAACAATATCTGTGTCAAAACAAATACAGTAGTACTCACTATATGTAAATAATTCTTTGAGTCACTTTCAGGCAAAGGAAAGCACATGAGGAAATACACTGTATGACATACACGAGAGGGACATCGATGACATCAATACACATAAAAAAGGTTACAAAGAAATCACACCCTACAGTGCTCTCATGGGTAATATGAAATATATTCCATAAACTGGATGACATAAAACGTATTTAATATTAGACAGATCTTTTCGGAAACAAAATAAAAACATAACCTTTAACGTACATGTTTAGCTGTTTTATTTCGATGTCTGATAGCTTTTTCAATATATCTTTGAAATCTTCCAGCATTCTATTCTTACATATGGACAGTCTGAAACACATTTAAGTATAATCATATAAGTGAATGATCATTTAATTACCGGGCGCGAAATTTTGAATTAGAAAATTACTTGTTTTACATCCTATAGATCTGCAGAACATTTTAAACATTGCCTCAAGCAAACTATTTATTTTTAATAGGTGTTTGGAGTTAAATCTTCATTCCCCTTTTTCTTTTTTTAAACATTATCATTATTTACAATTGTTTATTTTGATATTTTTACCGGTCTACAAAATTGAATATAAAACTAGGCCTAGTATATTGACCTCGATGGAAATTGTTAGGGCCATTAAAATAGTTTGCACAAAAACGTCTACATGTATTAGGGACGCACTATTTGATATCTGGGGGGGGGGGGGGGCGGGGAGGCTAGAAAAAAATAGTTTGTCGCCACAAAAGTCAGAAAAAAAAGTTTATTGAAAAAGTCGGCAGAAAAAAAAGGTTGTTGTCGAAATTGATGAAAAATATGTTGACCAGAAAAAACACCAAATGGTAACGTACAATTTAGCAAAAGCATACGAAAAAAAATTCTTCAACGAAACATAGGTAAAGAAAAAGTTTGCAAGCAACAAAAACTCTAGCCCCCCCCCCCCCAGATATCTAGTGGTGCGTCCCTTATTATTTATTCCAAGTTCATTTTAGATTTAAATGTTTATTTACATCATGACTTTGAAGTTTTCCCAAAATGTGAGCCGGTGGTTGTAGGTAGGCCTATGCCTACTTACCTTGATCTCGGAATATTCTTATTTTTCGGCACGACACCTTGCTTGATCCCATTCACTACAACCTCTTGAACAGGAGAATCACTCTGCATGTACCAGCAAATACCTGTACAACAGACCAACAACTAAAACGTAACACACTTCTAGTGTAAAGTAATCAACAAAACGATTTGGGGGGCATTTGAGAAACACTTGCATTAGATAAGAGTGGGCCATAGTCCCGACTTTTGAGTTCCTTCTATTGCCATGATTGTGCAGAAACGACGCAAAGCAATATTCACTCACTGATTGTTAGGGTGGACATTGGAATTTGCCCACAACACAATAATATGTCCGTCCTGGACATCAGGTATATCTGAAAACCATACGGTAGACACTAAAATTATGCCTCTCTTTAATTTCTGTTGAGAAAAAATAACAATTTACTGATTGACATTGCACAAATGGCAGCCATCTTATATTTTAAAACCATTCAGAAAACAGGAATGGACAAGATGCATTTTTTTGAAACCCCATAATCACGAAAACCCACCATTGAGACAATTTAACAAAAATAAAAAAAAATCTTCCTGTGCATATTATCTATCATATCAATAAAAAAGTGTCCTCTGTGGCCATTTTGATTTTTCTGCTAATTTTTTTCATAAAAAATTCTTTCAATTTTGATTCAAAGTAGTTTCAGAAAGATATTATTATTATTGTCATATTAGACAAAAGCTAATTCGTGAATTACCTCCTCAATTATGCTAATTAAAAAAATGTTCAACCGATAAAATTACCATCCGGCATTTTCTAGCTTTTTGAACACTTTAAATCAGATTTCCACAAAAAAATCTTACTGTAAAGAACATTTTAGGTTCACCTGTCTGGCAAGTAGATTAGTAGGCTACTAATTGAAATACTGACAATTGTAGTGACATAATTATGCTAATTAAAAAAATGTTCAACCGATAAAATTACCATCCGGCATTTTCTAGCTTTTTGAACACTTTAAATCAGATTTCCACAAAAAAATCTTACTGTAAAGAACATTTTAGGTTCACCTGTCTGGCAAGTAGATTAGTAGGCTACTAATTGAAATACTGACAATTGTAGTGACATAAGGACATGTAATGACTATAGGGTCGGGTATAACCGCATGGTAGAGAATGACCACACCCCACCATTTTACATCCACCCTGCGACATCTTGTCAATATAGTAGTAGTAGTAGTAGTAAATAATTGCTTTACGTCACTTTTCGGCACAAAAGGTCTTTTAAGTGACATTATAATACGATAAAAACGTTGTAGTCAATTGATGAGATGAATGATGTACAGATAATGATGTGAGGGTGGGGGTGATAGGGCATGGTGGGTTATTGAGAGCGTTTTCCTTCGCTCGCCCGATAAGGGGTTCTGGGCATGTCTAGGGGATATACCCCCAGACATGCCCAGACGGCCGGAGACTTGAGTTTCGCTGTACAATTTAATGATGAAACTCTGTGGCATTTCGCGCAGCTCCGCTATCCTCGGGTCGGATAGTCCCCAGAGTAACAATAGGAAGGATCACTCCCTCTGGGTAACTCCATTCATCCCACGTGAGAGACCTAATGTCAAACACGCTATTGCCGGTTATTTAAGGCTACCACAGCCTACATCAGCGCCAGCACTGATGCGGGTGCTGCATTGGCTCCGCTGTTGAGCGGAGGAACCAGGGTACGCCACTGGCAATCCGCCCGAAGATTATAGCCAGATACGAGGAGGCTGCAGCTGCCCTTGGATGATTGCTGTAGACTAGTGCTTCCGTACAATGCCGTAACAGCATCCAACAGACGAAACAGATCCCTAATGACCCTCCCCGAATGGGGGCGAAAAGTACTACTACTAGCAATCATCCCAGTACCCCTCAATTATTGCCATATTGCTTGACTGGCAGTAAACAGCCAGATCATCAACATATAATGATTTTTCAATATCGTCTGGTAAAGCATCAATTATACTGTTTATTTTAACAGTAAATAGAGTTGGTGAAAGGATACTACCTTGTGGGACACCCTCCTCCTGTGGATTTAGTGAAGAGTGGGTGTTGTCTAAGCGGACTTTAAATTTTCTCCCCTTTAAAAAATTATCAATGAATAAGGGTAATCTACCCTTCAGGCCCATTTCATGGAGATCTTTCATGATACCACCCTTCCATGTGGTATCATAGGCCTTTTCTAAATCAAAAAATACTCCAACTGTATGTTGATTTTTAACAAAACCTTGACGGATATAAGTCTCTAGTCTGACCAAATGGTCTGTGGTGCTCTTTCCTTTTTGAAAACCACATTGATATTTAGTTATTATGTTATTGTCTTGTAAAAACCACGTGAGACGATGATTGATCATGCGCTCCATGATTTTGCAAAGACAACTTGTCAATGCTATTGGCCTATAATTATTAGGATCTGTTCGATCTTTTCCAGGTTTAGGGATCGGGATCACTGTTGCTTCTCTCCATCCATCTGGGAAATCCTGAGATTGCCACAGATCATTCAAGAGTAGAAGCAACAGATCAAGTGATACATCAGGTAAATGTTTCAGAAACTGGTAGTGAATTTCATCAGGGCCAGTTGCCGAATCAGTTGCCTGAGCGATAGATTTAATTAATTCTCGTTTAGAGAAATCAACATTGTACTTTTCGTCATTATCTGACTCAAAGTCCAATGTCTTCTCCTTCTCCTTGTCCCTAATCTTTCGAAATTTTTCCTGATAATGATCTGGCGATGATTTAGCAGCGAAGGATGTCGCCAGCGTTTCTGCAATATCCGTTTTATTGGTTATTGTGTCAGAATCAGTGACAAGGTACTTGATGGTTTTATCTTTCCTCTTGCCACTGATTCTGCGCAGCATTTGCCAAGTATGTTTTGCCGATGTATTATTATTTAGTGTGGAGACATATGCTCTCCAACAGTTACCATGGATCGCTCCGTTGTAATCTATCAAGATAATATATATAGTGAAGTATGTCGAGTGGCTTAGAAATAGCCTGAACAAAGCTCATGAGAAAGGTGCTGAGAATTTAGGACATAATGCAATGGTTCAAAAAAGACTTTATGATGCTAAGGGCTGCCTTCAAAAGTTTAAAATTGGCCAATGGGTCTGAAGGTTGTATCCACCGGCTCATAAAAAAAAGTTTGGTCGAGGCTGGCAAGGGCCATTTTTGATTGTTGCTAAAGGGAATGATGTGGCAAATAGAATACATTCCAGTTCCCAAGCAAGACCTAAAGTGATTCACATAAACCATCTTAAACCATCCATAGCTACCGGACGACACTCCTGATAATTGGCTAGAGAATGACCCTATTCTACCGGAAGCTGAGAAAATAGATTTACCGGATCAGTCCCACTGTGGTAGATTAATCTTCTACCGGATTGGAAAGGGAAATCTTTACTCGCTCTAAAAGGCAGGTTGAACCCCTTATAATGTTTGGTTTTGATGATTGAAATAGTAATAATTGTTTTCTTTTGTTATAGTTACAACCTACAATGGAAGCCGTCAGCTTAACAGTCAGTTGGGAAGACGACCTGCTCTTAAGTGAGGACGAGAAGGAGAATGTTCTACCGCGGGCTGGTGATCTTCCTATGGAGAGCCCCAGAATACCTCTGCAAGCTGCAGAGAACTAGCCAAAGATGAAAAGCATTGTAGTCGTTCATAAGACTGTGGAACTGGACTCGGACTGTGATGAGGAAAAATCATCTCAGTCTGAGGGAAACTTCCCCTGTGAAGTTGATGTTTGTGTTCAAAAAAACAAACGATTCAGTTCATCAGCCAGTTTACACAGGAATTGGGCTGAGGTCCACCAACCATTGATAGTCTTGTACGATTGCCCCAAGAGGAGGCAGTGTCGTTGGCAGAAACGCCCAATGAAGTGGAGCAGCATCTGCAAAGTTATCACAAAGACACATTTTCGTCAGCCGCTGCTGCAAAACTGGCATGCAGACCCCGATCCAAACTTGGACAAGGAGTGAGAAAGAACGTGGACTATATTAACCTTGGTACTTAGAACTGTACATTCAAGATGAGGCAGCCGATGGTGGACAACGGAGCACCTGTGCTCCCGGTGAGCCGTAAGAGACAGGGAGATAAATGCAGCACAGAGGCCACCGCGCCAGAAAAGAAGCTACAAAATGAAAGCTCTTCAACGATAACCCAGCCAAACTCCCTTGAAATTACCTCGTCGGATAGCACTGTCGCATTGGCAACAGATTTTAAAATACCTAAGAACAAAAATGTGTCAGAGAAGGGATTTCAGCAGGCCAAGGATGCCCTGATGCTGGCTACGTCTAACCTGGACCAAGTCACGTCCTCTCTCCTTGTTTCCCACCAAAGAGAAATCACCAGACCCAAAGCGCGAGGAGTGGAGCTGAACCTGAGGGATGACATTAGAAAGTTAAAAGATGATCATTCCAAAGCGATCGGCGACTTGGAAGCTGAGAAAAACATCTTCAAGATAGACCTGCAGAAGGAAAGGAACCAGCGGAAGGAGCTAGCTGCCACCTGCCGCAGATTAGAAGCAGATACTATATCTTCACCTACATTTGTACTGCCTGCAGATCCCACCCCTACCGAGTCACCTACATTTGTACCGCCTGCAGATCCCACCCCTACCTAGTCAGCGGTAGATTTGACAAGTCTGGTAGGCTCCGATGGAAAGCCAGACTTTTCGAAACTACTGAATGTTTTTCAGAATCTATCTACAGTAATCCAGAGCCAAGTGCAATAATTTCTATAATGCTGACGTTTGCTGGCTTGGTGTTGATTGTCATCCGGATGTATTCGATGGCAGCTTTAATGGCCTTAGAGTAAGTAAGTAAGTAAAATGTCTGTTTTACTTCACTTTTCGGCCAGTATGGCCATTTAAGTGAAAATTCCTAGTATTACAATATCCCATATTCTATAGTTAAAGTAGCAAAGGGAAGACAAAGCTAATAAAACATGTTCGTACTAAAATATTCAGTTTAAAATGTTTGATATGATAATATGACGATGCTCCTGGCACCTATATGTAACGAGTCTGATGACATGTTGTAGCGCCTGCACTCAATGGCCTCAGAGACTCAGATTAAGTTGAACCACAATTTTTCTCTCCCACTCCGGATATGATTGGAACTGGGCCGGCATTGTACCCACTCTCAAAATAGTTTTACACAAAAATATATTAAGCATTATTTATTTCTATTATTATATTTTTGTTTTGACAGACACTGTTTAGTGACTTTCAATAATAATTATTTAGTAGTAAAGGAAAGACAAAGCTAATAAAAGCATGTTCGTACTAAAATATTCAGTTTAAAGTGTTTGATATGATAAAGATGACGATGTTCCTGGCACCTATATGTAGCGAGTCTGATGACATCTCCTGAAATCACACATTTTGTTTTATAGTAATGGTCTATGTAGCGAGTCTGATGACATCTCCTGAAATCACACATTTTGTTTTATAGTAATGGTCTAGCCATCTAGCACGGTTTACCAAATAACGGCCATGTGAAAGTGAATTTGATCGAGTCAGAATTTTTCAAGATGCATCCTCAGCTGAAATCTCACATTTCATTCTATAGTAATCGTCTAGCTATCTAGCACGGTTTACCAAATATCGGCCATGTGAAATTGAATAATGGCCTAAAGGCGGCCATTTTGAATTTGATCAAGTCGAAATTTTCCAAGATGCATCCTCAGCTGAAATCTCACATTTCATTCTATAGTAATGGTCTAGCCATCTAGCACGGTTTACCAAATATCGCCCATGTGAGAGTGAATAATGGCCGATAGGAGGCCATTTTGAATTTGATTGAGTCAATTTTTTTCAAGATGCATACTCTCTTGTAATCTCACATTTTGTTTTATAGTAATGGTCCAGCTAAGAAGTTGCCCAGGGGGGACCACGCGGAGGTGACACCCATCCCCCCTTTTACTGTTCAAGATATCATATTATTTTAGTCTGAATTGTCATTTAAATGGCCATACTGGCCGAAAAATGACGTTAAAAATATATTTTACTTACTTACTTGTGTTAAGTTATATTGTGTATCGACGCTGGCGCTGTCTGAGTTTCTCAGAATGTATATATACTCAATACGCATCATGTTATCATCAATAGTTTTTATCTCAATGACTGAGTGCGGACATACTGTTTTCAGTTTGGTCTTTTTACCTTATCACGTTTACTGTTCAAGATATCATATTATTTCATTCTGAATTGTAATTTAAATGGTCATACTATGTACTGAAAGATGTACTGCCAGTACTTGATGAACTATCTCTGTGTTTTCAGAGAGATATTGCTATTTTTTCGAGAATAGAGAGTTGCATCAAATACACAAAATTTAAACTAGGTAAAATTGCAAGTGATATGAAAGCCATAGAAAGTTAAAGAAAATATCTATGTGAAGAGAATAATGGTACACTATGTTCGTCTGCCTTAAATTTTAAAGAGAAATAAAGAACACGTGAAATATTTGCTTCAAACCTATGTCAATGCTTTAATCCATAACATTGATGAGCGATTTAAGGAAACATTGCCGATAATTTGTGCATTTTCAATTTTTCATCCAGAGTCTATGCTACATGAAGAGAGTGACGGATTTGCAAGCTATGGAGATTCCTCAATTGTTACTTTAGCTAATTATTTGGGATATCTCGAAAAAACCCTCGACCCCCTCGCCCCACGACCCTCGACTTAATTTTTTTTTTTTATAGTTCATTTATAAAATTCGGGAAACAATATCAGGGAAATATAAATGTTCGCTCACCGTCTGCAACGCTGGTCTAGCATTGGCTGAACGTCTCGTGCATGGTTTAGGGAGAGGCACGCTACGCAATATACGGGCACTTGATAAGGCGTATAGACTTGCCATACGAGTCCTACCACTGTCCTACATACTAAAATGTGTTTGTCCAGCTGTAGGCCTACGGATCGATGGCCACCCAGTAAACAAGACACATTAAACCAACGTCGGGTGAATGCTGGATCAGCGTAGCAGATGGTCAGCCAACATCAGTTGATAGCCAGGTTAGCATCACAGTAGGCCTATACCCTGCAAACACGATTCGTTAAAACAATGCAGATTTAATGTTGGGCCGACGTCTAAGACGGCGGGCCAACATTAGATCGGCATTGGTTTATCGTGTTGTGCTGGCTGGGATAAGTTTCCCGAATGTTGTTATTATACAAAAGTTATAATTATATAAACAAACATTTTTTTTTATTTAGGTCGTGGGTCGAGGGTCGTGGGGCGAGGGGGTTGAGGGGGTCGAGGGGGTTTTCGAGATACCCCATTATTTGTATAGAAGCACAGTTAGCAGCTGAATGGGTTAAATTTAAATATGACATACTTCGATTCAAAAATAACATTCCCAAAGACATGAAAGATCAAACGCCAACCGAATGGCTAATGATATCATTTGTAAGGCAAACAACATATTTTCAAATATTCCCAGACTTGACAAAAGTGGCAGAAATTGCACTAGCATTACCTGTTAGCAATGCATGGCCAGAAAGAGGTGCCTGCAAATTAAAATTAATGAAAACGAGACTAAGAAATAGGCTTTCAAACAAAATGCTAAATTACCTGATGCAAGTTTCCATTAATGGAAAACAATTTGATCAGGAACTGATAATCACTAATGCAGTTAAACACTGGATAAACGAAAAAAATCCTAATGTGCCTCAAAGTGTTATACATTGCTCACAGTCAGACAAAACACATTCTGTTACAATGAAATCCAGGGTAAAGGAATGTGTTTTGCCTGAGGACACCAGTCCCGGAAAGTGTTTTACTGTAATCCCATTTAATACCAATGGATGTGAGGACAATGGCCATACAGATAAAGAAACTGCTATAAAAATGTTTGGACTGGATATTAGTGATGCAGGTGATGAAATGTCTGATGACGAAGCAGACACTGATTCTGTAACCGAATTTGAGATTGGTGATGTTGACTATGTGCCTACTTGAAGGTGATGATGACAGAGAGTACTGCACATGATTTTTGCGATTTGTAGGTCTTTTAGTCATTATCACCGACTTGATTACACTTGTTTACATTTTGTTGTAGCCTCTGTAGTCTGGTCTAATATGTGTTAAAATAAAATTACTAATTAAAAATATCAAATAAACTACAGTACTGTACATGTACGTAGTTTTTAATTAAATTATGAAGTAAATGACAGTACAGAGCTTTGTGATGGTAGTTTATAAATCTTCATTAAAAATCTGTAGCCATCACAAAGCTCATGCAGTCATAATGTGGAAGTAAGTGTAATCAAGTCGGTCATAATGACCGACTTGATTACACTTACTCACACTGTGCTGTAGTCTTGGATTACTGTGTATTAAAATATAATTATTAATTAAATTATTAAATAAATGACAGTGTGTTGTTACCTGTAGTGTCGCTAGCCTTGGGTAAATATGTATTAGAATAGCTAAGAAAATGAAAATAATTTTTTTATATATTTCATGACACATGATTACCTAGTTGGAA
This sequence comes from Flabesymbios commensalis, assembly GCA_964017125.1. Lineage (NCBI taxonomy): Eukaryota > Metazoa > Annelida > Polychaeta > Terebellida > Flabelligeridae > Flabesymbios > Flabesymbios commensalis. The sequence goes on along the minus strand of OZ024909.1, from coordinate 65,396,343 downwards.
TTAAAGGCATGAAGCCTAGTAATAATCACCTCTTAACAGTCTAGAATGAAGGAGAAGCTACCATTTGCAACGTCAAATTACAAAATTTCCTCGGGGGAGGCCTGGACCCATCTCGTACTCTCCCTGCGAGCCAATTACGTGTCTATGTTTCGAGGACAATATTTTAGCTTTGCCTGCTACTTTCCCATTGTTGCCTCCTACTTTCAAGTAGTAGTAGTAGTAGTAAATCATTGCTTTACGTCACTTTTTGGCACAAAAGGTTTTTTAAGTTACATTGTAAGTAAGTAAGTAAGTAAAATATTTGCTTTACTTCACTTTTCGGCCAGTATGGCCATTTAAGTGAAAATTCCAGGTATTACAATATCCCATATTGTATAGTTAAAGTAGTAAAGGAAAGACAAAGCCAATAAAAGCATGATCGTACTGAAATATTCAGTTTAAGTTACATTGTAATACGATAAAAACGTTGTAGTGATTTGATGAGATGAAATGATGTACAGATGATGATGTGAGGGTGGGGGTGATATGGCATGGTGGGTTATTAAGAGCGTTTCCCTTCGCTCGCCCGATAAGGGGTTCTGGGCATGTCTAGGTGATCTACCCCCAGACATGCCCAGACGGCAGGAGACTTGAGTTTTCCCTGTGCAATTTAATGCTGAAACTCTGTGGTATTTTGCGCAGCTCCGCTATCCTCGGGTCGGATAGTTTCCAGAGTAACAATAGGAAGGATAACTCCCTATTGGTAACTTCATTCATCCCATGTGAGAGACCTAATGTCAAACACGCTATTGCTGGTTAGTTAAGGCTACCACAGCCTACATCAGCGCCAGCACTGATGCGGGTGCTGCATTGGCTCCGCAGTTGAGCTGAGGTACCAGGGTACACCACTGGCAATCCGCCCGAAGATTTTGGCCAGATACGAGGAGGCTGCAGCTGCCCTTGGATGATTGCTATAGACTAGTGCTTCCGTACAATGCCGTACACAGCATCCAACAGACGAAATATTTAAGTGTAATACGATACGATTGCTTAACGTCACTTTTTTGCACTAATGCAAGTAAAATTTCTGCTTTACTTCACTTTTCGGCTAGTATGGCCATTTAAGTGAAAATTCCAGGTATTACAATATCCCATATTGTATAGTTAAAGTAGTAAAGGAAAGACAAAGCCAATAAAAGCATGATCGTACTAAAATATTCAGTTTAAAGTGTTTGATATGATAAGATGACGATGCTCCTGGCACCTATATGTAACGAGTCTGATGACATGTTGTAGCGCCTGCACTACAACACAGTTTAATGAGTATAAAAATATCAGTATAAATAATGTAAAAGATGAAGTGATTATAAAATGAACGACTTATCAAGTCACTATATCTCCATGAAATTGGAGTGATTGTGTAAAAACTACAAGTCTAAGTCTAATAATTAAAACATGTAATATAGGTTACATTCCCGAAGGAACTGAATAATAAAACCAGCAGGGGTGTCCCTGAATAGCTCAAATAAGGAATTAAATGCAAAATACTTCCTTCTGATGTGCGCATATTTCGCACAACTGAGAAGGACATGTCTTACAGTGAGACGAGTATTGCAGCACATAGGTCGCAATTCTCCTCTCAATAAATAGCCGTTTGTGAAATAGGCATGGCCAATTCTGGCCCTGCATAAGACAACGTCATCTCTTCGGCGTTCCATTGGTGCAAAAGATCGCTTAATAATTGGTTGTACCTCGAACAATTTGCTGGTGACATTGATGTTCCATTCACCTTGCAAAATGTCATCAAGGTAGACAGAGATGTTGTACTTGAAATCAGTATATGGTATATAATAAAACTGTTTCGTCTTATCCAGGGCAGCCTTGGCCAAAACATCAGCCCGTTCATTGCCCAGTATTCCAATATGGCTGGGTACCCAGCAAAAAATAATGTCCTTGTGCCCAGACAAGTAGTGACACATATGCAAAATATTGGAAACAATTGGGTTGTTGAGTTTTTGACTCTTAAGAGCCTGCAATGAAGATAGCCGATGTATTATTATTTAGTGTGGAGACATATGCTCTCCAAGATTGCCGCTTGGCTTCACTGATTGTGCGGCGAGCTTTAGCGTAATCTTTCTTATATCCGTCAAGGTTTTGTCTAGTTGGATGTTTTTTAAATTTTTGCAAGGATTTTTTCCTTTTGTCTATTGCCTTTCGGCAACCTTCGTCAAACCAGGGTTTGTCGAGTTTTTTCGGAACTGTCGAGGTTTTGGGTATGCTTTTATCTGCTATATTGTGTAACTTGTCAGTAAAAAGGGCTATAGGGTCATCAACCCCCTCTTCATTCTCAAATTGAGAGATTGTGAGGCTCTCCCCACAAGACTGTTGGAAGGCCTCCCAATCTGCTCTGTGCAGCCTCCAATGCTGCACTCTTTCTTCAACAATAGAGTTGTTGCTCTCTATAAATATAGGATAATGATCACTGCTACAGCGATCCTCGTTGACCCTCCAAGACTAAACTAATGCAACTAACTGTAACAGCATGAACAGACCAGCACCAACACACTATCTTATCGTCCTAGCCAATTAAATCCTTATCGTAAACTGTCCTACACCTAAATTGGGATGCCAACTTTTGGTCACTAGGTCCAAATTGGCCCCAACTTCTTTCTTTTTGAACGGCCAACATGACGGCCAGCATCACACACAATAAACCAGCATTAGGCCGACATTGAGCCAATCATTATAGGGTGCATAGGCCTCAAACAGCAAAAATTTGGTTGTACCGTCGGCTGTGACGCTAACCCAACATTGGCCCAACCAACATAATTGGTTGGATGCCTGATTTTTCAGGACATAGGCCTGGGGGGAGCAGAATTTTCAAACTCGTATTTGACTAGGCACGTCATGTTGCCGATGTTTTTTTAACTAGGTCACTGCGCAACTAATGAAAAAACGACCTGTCGAATGAATCTACTGACCCAATGTCATTTCTATATTTGTCCACTTTCTACGACACTGTCCCGTCATTGCAGCAACATTTGTTCGACGTTTCATTCTTTTTATAGTTTTTTATAGTGAAATGGTTACATAGGCCAAACCCTGGGCCCCAAACACATGAGGCCTTTGATTATAAAATGAACGACTTAATTTAATGCTGAAACTCTGTGGTATTTTGCGCATGTTAGACAGGGTAAACTGACTATTCGACTGTATGATTGATATTAATATGTGTTCTACACAGTAGAGATGAAATAAATACGACGTTTGACCCAAAATCATGGAGTCCGTTTTATACGAATCTGGAATCCATAGAGTTTCATAACCAGCCCTTCGCCGTCCGCCTTGTCGTATTGGCGTCAGGACGACCTCAATGGTTGACGTTTTATAAATGGCGAGTTTGCTTTCAGGATCTGTGTAGACAATTTAAATTCTGAAAAGTTGACAATGTCTCAGCCAGACACTACAAAACGCACTGTGGCAGCAGACGCAGGCCACATGGAAAACACTGTGCCGGCAGGCAAGCCATACGCCACGGCCAGATCCGATACGTGTGGACATACAGTACAGGCTGCTACAGGTGCAACTACACAGGACAAGCCCAAGGTTATCAAGTAAGTAAGTAAAATGTTTGCTTTACTTCACTTCTCGGCCAGTATGGCCATTTAAGTGAAAATTCCAGGTATTACAATATCCCATATTGTATAGTATAGTTAAAGTAGTAGAGGAAAGACAAAGCTAATAAAAGCATGTTCGTACTAAAATATTCAGTTTAAAGTGTTTGATATGATAAGATGACGATGCTCCTGGCACCTATATGTAACGAGTCTGATGACATGTTGAAGCGCCTGCACTACAACAGTTTAATGGGTATAAAAATATCAATATAAAATATGTAAAATATGAAGTGATTATAAAATGAACGACTTTTCAAGTCACTATATCTCCATGAAATTGGAGATAAATTTAATGCTGAAAGATTAATTTAATGCTGAAATTCTGTGGTATTTTGCGCAGCTCCGCTATCCTCGGGTCGGATAGTCCCCAGAGTAACAATAGGAAGGATAACTCCCTCTGGGTAACTCCATTCATCCAACGTGAGAGACCTAATGTCAAACACGCTATTGCCGGTTATTTAAGGCTACCACAGCCTACATCAGCGCCAGCACTGATGCGGGTGCTGCATTGGCTCCGCTGTTTAACGGAGGAACCAGGGTACGCCACTGGCAATCCGCCCGAAGATTATGGCCAGATACGAGGAGGCTGCAGCTGCCCTTGGATGATTGCTGTAGACTAGTGCTCCCGTACAATCCAGTACACAGCACCCCACAGACGAAACAGATCCCTAATGACCCTCCCCGGATTGGGGCGAAAAGTACTACTACTAGCAATCATCTCAGTACCCCAGTTGTGGCAGTCTATGCAAAAAAAAAAACATAAGATCACCTGGTGTTGCCAGTGCATCGTCTCTTTCGAAAGCTGCTTGTGATTTTGAGTTTGTTATAACATTGATAATAACTCAAACATGTCTTTCAAATCTCAGTGGACTTAGCAAATCTCTTCAAGAAAGAGCGTTGAAACAGGTCGTGAAGGAAGCACTGCTCGAAGCGAGGGAGGGTGATGTAGATTTCCACAATGGCTGCTTCATTAAGGCTACATAAATAGCAGAGAATCTGGATATCACAGTGAAAAAGCCGCGAACATGTGGTCGTCAAACATCACAAAACAATGTACCTCCAGACAGTGCGGAAGTGTCACAGTTCCGCTGTTAGATCAAACTGTCCCAAATGGATTCACGCTTCACTTGTCTGCATGAGAGGTCTGTTCTTGGATTTAAATTTAATGCCATCTGAGATGACAACCGGCCTACTTCCACAGACTGACTTTTTTGATATTCCGCATAAAAGCTCTTTGAATGCTGAACTACACTAGTGGTTCCTCATGAAGAGCCAGATACTATTGTACAGGCATTAAAAGAGTGCGATGAAATATTATTTCCCAACACCAAAATTATCCTTCGTATTAGTGCTAGTTTCCCTATCACCACCTGTGAGTGTGAAAGGTAAGTAAGTAAAATGTCTTCTTTACTTCACTTTTCGGCCAGTGAAAATCCCAAGTATTACAATATCCTATATTGTATAATAAAAGTGGTAAAGAGAAGATCAAACTAATAACTGCATGTTCGTAGTAAAATATTCATTTTAAAAGGCTTGATATGATAATATTGTAAAAGTATGCATAGCTATGAAGCTACCATTGATCTGTCTGACCGGGACACCATCAAACAGGACAAGCCGCGCGCGGATGGATCGCGTAGCGGGTCGGCGTGTTACAATGGATTACTGATTTGTAATCCAGAGGGTAATCCTGGTTGTAACACAGGTGGTCCCGGCAGGATCTGCCAGAGGTCAGTAAGGTCATCATGACGATGACTAATTCTATGTTAAATCAGTGTTGTGATTATGTTAATGTAAAGTTTATATAAAAGGCAGACGTCGGGGAGAAGAGCGTTGTGCGCGCCTAGCTTGTGAAGTAAGCTAGAAATCTACGCATTGTGTTTCCCTGTCATGTTAGACAGGGTAAACTGACTATTCGACTGTATGATTGATATTAATATGTGTTCTACACAGTGGAGATGAAATAAATACGACGCTTGACCCAAAATCATGGAGTCCGTTTTATACGAATCTGGAATCCATAGAGTTTCATAACCAGCCCTTCGCCGTCCGCCTTGTCGTATTGGCGTCAGGACGACCTCAATGGTTGACGTTTTATAAATGGCGAGTTTGCTTTCAGGATCTGTGTAGACAATTTAAATTCTGAAAAGTTGACAATGTCTCAGCCAGACACTACAAAACGCACTGTGGCAGCAGACGCCACATGGAAAACACTGTGCCGGCAGGCAAGCCATACGCCACGGCCAAATCCGATACGTGTGGACATACAGTACAGGCTGCTACAGGTGCAACTACACAGGACAAGCCCAAGGTTATCAAGTAAGTAAGTAAAATGTTTGCTTTACTTCACTTCTCGGACAGTATGGCCATTTAAGTGAAAATTCCAGGTATTACAATATCCCATATTGTATAGTTAAAGTAGTAGAGGAAAGACAAAGCTAATAAAAGCATGTTCGTACTAAAATATTCAGTTTAAAGTGTTTGATATGATAAGATGACGATGCTCCTGGCACCTATATGTAACGAGTCTGATGACATGTTGAAGCGCCTGCACTACAACACAGTTTAATGGGTATAAAAATATCAGTATAAATTATGTAAAATATGAAGTGATTATAAAATGAACGACTTTTCAAGTCACTATATCTCCATGAAATTGGAGTGATTGTGTAAAAACTACAAGTCTAAGTCAAAACAGTGTCATTGTCAAAACAAATATATAATATATACTATAATACTATATACTATAATCAAAAAAAGTAAACCCATATAGACATAAATATGAATGACTTCTTTACTTCACTTTTCGGCCGATATGGCCAGAGAAATCATGAAACCACAAAAAATTCTCAAAAATTAAAGACTTACAGTGCCCCCACAGTTGGTAATAAGGTCTGTGATATTGGAGGACACCACAGAGCGATCACGAACCGTAAGACACTGTAAGTCACCACAGGCTAATTGTACGGCAATGGCTTCTCTATGACATGCTGCATTATCCGCCAGGATGCCACAGAGAAACCATTAAAACAATGAAGTGAAAAAATAATTATATGGCAATGGTTTCTTTCGGACATCCCGTCCAACACCAGGATGCCAAAGAGAAACCACTGCAAACACAAAAAAAACAAATCGTAGAGGGATTATGAGTAGATCTACAATGAGTACAATGAAAAAATATATAAAATATAGAAATATGAATAGGGTAATTTGGGGGTATATCGCGCATGGGGGTTGTATCACGCATTTCATTGTTTATCCCCCAGCTTTACATAATTGGTCATAATGGCCGATTATTCAAGTGTGACGTCACAATCCAAGCAGATGATTCTACTGGTGCACCGCCCTCCATGTTATACAGTTGCTGCAGATTTCAGAGCCAAGGTAAATATTCAATGCTGTAAAGCCACAATTCTTAATCTTTTCTTATTTATAATTGTTACGTGTACATGACTAACATTGATCATATTGGATATGAAAAAAACAGATTATTTTCTAAAATTTATGATTTGTTTCTAAGAAATATGGTTGGTGGTCACATCAAACGTGCCACTAAGCCTCCACCGCATACATAGACAATACAACCTAGCGACAATAGCCAACTGACCTTTCGTTTTGTATCGTGGAGGACACAGTTTCATATCGCGCAGTTGAAACAAGAGTACACTTTATGTTTTATCGTGCGCGATATAATACTAATATAAGTAAGTAAGTAAAATATTTGCTTTACTTCACTTTTCGGCCAGTATGGCCATTTAAGTGAAAATTCCAGGCACTACAATATCCCATACTGTATAGCCAAAGTAGCAAAGTAAAGACAAAGCCACTAAAAGCATGATCGTACTAAAATATTCAGTTTAAAGTGTTTGATATGATAAGATGACGATGCTCCTGGCACCTATATGTAACGAGTCTGATGACATGTTGAAGCGCCTGCACTACAACACAGTTTAATGGGTATAAAAATATCAGTATAAATAATGTAAAATATGAAGTGAATTTAAAAAGAACGACTTTTCAAGTCACTATATCTCCATGAAATTGGAGTGATTGTGTAAAAACTACAAGTCCAAGTCAAAACAGTGTCATTGTAAAAACAAATATATAATATATACTATAATACTATATACTATAATCAAAAAAAGTAAACCCATTTAGACATAAATATGAATGACATAAACAATGAACAGGGAAACCATTAAGTAAGAAAGTAAATGTCTTCTTTACTTCACTTTTCGGCCAGTATGGCCAGAGAAATCATGAAACCACAAAAAATTCTCAAAAATTAAAGACTTACAGTGCCCACACAGTTGGTAATAAGGTCTGTGATATTGGAGGACATCACAGAGCAATCACAAACCGTGAGGACACCGTAAGTCACCACAGGCTAATTGTACGGCAATGGCTTCTCTATGACATGCTGCATTATCCGCCAGGATGCCACAGAGAAACCTTTAAAACAATAAAGTGAAAAAATAATTATATGGCACTGGCTTCTTTCGGACATCCCGTCCATCGCCAGGATGCAAAAGAGAAACCACTGCAAACACAAAAAACAAATCATAGAGGAATTATGAGTAGACCCACAATGCCCCCACAGCTGGGGATCGGGTCTGTCATCGAGAACTAGCACGACAGAGCGATCACAATCCGTGAGAGCACCGTAAGGCACCACAAGTACAATGAAAAAATATATAAAATATATAAATATGAATATATAAAGAAACTGAAAACTATTCGAAAATAAACATAACAACCTCAGTGAAAAACCCTAAACCACCGGAAAGCAAACACAAAAAAACTTCACGTCAAAAAAATAGAAAAACCTGGTTTGATGAAGGTTTGGGTGTGCTTGGCCTTCTAAGTAGTAGTAAATCTTTGCTTTACGTCACTTTTCGGCACAAAAGGTCTTTTAAGTGACATTGTAATACGATAAAAACGTTGTAGTCAATTGATGAGATGAATGATGTACAGATTATGATGTGAGGGTGGGAGTGATAGGGCATGGTGGGTTATTGAGAGCGTTTTCCTTCGCTCGCCCGATAAGGGTTTCTGGGCATGTCTAGGGGATATACCCCCAGACATGCCCAGACGGCCGGAGACTTGAGTTTCGCTGTACAATTTAATGATGAAACTCTTTGGCATTTTGCACAGCTCCGCTATCCTCGGGTCGGATAGTCCCCAGAGTAGCTTGGCCTTCTAAGAAGTTGCCCAGGGGGGACCACGCGGAGGTGACACCCTTCCCCCCCCATAATACTAATATGTGCACAACATCTTTGAAAGACGTGTAGGCCCACATAGGCTACGCATTTTCAAGGGTGGATCCAATTTTTGTTCACGATGGGTGTTTTGGCTACTTTAGTCTTTACCAAGCATACATTATATCATATGCCGTCTCTGGAGGGGGCGGGGGCAAAAAATTAAAAGGAATTTACAATTAAACATGCTAAATAACTAATATGACTTAAGTCCTCACACCAGAGTGCCTTAACTACACTAGATATTGGCCTACACCACTACTTTTGTATTATAGGCCCAGCTTAAGTACTAGACTATATGATTTGTTATAATATAATATGATATAGGCCCTCGTTATCATGTAGTCCTATAGGCCCTATACATGGCACATAGGTCTACAACCAGAATGTAGTAATATGAATATCGTAATTTAATTTAACATTGTGTCTTGCAAATTAATGGCGCTTCCAACACCAAATGTTGGTTAAATGTTACACACTGCAGAGGGGGAGGGGGGGGGGGGGGTCATCCCTGGTCATGTGGCGGGAATAGGCCTATATGAGAAAAAATGCAAGATCGAACTATTTGTTTTACCTCTCATTCACCTCTCATTCAACGACCCTCAATTTTGTCTCATTTTTAGACGATGGCGAGGACTGTTAAGCATATGCGGAAACCTAAGGCTAAGAATAAAAATGCTGGTAAACGATTAAACTACAACAGAGAAAACCTTTACAAGGCAGTGAAAGAGTACAGGGACGGAACATCACTATTTCTAAGAGGCTTAGCTAGAGCCTATAATGTACCTGGAAGCACAATGAGAGACAGGATTAAAGGCTGTGTTGCCCTTAGCTCCAAAGTGGGCCAAAGAACTGTTTTGACAGACACTGAGGAGAAGCAACTGACAGGATATCTAGCATCTTGTGCTGAACTTGGTGTCGGGAAGTCGAAAACACAGGTAGGCCTACCCTAGAATAGATCTGGCTGTTTTCGTGTATAAAATAACATCCTAATTTATTTAATATGTTTTTTTATGCCAAACTTTTTACTTATTTATATTTTCTGAGCACATTTTGAAAACGACAAGGGTAAAAAAAAATCATTGTGCCAGACGGAATGCATGTACATTCAGCTTATTTGATGAACTCTAACTATATTTATTGATTTAACACAGGTGAAGGAAATGGCTTTTTCCATAGCACAAAGGAACCCATCTGGACGTAACTTAAAAGCAGTGAAGGTGTGGCTTGAAAATGGAACGGCTGGTGATGATTGGTACTACGGATTTTTGGAGGCAGAAAATTTTGAGTCTTAGAAAACCGGAAAAATTGAGCCACGCAAGAGCAGTGATGGGGAACGACACAGTCATCAATGACTATTATGTTAAGCTTGAAAAAAATCTGGATGAACTGGGCGTACGTCAGCTCCCACAATTCATTTATAACGCCGACGAGACGGGAGTACCTCTGCATTTTGTACCAAGTCGTGTCGTCGCACCTAAGAAGTGCAAAAAATTTTGGGCAGTTTCGAGTGGTGATAGGACTAATATAACTGTAATGGCATGTGCCAGTGCCGTTGGAGATGTTCTTCCACCGTCTGTCATATTTAAGGGCAAAAAAGATAACCCCACGCTAAAAGAAAGTTCCCCGCCTGACTGGTGTGTCATGTTCTCAGAAAAGAGGTGGATAAATTGTATTCTCATCGAAATGGCTAAGGCCAACAATATTACAATTTTTTGTCTCCCGCCGCATCTTACTCATTTGCTTCAGCCTCTTGACGTCTCATATTTCAGGTCGTTAAAGTCAAATTGGTCAAGAGAAGCAGAAAATTTCGGCCGAGACCCCCGAAATGAGGGGAAATATGTGACCAAGGCAACATTTTGTCGTACATTTAATAAAGCGTGGGAAAAAACCATCGCGAAACGAGAAACTGTCACAAATGGTTTTCGCAGATGTGGTCTGTTCCCGTTCAGACGGGTTTCTCTTGCAGACCTGCTGCAAGATAGGCTCCCGCCATCTCATGCTCTCCATCGTGAGGCAGATGATGACGTGCCACAGCTTGACGAAGCAGGTGATACGGGAATACAAATTGTTGATGAAGGGACACGGGTGAGTTCCGAGGTGGGTCAGACAGTAGATAGAGGGACATGGGTGAGTAATGAGGTGGGTCAGACAGTGGATAGAGGGACACGGGTGAGTAATGAGATGGGGCAGACAGTTGATGGGAGTAGACCAGTGAGTAGACCAGTGAGTAGAGGTGGGACAGATCGATGACGAAGGGCGAGTGAGTAACGAGGGGGTACACGGTGACAGTGACAGTCTAGATGACCTTCTCAAGTTGTCTAGCTTTGTGCGCCGGGCTGCAAGCAAACGAAAATCTAATCCATATTGCAGAATTCTCACCGCAGATTCATTTATTGCGGGTAAGAAAGCTAAGGTGGAGGCGTCAACGCGTATGGGTCGTGTAAATGTAAATAAGGAGAATAAGAGAGTAAAGTCAATTAAGAAAACCCGCTGCTCGGTAAAAAATGTCGCAGATGCATCTTCAGAAGAAGATCGCGACAGTATTTACTGCGAAGAAAGTTTTATTCAGACTGGTGGCGATTGGATTGAGTGCCAGTCATGCAAGAAATGGGCGCACTGCAAATGTGCTGTGATCGACAGTGGTGAGAGGTACTTTACATGCAGCCTGTGTGAATAACCCCAATATAATAGTTCTCATTTCCATGCTATTTGTTAGTTTGTACAATTTTGTTTTTTTAATAATGATACAACTAAAGATACATTGTTGCTGCAATAATGACATTTCACATAAAACATGATGCAATTATGACATTTCACAGACAACATTTTGTCTATAAAAAGACACTAGCAGTTCAGCGCCTGTCACCAAGTCAATTGTTAATGGTAATACTACTTGCATAATAGAATGCTTCGAAGAACTGTTATATTCGATTTTGTTATCTCAGGAACGTCTGGTATTAGTAAGCATATTTACCGTATTTACCATTGAATTAAAACATCTAAGAAGTATCCCTAACTTGGTTTGTTTTCTATTAAGATAGGCCTATAAGCATGATGAGATCCATATTCGGCATCAAAACAACATTAAATTTTGTAATTAAAAGGGATTCAAATGAGTTGGGTCGTCTCGTTTTGTCGATCATACCAATAACAATAATATCGCGAAGGACCCTCCACGTAGAGTTTCCCAGCAGACACAAGACTTGAATTAATGTTGTTTTAACGCAGGTCCAACGTCGTAGAGGGTGGACGAACGTTAAAACAATATCGATTCACCGTATTGTGTCTGCTGGGATAACCATACAGTGGTCCTAGAACCAAAACAATTAATTTTGATAACCGATATCCACGATAAAGTTGATTTCATTTTTTTTTAATCAACTGCAATTATTACATACCATGAATTAATATTACTCATACTAACCTCCCACTTTTCCACGCCTCGTACAATATATATGAATGTCTCCCTTTTATTAGATATTCACATTCAAGCATTCTATGACTGATATTTTACCACACGGTAACTGTCATTAAAATATGTCTGAAATGTGTGATCAATTGATGACCCCCCCCCCCCCCTCCTACACTACTCTGTGCAAAACTCATGGCCCCCTCTTATAACATGTCCGAATTCAATAGCCCCCTCTAGCAATCCTCTCAGCATACCCCCTACGTCTATATTGTGAACGCTTCCTTACATCGGCAACCGCATGTTTAATATAGTATTGTATCGCGCGTGCGTGATATAAAACAGTCTTGATCGTGATACAAAACAACGCTGTGCGCGATTCAAGCCTATGCTGTGCGATACAATGCTGTAATTTTCTACACTTACATCCGGGCTACTGTCGTCATATCAATGACTCCAGCCGACATACGTAAAGCGGTAAAAATAGAACTCGTACATATCTAGCACATGTACAACCGGGCGTCACTAATTTAATTGGTAGTATCATGATATAGACAAAAACAGGGTTATATCGCACCTAGGTGCGCGATATACCCCCAAATCACCCTATATAAAGAATATATGAAGAATTTGAACTGAAAACTATTCGAAAATAAACATAACAACCTCAGTGAAAAACCCTTAACCACCGGAAAGCAAACACAAAAAAACTTCACGTCAAAAAAATAGAAAAACCTGGTTTGATGAAAGGTTTGGGTGTGCTTGGCCTTCCAAGAAGTTGCCCAAGGGGGACCACGCGGAGGTGCCACCCATCCTCCCCCCCCCCCCCCAGGGTTATCAAGCTGCTACCGTGGACGCAATGGGCGCCAATGTCTCACAAGGAGAAGAAGAGGGTCTTGAGGATCTGTGAGGCGTTAGCCGAGTTCACAGAGCTCACCAGCGACGAGGAGGAGATGGGGGCATGGATGGAGATGTGCTGAAATCTACAACATCGGCCAGATCTTGCCAAAACTGTGAGTAAACTGGTGACACGGTCCAGAAAAACTTTGTTTTAAAAGGGTAAGCTGTCCTTTTTTAAGTATGGATCCTGCCCAGTTTGAAGAATATACCGCCGTCCTAGAGACAACCCGAACCCTCAGACATCACCACGAACAAGGTAAGCAGGCGTTGATACGTCAAACGACGCCGTGTGACGGAACCAGCCCGGCGGGCGTCAGGGCCTGGTTCAAAGACATTGAGTTGGCTGGCGCCAAGGTAGGCGCCGAAAACCATAGCGAGATCGCTGCTAGGACTGCGACTGGCTCATTGCGCTGGGAGCTGGAGCGCTATATCGCTGGCGTCCTGGCCACCAATGACCAAATTAACGTTCGTTTTAATGTGGGCAGTTGTGAAGGCCCATCTGCGGACCTCGTTCCTGAATGTGGACGAAAGCAGTGCCCTCCGCGACGAAGTGGAAAAGACCCAGCAAAGTGCCTATGAGCCGGAAGCTAGCTTCAGCCGCCGGTTTCAGGAATTCCCTGACGCCGCCTACCCGGGAGAAGGCAGAAACGAGGATCAGAATAGAATTCTGATCCGCGCTTTTGCCAGGGGGCTGCGCAGCGACGAGCTCGCAAGAAAGCTGGTGGAAGAGGGCAACCCTACCACGCTGGAACAGGCCTTCACCACCCTGGCTGGCTACAGTGCCAGGAAAGACGCATACGCGTTGTTAACGTGAACTCCGCGTCACCGCGCCCAGTAGTCGCACGGGACGACCAGACTACTGCCACCCTACTGAAGAAACTCTTGCAGAGCCAGGATCGGCTCCAGACGAAGGTAGTAAAGTTGGAGGCCCAGGCAAGGCCACCACTGCCGCTCCTGCGACTCGGCCCGCATTCCGGGAGAGAGGATCAGAACAACCCCCGCGGGTTGGACTCACGACGGAAAACCTCGTTGCTTCGGGTGCGGCCGCGTGGGCCACATGCGCCGCGAGTGCCGGCAAAGCCGTGCAGGAAACGGTCAGAAGTCGTAGGTGCGGTGTCAGGTCGACCAGTGGTCGATTTACAGGTGGGTGGCCTGTCCATTGGCGCATTGATGGACACGGGAGCCTCCTGTACGCTCCTACGACTAGACATATTTCACACACTGGCGGATCGTGCTCATCGCCACAGGCTACTTGCTGACGCCCCAGCGTTGCGAGGCGTTTCCGGTGCATCTTTGGACAGGTCGACCGAAATTAAAATCCAAGGAGTGGCAAACTTGAAGCCAATCCGGGTTACGGTTTTGGGCGACCTGCCGTGCAAAATGGTGCTGGGAGAAGATGCCTTACAGGATGGCCAAGGCATAATCGATTTCGGTCGAAATGTGTTGAGATGGCATCGAAGGGAGTGGCCAAATGCGACGCATTGAGCACACCCTCGAGGCTAGCCTTGGTCAGGTATTGTCAGAGTCTGGGGATGAGCAGATCAACCAGTTAATTCAGAAAAACGCAGACCTATTTTCAGCAAATCGTGAGCCAAATGGTTTTTGTTTGGATTCTCCCATACATATTAAAACCAACCACCCTCCCATAACTACATTCATCCCACGTGAGAGACCTAATGTCAAACACGCTATTGCCGGTTATTTAAGGCTACCACGGCCTACATCAGCGTCAGCACTGATGCGGGTGCTGCACTGGCTCCGCTGTTGAGCGGAGGAACCAGGGTATGCCACTGGAAATCCGCCCGAAGATTATGGCCAGATACGAGGAGGCTGCAGCTGCCCTTGGATGATTGCTGTAGACTAGTGCTTCAAAAGAAGATTTCGAAGAAATTAATATAAAATAGTTAAGAAAAAATGCATACTTATGCAAGTTTAAACTAATTTATTTAGGTGTGTTTTAAGTGATGTGACTGTATAGCAGCCATGGATTCCGTTGCTGTACTTCCCCGAAAACGAAAGTCATCTGGACCATCTCTAACACACTTTTTTGTGATCAAAAGAAACGTAAACAAAAAACGTTACAGATAGGCACAAGACAAGGGAAAGAGCGAATAAAAAACTGGTACTATGTGAACAAGGGAGATTAGGTGAATTAGAATCTCCAGAGCTCCTCCAGAAAATCAATGATATAGGTGATGATCACCGGGATGGTAATTTGGTGTGGCACAGATCTTGTTCTGGTAATTTTACAACAGAAATTAGACTCGAACGACTGAGTGAACAGTAAAAAACAGCTGAACAAGCAGTTAATCAACAGATTCATCAGTCAAGGTCTTCAGGCATAATGAAGTGAGAACTGTGCATGTTCTGCCAAGAGTGTGATAGTATAGACTCAATGGTATGCGAAATGCTGGTTATTTAATGCTACCACAGCCTACACCAGCGCCACTGATGCGAGAGCTGCATTTGCACCGCAGTTGAGCGGAGAAACCAGGGTATACCACTGGCGATCCGCCCGAAGATTATGGCCAGATAAAAGGAGGCTGCAGCTTCCCTTGGATGATTGATGTAGACTAGTGTTTCCGTACCATGCCATACATGTACAGTATGCAACTGACGGAACAGATCCCTAATGACCTTCCCCTGATGGGGGCAAAAAGTACTACTACTAGCCATCATCCCAGTACCCCGTTTTGTGTCGACCTCTGTCCAATAATATAACTTCATTTACATGTAAAGTTGATTTACAAAAAACAAATATGTGTTGCATTCTAAATATAAAATAGTCTTGTAATAAAAGCTTTGTTGCATGTTCGGGATCTTTCTTGCAAATCAGCCAGGATAAAGTTATTGTATTCAGGGCTCGAAATAAGGCCATTCCTCCAGTTCGGTACTGCCAAAATATGTGTAGGAATGGTAAAATTTGTCATTAGCCATTCCGATGAACTGGCAAATTTAAAGCCATCCTAGGACAAAGGCCATTTCTAGGAATGACAATTTTAATCAGGAATGGCAGCTTCCTTGACTTGGCATTCCATCAACGTTTAATTCTACCCCTGGTATTTTGTCAGCAGTTTTCCAATTCAAAGGGGATTTTCTGTATTGGCTACCATGTTATCGCTCCCAGCTATGATTGAAATCGATTTATTCAAAGGCCATTTCGCTAAAAAATAGTGCAGTTGTATATGTCCAGATTTCTGTATTTGCTGGATGAGAATGAGTCTGTTTGTAATTTCAGAGAAGAAAGTCTGGATAAATATTAGATGTAGACACAGACATGACAACAACCAGGGAGCTCGATATGAATTTCATTGGCTGCTTTCTGATGGGATGCTCAAGATTACCGTTAGAAATCGGCTGTGGGCTGTTATTTGATATATTATACCCTACCAAGCTACAAGATTCTGCAATAGCTCGTACATTGGAGAGACAGACTCAGAATGAAGACTCCGAAGATTTATTAATTTATATGTGCATGATTTGGGATATATATCGGGGGTAGATACTCATAAAACTATTCAGCGATACCTATCCAGAATATGTCAACCTACAATGGCTTTCCAACCTGCAACTCTGAGGTCGGCATCTATCGGCGGCGGCGTGATTCTTACACCTTAGGGAACATTATCAGAGCTATTCAAGGATGGTGATCCTCTGGCCCAACCATGCTTACAGACACGGTAGATTAAGAATTTTCCTCACCAGTGAAATGAGGATTCGTTGTAAGTGTAACTCGGAGCGACAACAGCAACATCTATGCCACCATATAGAAAAAAGTGACGGCTCATGTGATGAAGACACATGTATGTTTGGATGCAGAGAATTCCAGCCACACAAGAGAATCTTTGGTAGAGAAATGTGTAGAGTGGTTAACAGAATGCCTGTTGATGTGAGACATGCACTTGTGTGCCTACTTATGATAATGTCATAAGAGATGTTAATAATTTCGGTAATTTCGCTAAACTTAACATCTTAACAATAGGACTGAAGTTCTATATCATCGCCCGCCATAAATTAGGTTAGAATTTTTTGTGGTCACAAATATTTAGAAAGTCCACTTGTGGTGGCCATTTTAAATTCCAGTAAAATCACCTACACATTATTTCTGACTTTAATTTTTGAGCTTTGCGCCCACAAAAATTATGAAGTTCATGCATGGCGGCAACAAAACCTTGAAAAATCACCTGCACATCTCCATATTGTGGGGAATGTCATTGTAAAATTTGAATAATTTCAGACGTTAAGTTTTAGAGTTTTTGCGCCCACAAAAAATTTTGAAGTTGACTTCTGGCGGCCATTTTGAATTTTGGTAGCATCTTTGAATAATCACTTGCACATCCACATGTTGCTGGGAATGTGATGTTAAAATGTTAAAAAAATTACCACTATAACTTTTTGAGTTTCAGCGCCCACCAAAAATTGAAGTTCATTCGTGGCGGCCAGTTTGAATTTCAGTAAAACCTTGAGAAAGTCACCTCCACATCTCCACATGTTGGGGCATGTGATAGCAAAATTTTAATAATTTCTAAGTTTTAAAGTTTTTGCGCCCACAAAAAAAATTGGAGTTGACTTCTGACGGCCATTTTGAATTTCGTTAGCATCTTTAAAAAATCAATTTCACATCCAGATATTGCTAGGAATGTGATGTTAAAATTAAACAAGGCCCGTCGGCGACGGAAAAAGGCCTCAGCCTCTAATCATCGTTTTAAAGTGAAAATCATTTGAAACAAGAGCACATTCGACAATAGCGAAACATAAAAAAATGTTGAGTGTATCGTGTTATTGAAAAAATTTGACGATAGGAAGTGGTCGCAGGTCGGCCATTTTTAATTTTGTCATGTTGAAATTTTTCATGGTATATTCCTACCTAGAACTGCACATTTTGTTCTATAGTAATGGTCTAGCTATCTGGTCCGGTTTTCCAGATATTACGCATATTAAAAAAAATAATGGCCGCTAATCGGCCATTTTGCCCGCCATGACCTAGTTTCTGTCCGAATCTTGCCCAATGTCAAACTCATCCGAGCTATTAGTGAAATGGATATCTGGTATAAATTTTGGGGCGAAACATGAAAAATTGTTGAGTAAATCGCGTTAACGGGAAAATTTGACGATCTGAAGTGGCCGCAGGTCGGCCATTTTGAATTTTTTCATGTTGAAATTTTTCATGGTATATCCCTACCTGGAACTGCACATTTTGTTTTATAGTAATGGTCTAGCTATCTGGTCCGGTTTTCCAGATATTACGCATAATAAAAAAATAATGGCCGATAATCGTTCATTTTGGCCGCCATGACCTAGTTTCTGTACGAATCTTGCTCAATTTCGAACTCATTCGAGCTATTAGTGGAATGGATATCCGGTTTAAATTTTGGAGCGAAACATGAAAAATTGTTGAGTGAATCGCGTTAACAAGAAAAATTGTCGATCGGAAAAAGTCAAGGTCATAGGGGTCACAGAAAGGTCAAATGTGAAATTAGTCAAGCTTTAGTCATGATTAACCTGTATGTGAAGTTTAATGTGCATTGCAGTTATGTGAAACAAGTTATAGTTCTAAAAATTGGCGGACAGACGGACGGACGGACGCGCCTGGTGACGACAATAGGCATCCGCCAAAATTTTGGCTGAGGCCTAAAAAAATGACCAAACTGATTTTTTGAGTTTTGCGCCCCCCCCCCCACAATTTTTTTTTCTAAATCTGTCCCCGACGGCCATTTCGAATTTCAGTAAAACATTGCACATCTCCATATGGAGGGAACATCACCTCGTTGCTAAGAATGTCATGTTTAAATTGCAAAAAAAATTAACCGGTAGTTTTTGAGTTTTTGCGCCCACAAGAAAACCTAACGCAGGACAGAATCCTGACTAAAATCCCCCTTCCCCTACCCCTGCCTACGGGCGGGGGATGAAAAGTATACATCTCAAGATGTTGGAAGATGAGAGATGATGTTTCATACATGTACATACAGATGATAAATCAGCATTTGCATAGAGCAAATATTAAACGGTTCTTTTCAGAACCACCATATTTTACAAAAAAGATATGACAATATTATCGGTTGAATATATTTAAATGAGGGAATTACTTTTGATTAATTCTAGTTTAATTTATAAGATGGTTGCTCTCCCGTCTGGGTGTGTATATATGTCTTTACCATTTACACGTGGCATCCTGTATGTGGAGTACCTGGATCCAGATTGGCAGTGTCATCCAGAGTACGCAGGTCATAAAGTTTATTACGACAGGCTAAGGTGCAGATAGATACCCACCTCTCGGCCTGTCATAAGAGCATCTATACATCCCTGTATAGGCTACATATAGGCAGTTTTGTTCTTGCCTGCAACGGCCCGGGATGCTCCCAGCAGCAGCTTTTCTTGCATTGTTTTTTTATTTTTAATTGAGTATGACTGAAGTCATGGATCAAGATGCAGTGGCGGAGTGAGCGAAAAGCCACAAGATATCTGACGAATGTGTCAAGATATTGTTGAAGGATGGATTTACATCCATGGAGGCAATTGCTCTACTAGAGAAAGAGGATTTGGGACAGAAGATCCCACGTGGTCAAAACCGACTTAATATATTAAATGCTGTGTCTGAGATAAAGGTACATGTAGCTGCAGCGAAGTCTGACGACAATGCGCACCAACCACGGGTCCAGGACGACAAGCCAGAAGAGGATCTGGTCGCAGGACCGAGTAGCTACATCAATGAGGTATTGACACAGCTACAGACAGCGCAAAGTGTGGCACCTACATCGCAGCAGTCAGGAATTCCCACCATGTCGACTCTGTCATGGAACGACCCTCAGCTAGTGCTCAAGATGGCAGCAGGTAAAACAAGCTTACCATCTTATCATGACATCACGGAGTTTGCCAATTTGGCCAGTGCTGTAATCCAGGAGGAGGTGGTAGGCAGCAGTGCTGCTAGGGCACAGCTTGTTTGGCGCACTGGCAAACAAACTGTCCAGTCTGAGCATTCCCCGATGGTCAGTAGCTAACCTAGCCATTCTGAGCCGACTGAAAGAGGAAGGAAAGTTGGATATCTGTGCCACTATGGACTACCTGTCATACACCACACGTGTATACCAGTTGTTTCAGCGCTATGAAGCCACTTCAGTCTACCTGTATGACGGAGAGTACAGGAAGCTATAGTCCCAGCTGGGCTTCCGCTGGGGGACGGAGGCGAGTAATCTACAGGTCGTCTGGTTGAAAGAGCTACAGCCCCAGAACCAGCGTACCTCTACTTGCAACACCAACAAGACCAGAGGACCTGTGACTGCAGAGGGAAAAATTATCTGTAAGCTCTTCAACGCTAAATCTGATTGTCACTACAGTGATGGTAAATATGCTAATAAATGTTCAAGACCAGGATGTGTGCAGACACATAGTGCCGCAGAAGCCTAAATCAATCTACAGACTCAAGAAAATAGCGTTGCCTGCTGTGACGCCTAGTCCAGACCTTAACTTTCATGTATGGGGAGAGGAGTTGACTTGTGACAGCAAAAGGGATTTCATCTAGAATGGCATTAGGAACGGATTTGATATTGTGAACACTCACGAAATCCCCCTGGCCGTGGAGCCAAACAACAATATATCGGCACGACCAGGCGCCCCGATGTATGAGCAGGCTCCTAAGCAGACACTGGCAGAAATTAATGAAGGAAACTATGTTGTGTGCGACGATAAACCAGCCATCATTAGTCCGCTGTCAGTCATCCCCCAAAAAAACAGATGGCGGTGTGATTCTCATACATGATGGAAGTCGGCCAAAGGGCGGCAGCATGAATGACTATGCCAAACTGGAGCCCCATTATTGATTCCAGACTGTTGATGATGCCACAAAGTTGATGTGGACGGGTTACTATATCGGAAGGTTGACATAAAAGCAGCCTACAGATCAGTATCTATCAGCAATCATAGTCAACAGTTCACAGGTTTAAAATGGCAGTTTGAAGGACAACCAGTCTGTTTTAAAGACACTAAACTACCATTCGGCTCAAAAATGGCGCCTTGGATTTTTCATCGCATAACGCAAAGTGTGAGAAGAATGATGCAAAGAAAAGGTCACACTGACCTAGTAGTTTATCTCCATTACTTTTTTATTATATCCCCATCACGTGCTGAATCTCAATAAACCCAAATGGTACTAACTGCACTCCTACGGAAACTTGGGTTTCAGATTAGCTGTTCCAAAGTTATAGACCCAACGCAATGTATTACATTCCTAGGAATTAAATTAGATACTATTAATATGTGTTCTCGTAACCCCACTAATAAGTTGGAAGAGATTCGACAAAAATTGCTAGAATTTTCTAAGCAGAGGCGAGCTTCAAAGTGGCAACTTCAATCCCTAGTCAGGGTTATGAACTGGGCGGCGGCGGTCATATACGGCGGGCGAGTCTTTCTCCCGTAATCACCCTCTGTAGACCTGTCATGCAGATACTCTCTCTAACATGGTGTCATGCGTGATACTCTCTCTAACATGGTGTCCTGCTTTCTAATGAGCCGTCAACAAGCGCATATGACGACCAGTAATTCATAGTTTTCGCATATTTACATATATGCTAAAAGTGTTCAATTGTTTTATTAAATATTTTATGAATAGCCGTTGTGCCACCTTTCAAACACATGTACGAATTGGAATCGATTTGATGTGTTTCTAAGGTGAAATAGACGCCTGCGAGTATTTTACTATCTATATTAATCAATCAACGCGGACAGAAGAGGCTGACACCATTAGGATGGTTTACAGCATGGATGCGCCTGAGTATATGAGCATGAGCTACAAAGAGAGCCAAAATTAAATTACGCATCCACGAGTCATGGTGGAAAGGCAAGGTTCTGTATCATGGGATGGCTTCTATTCTGCCATACAAAGCCAAAAGGCGGTATCTGCTTACATGTAAAGTGAGCAGATACTGATTTTTAGCTTTGCCGAATAGTAATGTGTTCTAATGGATATGTAAACTGTGATAAAATACATTTAAAAACAGGTTTGGTTAAGTTATATAGGTTTAATCTATATTTGTTTATATATCACATGACGACATATATTTATATTTGTATATATTTAAATATTTGTTATCTCGTTATAACGACTTATAAGTCGTTAAATCGACTTAGTATAAGTCGTTTAACAACTTATAAGTCGTTAAATGGACTTAAGTAGTAGTAAATCATTGCTTTACGTCACTTTTCGGCACAAAAGGTCTTTTAAGTGACATTATATTACGATAAAAACGTTGTAGTCAATTTATGAGATGAATAATATACAGATGATGATGTGAGGGTGGGGGTGATAGGGCATGGTGGTTTATTGAGAGCGTTTTAACGCCCGATAAGGGGTTCTGGGCATGTCTAGGGGATATACCCCCAGACATGCCCAGACGGCAGGAGACTTGAGTTTCGCTGTGCAATTTAATGCTGAAACTCTTTGGCCTTTCGCGCAGCTCCGCTATACTCAGGTCGGATAGTCCCCCAGAGAATAGGAAGGATAACTCCCTCTGGGTAACTCCATTCATCCCGAGTGAGAGACCTAATGTCAAACACGCTATTGCAGGTTATTTAAGGCTACCACGGCCTACATCAGCGCCAGCACTGATGCGGGTGCTGCATTGGCTCCGCTGTTGAGTGGAGGAACCAGGGTACGCCACTGGCAATCTGCCCGAAGATTATGGCCAGATACGAGGAGGCTGCAGCTGCCCTTGTAAATGGACTTAAGCTCAGTCGTTCTAACAACTTATAAGTCGTTGAATCGACTCAGTATAAGTCGTTATAACGACTTATAAGTCGTAAAATCGATTTAACAGATGTCGTCGGTCGTTAAATCGACTTAAGCCTACTTATCGCGACTTATAAGTCGTTAAATCGACTAAGTAAGCTTTTAACGACCTATAAGTCGTTAAAAGTCTTGTAAGTCGATATAACGACTTATACTAAGTCGATTTAACGACTTATACTAAGTCGATTTAACGACTTATACTAAGTCGATTTAACGACTTATAAGTCGTTACAACAAGATAAAAAAATATTTTTGTCATTTCGTTTCAACGCTTTCGTATATTTGTGCTTGCGACATTTGCAAGTCAAAGCAGGGACAACTTCAAGTTTGTGCCAGCTGTCGAGATGCTGGCCCAGTATTGAGACAGTGTTGGCAGAATTTTTCTGTCAGCGGGTGTATTGGCTCAGGCTAGGAGTCATAATCTATAAATATCACACACTCGCGACCTCCAGCAAAGTACACATAGGACGTCTACTTACAGGTAGGCCCACCTGTAGTATAGGCCTATTCTGCGAAACTCAATAACTTTGACCTAATGCAATTAAGTATGGGGAGGGGTATTACATAACATTGTTTTCACCGAGTAGTCATTTCGGTGGCGTCACTGCGTTCCACAGAATAGGCCTAGGTGGAGTATTTTTTAAATAAAACCCCTGACAGGCTCTTTTTGAAATGAATAATATATTTCAAAATCTAGACTAGGCCTAATCAAATTAGACATTTTCAGCGTGCCACCGGTCCACTGGTCACACGACGTTGTAGCAACGTTGAATCAACGTCAATGACGTTGATTAAACGTCTCAACAACGTCGTGTGCCCAGTGGGGAGCCACGACCAGTTGGAATTATGCGCGGATAAATAATCCATCCTGTCCCCCCCCCCCCCGGTGATTGAATAGCCCCTCTCTCTTAGCAGTTATGTTGATTATAAATATATGGTTGATACATTCCCCCTGTAGGTCTATTGGAAGGCATATGTTTGGGGTTGTTGTAGTGTATACCCAGAGTCTATAATCCTACACACATATTGTTTTTAACATAGGCATAAGGCCTAGTTAGGCCTACCGTTAGGACGTGATTGATATTGAAAGGTTACAAGGATACAAACAAAAAGTGGATGTAGACTAAGTGGTTTAGCTTCAATGATTCATAATATTTAGCCTACCTATGACGAACTTCTTTCCTCTCCTTAGGACGTTGGTTATGATGCGCAACTAACTCTGTGATCGTCTCCGCTGACATTATAACCTATATTAATGGGGTTTTTTTCTAGTCTCAGGGGTAAAATGGATAGAATTATTAGTGATAGAAGTTGGATAAACAATGTTAAATATCTTACATATTAAATATCCATTACAATAACCTGACTCTCTGATCTCCGTCGACTCCCTCCTCCTACATTATAAAACTTATTTTATCGGAAATAGTTGAAGAGGTAGAATTATTAGTGAGAGAAGCTCTCAGAAGCTCTCTGTGAACAAGCATAATTGAGGGGCCAGCTTCTCAATTTCTGTTACATCATAATGAGGAGAGAGGAAGGAGGACGTCTCCTCCTTCTCTCCTTCCTACCTCCTTCTCTCCTGCCTACCTCATTTTCTTATCCAGACTATCTCCTTTTCCTTCTGTCTACCTCCTTCTCCATGCTGCTACATTAAAAAGAATCTATAATACTACTCTCGCCCACAGAAAAAAAGACCATCCCGAAGATGTCGTGTGTGCTATAGGAAGTGTATTAGAAAAGAGAGCATTTATATTTATATTCATGGCACAACATATGATTGACAATAGGGCCTAATGCCTAAAGAGTTCAATTGGGACTTATTCACAAAACAATTCTGTTACGATGTGCGACTGCATTGCTATCGATCTGTTTCACTCAATGCATCTCACACCTATATGCTTAATATATATATTATAATATTATATCACACGTATCTGTTTAAAATATGTTTTTCATAATTTGCTATACTATTCACCAATGTTCTATTTGGTGTTGACTGTAAAATGATCGCAAGAAATATGACATGTAAATGTTCAATCTAATAAATGCATTTACTCAAGTCGCTTAAAAACTGTTGTGTTGCGTAATTATAATCATATGAATAATCAGTATGGAAGTAATTATTTTACATTGGCACATTGATAGAGATCTAGATATCTGCGCTGACCAGTGTGACAGGTTGAAATAATCAACTGTATTATTATTATTATTATGAATGTATTCGTTTCAAATGTACGTTGTTATTATTACACTGGTTAGTATCGAATGCACACTAAGCTCAGCAGAGACATAAAACACGGGATGTAATGAATGCGTCCGTTGATTCTGGACCGGACCCAGACAGGATCCATCTTCCAACTTTATGTCCTTCTGTTTAAAGTAATTGGCTATTCCAATTTCTTCCGGGATAATTCGGATTTGGAGTCCAGTATTTAATGAGAGTTCCACGTGTTTTCTATCTCTCTGTTCTTCGACGTCATTCAGTCAGCACGTCTGAATGATGGTATATCAACTAGCTCTATCAACTCGGTATTGTAATTGTTACAGATCAGTTTGTCATAAAGTCATGTTTATATTTCTATGTGTGTCAAATTCTTGTCAAATGTGTAATGTTTAAGACCGGGAAGTTTGAGTGTATTTGGTAACTTGTAATTGTTCTCTATGCTTGTAACTTTGGCAATATGTCTTATAAAGTTTCCGTGAATGTTAGTGTCAATTCGACTAACTGTTATTAATTCAAGTAAGCCCGATCTCAATGTTAAATAAGTAATCTTATAAGAGACTCTCTCTGTTCTTCTACGTCATTCAGTCAGCACGTCTGAATGATGGTATGTTAACTAGCTCTATCAACTCGGTATTGTAATTGTTACAGGTCATGCAGACCTATCAGAGCATTGGGCATTCAACTTCATTCTCTGTCTTCACCCTGTAATCTTCATCCGAATATCCCAGACCTACCAATTGTTATCTTCACTTCAGTCTAGACTACATGTAATCGATTAATTCTGAGCTTCCTACAGTGTGAACTATGTTTTAAATCTCTTTGGACATCTCCTGATTGTGTCAAATCAACCTACTGGAAATTATACTGATTGATATCCGGTTAATAAACTGGTTGCCGTTATATCTAAATCAAGTCAAGTGTTGAAGTTCCCTTTTTTTCTACATCCACATCACCCGCCGAAACTAAGCTGCCCGACTAAGAAAAGAACACCAGTATATCTATTAAATAAGACCTAATTATTAAAGTCTATAATAGACCATACTACAAAATGGCGCCCAATGTGTGTTAGTTGGCACGGCTAAGTTTCAACCCCTTCTTCTCATGGATTTTAACTGAAATTTTATTATCGTCATTTCTTCTCAGGCTAGATTTCTTCTCGTGCTGGATTCTTCTCGTGTTGGATTCATTCAATGCTTGATTTCTTGTTGTTCATGACTTATTTTCATCATTATTCATCCCTACTATCAACCTTATGCAAGGAACGGCAGTCATGAGTGACTTGTGTTGACTATATGTGCGAAGTGGGAGTCGTTCGTCCTGGTAGCAGTCTCCGGAGCAGTGTGGTGTTTTATCTGACAGGTCTACTGGAATCTACTAGCGTGTACGCAGACGTGTGTACCAGGCCTATTCAGAATGCACAAGTTTTTTCACCAGGGGAGGGGTGTGTTGTACAGTGAGTAAACTTGTGCATATTTTTATACTAGTTAACCCAGCTAGTTATGTTTCCTGTCTCATTTTATGTATGTTAGTGAGCTATAGTAGTGTGTTACTACTTAGCTGTGACAGTAGTGACCACCCTAGACTAAATAGACTTTGCAGTTCAGTGATATGATTCTCCAAGTTATTGAGAATACAGCGTGTTAGATGTGAAGCGACTGTGCGTTAGAACTGTGACTTTTTATCGTATTGTGAAATGAAATTCCCTCCGGGCTGAGGCCGGTGGAATTTTGTTTCAATGTCCCAACTGTCAAACTGGCGTTGACAGTTGAATAAATCGAAGAATCTAGTCGTGGATACAGAAGAAGATTGTGATATATATATTTTGTTTTGTGATTTATTTTGTATTATGTTTGATAATCAGTAGAAGTATATAGCAAAATACTACTGCTTAACTTTGTCTGATTTCACTTGAGGTACATGTACATGTCATTACATAACCAGATCAGCGCTTGCTGGAGCGTTATATTTTGACATATCGTACTATATTATATTGGGTTTGTAACGCCACCGACCATCGTATGTTCACCAGCCGTCGTAGTTAAGAGCGATAATATAAGTTTTGTTGTTGTTTCCACGAGGTTTTGTCTGAAAGATTTATTCTACGAAAACGATGATATTTTCCCCATTTTAAAATCACTGAACAACCCATTATAGGCGCAATAAGGTTTAAATTATTCCCAATGTATTATAGATTGTTTAATTATAAGTTATTGTGAGTTTCTATTTCTTTTAACATATCGTTTAGACAATTTTATTCAGTGCATGTCAAGTCAATTTATTATCGCCCACCGCTAATATTTGTCATTCTGTTTAATTTCAGTTTTGACGGTTCTTATCTTATCAAGAGTTACAAGCATACAATAAAGCAATATGAATCTGTGCGGACTGTTGAGCCTTATTTCTAAGACGTGTTCATGTGGTTACAGGGTTTATTGAAATTAGCCATATGATTTTTATGTTGATTTTTGTATGTATACATGTGTGATAATCAGTAGAAGTCTAAAGCAAGACTGTTTAACTTTGTCTGATTTGATTTCAGGTGCTCGTCATTACGTAACTTGATCAGTGTTGGCTGCGAGTTCTTATGACATCCTATCTTTTAGTGGTTAACCTTGTGATACTTTCTTCAAATTTATCCGTAATTTTGGATGAACTATTCGAATATTTAGGGTTCATTTCTCATAGTAGTATATGATTTTTGGGTTTTGATTTTTTTATCTGGAGTTTTTTCAGATCTATTTTTCTCAGTTTTGAAGTATCCCATTATTTTTTTAACCATACTTTCTTATAGTCAGTTTGTGTTTAGAAATTAGCAATCATAACTACTGTGCAGGATCTATTAAAAAAATGCAAGAACTCTCACTGCCATGAAAACCAGCCCTACCCCAGTCAGCAGCAGTAGTACAAACCATACTCTGATGGCTGGACCTCCTAGACTGTTCTCTGGAGAGTCAGGTAAGGGTGGGGTAAGTTTTGACCAGTGGAAATTAGAGGTCAAAGGGTTAATTAAAGACCCGTTATATTCGCCGTCCGTGATTGTACAGTCCGTACGCAGGTTGCTACGTGGGACAGCAGCTGATGTCCTACGCACTCTCGATAAAGACATCACATCTGAAACTGTGATCGAGAAATTGACCAGAATTTCTGGCAACATTCTCCCACCCGAGACATTGCTGGAGCAATTCTACTCAGCAAAACAAGGTGAGTCGGAAAAGAATGCAAGTTGGGCATGTCGGTTGGATGATCTGTTTGCTAAATTGCAAGATCAACAGGACTAGGATAAGCCTCTTGTGTCAGCTGATGTAGCACAGACAATGGTGCGTACTAAATTTTTCTCTGGACTTAGGCCAGGTACTGTGAAAAATGTTATTCGTCACCTTTTTGATAATGGAATAGCTTACGACTCGCTTTTGGTCTCAGCAAGAGTAGCAGAGCTAGAAGATGAACCTGTATCTAGGCCATCTGCGAAGGCAAGTCAAGCCACTGTATTAAATGATGGTATGGCGAAGAAAATGGAGCAGTTTTTGACTAGTCTTGGTAAGATGGAGAAGCGCCTTGGAGCGCTTGAGTCCAACAATTCTCGTGCAGCTGACAGTAGGCAGTCAGCGCAATCTAGGCCTTTTCGAGGTAATTGTTATTGGTGCGGTCAGGCTGGTCACACAAAATTTTCTTGTCATCATTTAAACAGCCAGTAGCCTGCTTCAAGGGGCAGAAAATAGGCAACCCACAACTGTCCCAGGTAAGGAATCAGATCTAATGCTATGATTGACACTGGTTCTATGATAAGTAATATTTCTGAGGGTTTTTCGCTTAGAGCAAAATTAATAGGTTATAGGTTATGTAAAATCTAGTGTTTGCCTTTCTGAACTCACTTTTTGTTGTTGTCCCTGATACTCCATATCATGGGAGTACCAGTTTTGATTGGTACTAACATGTTGTCTTTTAATTTTTCAGAGGCTGTGTCTAGCGATCAGCGCCTATCAAGTCCATGGCGAATGGCGATGCTGAGTCTCACAGGTCAAAGAAAATATGAAGCCAAATCAGGTATTGTAGGTTTTGTTAAAACTACTAAGCCCAATGGCTGGTGGGCGCGTGATGGTGGAAGGTTTGACACGTGCTGGTGCTGGTACTAGTTGGCCTGTAAATGAGTCGGTGGATGAGCTACCTAGTTCTGAGCTACCTGGTGGGCTAGTTGTTTCTCCAAGTTTGCTTAAATAACGCTAAGCGAGTTTCTTAAGAGAAAGCAAATCACGCACCACACTCAGTGATTATTCCACCCAAAACAATTCTGTGCAATCTTTTTTTCAAGCCACAGTGGTGAACAATAGCCAATCTACTCCACCTATTTCCCATAATAGTTCCAATAACAATTTTTTCCCAAAGCATTGCATGTGAATTTGGGTCCAAATCAAGTCAACGAGGCTCGTGACATGTTGTGTCACTGGAAAAGTGTTTTCGCTTTACATGATTTGGATTTAGGTAATGCTTCAGGTGTGAAACACCACATTCGCTTAACAGATGATACTCCTCTCAAAGAGACATCAAGACGTATTCCGCCTGCAATGATTGACGAGGTGCGTCAACATCTACAGGAAATGTCTGATCTTGGTGTTATTCGTGGGTCCGAAAGACCTTATGCATCAAATGTTGTACTTGTCAAAAAGAAAGATGGCAATCTGAGATTTTGTATTGATTTGTGCCGTCTTAATTCTGTAACTGTTCGTGATGCATACGCTTTGCCTCGTATTGATGATACATTTGATGCTTTGAGTGGGGCTAAATGGTTCAGTACGCTAGATTTTAAAGGGTGCGTATTGCCAAGTTGAAGTAGCTAAAGAAGACAAATGTAAAACAGCTTTTTCTGTCCATCCACTTGGATTTTGGGAATGCAATATGATGCCGTTCTCACTAATGCACCCGCCACTTTTCAACCTCTTATGGAATCCGTCATGGGGGATTTACATTTGAATTCCTGTTTATTGTACCTTGATGATATTGTAGTCTTTAGTCGCACCTATGAGGAACATTTGGAAAAGCTGCAGAAAGTTTTTCAACGGCTTGAGGACAAGGGCCTCATGTTAAAGCCGAGTAAGTGCAAGCTGTGTCAGATGTCCATAAAATATCTAGGTCATATTGTTTCTGAGGATGGTGTGGCTACTGATCCAGAGAAGATCAAAGCAGTAAAGGAATGACCAATCCCTTGTACGGCTGCAAAACTTCATAGTTTTCTTGGTTTTGTTGGTTTTTATCGCCAAAAAAGTGGTGACACATATACCCTCAAAGCCTGTGGTGAGTTCCTCAGAAGATTCTGACTCAGAGACAGAGTCAAGTGTTGGTCCTTTCCTAAGGTGCTATATTAACAACATTCCTGATGTCCCAGTACCTATACAACCCGTGGAAGATTCACCTGTTACAGTGAGGCAATCTGGTAGAGTTCGCCGAAAGCATGTATGCATGGGAGAAAACTACCAAATGCTGCACAGTGTACCAGCAAGCTCAGGTTCCATGTGGAACCAAAGAGTAAATCTTGCCCAAGGTATTTTATCGCTCTTGTTGGGCGAGTAAGTATAAATGAATGTAAAATTGTTTTTTGTCATGTTGTAAAATGTAAGATGATACAAAGAAAAGTAAAGTTGAAATTTACGTAATTGGTTCTAATGAAATATTTGAGGTTTTGCTGTATTAACTAACCTGCATTAAAATGTAATTTAGAATTTACCACATCACTGTATTAAGTGAGGACAAAGTATTGTGTTAGTTTAATTCAATATCATATGAAATTATAGCAACTGTTTTATTTATATATATATATATATCAATTTCTAAGTAATTGAACTGAATTTATATTTTGGATCATTATTATTGACATGAAGATTTATTCTATTTTTGCTTTTGTGTTTCAGATATTAGAATAATATTTGAACAGTGATTGTATCTAAGAGTTTATAGGTGTGGGTTATAATAGACTGCTTGGATAGGTTTGCGCGTGAACAATTGTCTGATTAAAACAGTTCAGAGTTGCTCACCGTGTGGCGTGTTGTCATTAAAATGTGTGTAACAGCTGTTTGATTTAAACAGTTCAGCGTTGCTCACCGTGTGGCGTGTTGTTATTGGAAAAGGTGTATTATATGTAGTAGTAAATCATTGCCTTACATCACTTTTCGGAACAAATGGTCTTTTAAGTGACATTGTAATATGATAAAAACGTTGTAGTCAATTGATGAGATGAATGATGTACAGATGATGATGTGAGGGTGGGGGTGACAGGGCATGGTGGGATATTGAGAGCGTTTTCCTTAGCTCGCCCGCTAAGGGGTTCTGAGCATGTCTAGGGGAGCTAGCTCCATTCATCCCACGTGAGAAACCTAATGTCAAACACACTATTGCTGGTTATTTAAGGCTACCACGGCCTACATCAGCGCCAGCACTGATGCGGGTGCTACATTGGCTCCGCTGTTGAGCGGAGAAACCAGGGTACACCACTGGCAATCCGCCCGAAGATTATGGCCAGATACGAGGAGGCTGCTCCTGTCTTGGATGATTGCTGTAGACTAGTGCTTCCGTACAATGCCGTACACAGCATCCAAAAGACGAAACAGATCCCTAATGACCCTCCCTGGATGGGGGCAAAAAGTACTACTACTAGCAATCATCCCAGTACCCCTATAATTATATGCATCCATGATGTTGTATTTTTGAATTTCTATTAACAATTTTGAAGTGGCAGCCACCAAAAGTAATTGTTTTATTGTTTGATGTATTCTGGTTGTGAATGACAAATAGTGACACATAATTTGGTTGGTTGGCAGATAAACAGGGTGCCACAAAAAGTTATGTTGTTGTTATTTTGCTTTATGTTAATATATCATCACAGAGAAAAAATAAGTACGGACCTTTTGTAAACTCAGTATGCTGGAATTGTTAAATTACTGTTGAAAAGGCACTGCTCATGAAATTATTTGTTATGTATTATCTCCGACATCTAAATTTGACATACATTAGGTTTTTCAAAGAAAACTTCATGTATCTGAGATTAAAGGTGTGGACACCTTTCCTTAAAGAGGGGGAGTGTGTGACAGGTTGAAATAATCAACTGTATTATTATTATTATAATGAATGTCCTCGTTTTAAATGTACATTATTATTATTACACTGGTTAGTATCCAATGCGCACTGAGCTCAGAGACATGAAACACGGGATGTAATGAATGCGTCCGTTGATTCGGGATCGAGCCCAGACAGGACCCATCTTCCAACTTTATGTCCGCACGTCTGAATGATGGTCTGTTAGCTAGCTCTATCAACTCGGTATTGTAATTGTTACAGGTCATTGTGTCATAAGGTCATGTTTATATTTCTATGTGTGTCAAATTATTGTCAAATAAGCAATGTTTGAGACCGCGAAGTTTGAGTGTATTTAGTAACTTGTAATTGCTCTCTTTGCTTGTAACTTTGGCAATATGTCTTATAAAGTTTCCGTGAATGTTAGTGTCAATTCGACTAACTGTTAATAATTTAGGTAAGCCCGATTTTTATGTTAATAAGTAATCTTATAAGTAACTCTCTCTGTTCTTCGACGTCATTCAGTCAGCACGTTTGAATGAGGGTCTGTTAACTAGCTTTATCAATTCGGTATTGTAATTGTTACAGGTCATGCAGATCTATCAGAACATTGGGCATTCATCTTCATTCTCTGTCTTCACCCTGTAATCTTCATCCGAATATCCCAGACCTACCAATTGTTATCTTCACTTCAGTCTAGACTACATGTAATCGATTAATTCTGAGCTTCCGCCAGTGTGAACTATGTTTTAATTCTCTTTGGACATCACCTGATTGTGTCAAATCAACCTACTGGAAATTATACTGATTGTTATCCTGTTAATAAACTGGTTGCTGGTATACCTAAATCAAGTCAAGTGTTAAAGTTCCCTTTTTTCCTACATCCACATCAACCGCCGAAACTAAGCTGCCCGACTGAAAAAAGAACCCCAGTATATCTACTAAATCTAGACCTAATAATTAAACTCTATAATAGACCATACTACACCAGCAACATAATCCGATTAGTTAGTCCGGTCTATGGCAACTATTGGAGTAAGTAAGTAAGTAAAATGTTTGCTTTACTTCACTTTTCGGCCAGTATGGCCATTTAAGTGAACATTCCTAGTATTACAATATCCCATATTGTATAGTTAAAGTAGTAAAGGAAAGACAAAGCTAATAAAAACATGTTCGTACTAAAATATTCAGTTTAAAATGTTTGATATGATAATATGATGATGCTCCTGGCACCTATATGTAACGAGTCTGATGACATGTTGTAGCGCCTGCACTACAACACAGCTTAATGAGTATAAAAATGTCAGTATAAAATAATGTAAAATATGAAGTGATTATAAAATGAACGATTTTTCAAGTCACTATATCTCCATGAAATTGGAGTGATTGTGTAAAAACTACAAGTCTAAGTCAAAACAGTGTCATTGTCAAAACAAATATATAATATATACTATAATACTATATACTATAATCAAAAAAAGTAAACCCATTTAGACATAAATATGAATGACATAAACAATGAACAGAGAAGCCATTAAGTAAGTAAGT
Source organism: Flabesymbios commensalis (assembly GCA_964017125.1). Lineage (NCBI taxonomy): Eukaryota > Metazoa > Annelida > Polychaeta > Terebellida > Flabelligeridae > Flabesymbios > Flabesymbios commensalis. Next base: position 65,362,502 of record OZ024909.1, on the reverse strand, counting down.
AAAATGTCTTCTTTACTTCACTTTTCGGCCAGTATGGCCAGAGAAATCATTAAACCACAAAAAATTCGGAGACATGAAACACGGGATGTAATGAATGCGTCCGTTGATTCGGGATCGAACCCAGACAGGATCCATCTTCCAACTTTATGTCCGCACGTCTGAATGATGGTCTGTTAGCTAGCTCTATCAACTCGGTATTGTAATTGTTACAGGTCAGTGTGTCATAAGGTCATGTTTATATTTCTATGTGTGTCAAATTATTGTCAAATAAGCAATGTTTAAGACCGCGAAGTTTGAGTGTATTTGGTAACTTGTAATTGCTCTCTATGCTTGTAACTTTGGCAATATGTCTTATAAAGTTTCCGTGAATGTTAGTGTCAATTCGACTAACTGTTAATAATTTAAGTAAGCCCGATTTTTATGTTAATAAGTAATCTTATAAGTAACTCTCTCTGTTCTTCGACGTCATTCAGTCAGCACGTTTGAATGAGGGTCTGTTAACTAGCTTTATCAATTCGGTATTGTAATTGTTACAGGTCATGCAGATCTATCAGAACATTGGGCATTCATCTTCATTCTCTGTCTTCACCCTGTAATCTTCATCCGAATATCCCAGACCTACCAATTGTTATCTTCACTTCAGTCTAACCTACATGTAATCGATTAATTCTGAGCTTCCGCCAGTGTGAACTATGTTTTAATTCTCTTTGGACATCACCTGATTGTGTCAAATCACCCTACTGGAAATTATACTGATTGTTATCCTGTTAATAAACTGGTTGCTGGTATATCTAAATCAAGTCAAGTGTTGAAGTTCCCTTTTTTCCTACATCCACATCAACCGCCGAAACTAAGCTGCCCGACTAAAAAAAGAACCCCAGTATATCTACTAAATCTAGACCTAATAATTAAACTCTATAATAGACCATACTACACCAGCAACATAATCCGATTAGTTAGTCCGGTCTATGGCAACTATTGGAGTAAGTAAGTAAGTAAAATGTTTGCTTTACTTCACTTTTCGGCCAGCATGGCCATTTAAGTGAAAATTCCTAGTATTACAATATCCCATATTGTATAGTTAAAGTAGTAAAGGAAAGACAAAGCTAATAAAAACATGTTCGTACTAAAATATTCAGTTTAAAATATTTGATATGATAATATGATGATGCTCCTGGCACCTATATGTAACGAGTCTGATGACATGTTGTAGCGCCTGCACTACAACACAGCTTAATGAGTATAAAAATGTCAGTATAAAATAATGTAAAATATGAAGTGATTATAAAATGAACGATTTTTCAAGTCACTATATCTCCATGAAATTGGAGTGATTGTGTAAAAACTACAAGTCTAAGTCAAAACAAATATATAATATATACTATAATACTATATACTATAATCAAAAAAAGTAAACCCATTTAGACATAAATATGAATGACATAAACAATGAACAGAGAAGCCATTAAGTAAGTAAGTAAAATGTCTTCTTTACTTCACTTTTCGGCCAGTATGGCCAGAGAAATCATTAAACCACAAAAAATTCTCAAAAATTAAAGACTTACAGTGCCCCCACTGCTGGTAATAAGGTCTGTGATATTGAAGAACATCACAGAGCGATCACGAACCGTGAGGACACCGTAAGTCACCACAGGCTAATTGTACGGCAATGGCTTCTCTATGACATGCTGCATTATCCGCCAGGATGCCACAGAGAAACCTTTAAAACAATGAAGTGAAAAAATAATTATATGGCGATGGTTTCTTTCGGACATCCCGTCCATCGCAGGATGCCAAAGAGAAACCACTGCAAACACAAAAAAAAACAAATCATAGAGGAATTATGAGTAGAACTACAATGCCCCCACAGCTGGGGATCGGGTCTGTCATGGAGAGTTAGCACGACAGAGCGATCATAATCCGTGAGAGCACTGTAAGGCACCACAAGTACAATGAAAAAATATATAAAATATTATATAAATATGGATATATAAAGAATATATAAAGAATTTGAACTGAAAACTATTCGAAAATAAACATAACAACCTCAGTGAAAAACCCTAAGCCACCGGGAAGCAAACACAAAAAAACTTCACGTCAAAAAATAGAAAAACGTGGTTCGATGAAAGGTTTGGTTGTGCTTGGCCTTCTAAGAAGTTGCCCAGGGGGGACCACGCGGAGGTGACACCCTTCCCCCCCCCCCCCGGCAACTATTGGAATAGGATCAAACACTCATAAAAATAAATTTAAGAGTTTATCCTACTTCTATACCACAATTATAATATAATCTAAATAGGCTGGACAACATGTGCATGAACAAAGCAAAGTAGTAAGCCAAGGGTAGCTTGTGTCGTAATATAGTTTTTAGCTAATCGTTTGAAAGCTCCATTTCTCTTCTGTTGTTTTTAATTGAAGGGAATAATTAATGTTTTGATAGGTCTAAAGTATGAATGAGTTTAATTTATTTTTATTAAGGGTGGTTGGCTACCATGACAACTATCAGGATCAGGTAGAACCCTAAAAAAATGAAATTATTTTTTACCCTGTTGCCATACCACAATCTGGCAAGCGTAAGGGGAACCGAATTAAAGTAGGCCAGACATGTATAAAAAAAAAAATCAAATATGCAAAAAACAGCGATTTTTTTGGTTTTTCAACCAGTACGGCATATATATGTCATAATGGTTGCAGCTGAAAGGGTTAAAATGTTTCTGACAGACACTACAAAAAACACTGTGGCAGCAGGCGCAGACCACATGAAAAACACTGTGCCAGCAAGCAAACCATACACCACCGCCAAACCAGATACGTTTAGGCAAAAATCACAGGCTGCTGCAGGTGGTAGGGCCACCTCTACACAGGACAAGCCCCGAGAGATAAAGCTTTTACCCCGGACACCATGGACGCCCATGACACCAGGGGAGAAGAAGGAGGTTCTCAGGATCTGCGAGGAATTGGCGACGTTCCCGGAGCTAACCAGCGATGAGGAGGAGCAGATGGAGGCAGCTATGGCACAGTGGTGTTAAACTCTGAACCACCGGCCAGATTCTGTATAGACTTTAAGTAAACTGGCGACATGGTCCAGATAAACTATGTTTTAAAGCTTCTAAACTGTCATTTTAAGCATGGATCCTGCCCAGTTGTAAAAATATACAGACGGCATGGCCATCATGGAGACCACCAGAACCCTACGCCGACATCACGAACAATGTATCCAGGCGTTGATACGTCAAACGACACCGTGTGACGGGACCAGCACGACAGGCGTCAGGGCCTGGTTTAAGGACATTGAAATGGCTGGTGACGAGGTGGGCGCCGAGAATCAGATCGAGATTGCTGCTAGGACTGCGGCCGGCTCATTGCGCTGGGAGCTGGAGCGCTACGTCACTGGCGTCCTGGCCACCAATGACGATATAAAAGCCAGGTTTAATGTGCTGTGGACAGATGTAGAAGTAGTAGTAAATTATTGCTTTACATCACTTTTCGGCACAAATGGTCTTTTAAGTGACATTGTAATACGATAACAAGGCCCGTCGGCGACGGAAATAGGCCTCAGCCTCGAATCATCAATTAAAAGATATCATATTTAAAATTTATTTAGTACTTATAGCCTATAGCCTAGGCCTACTCGGACTTACTTGCTCTCAAATTAAACAAGGCCTGTCGGCGACGGAAAAAGGCCTCAGCCTCTAATCATCGTTTAAAAGTGGAAATCATTTGAAACAAGAGCACATTCGACAATAGCCCGCCGCGATTATTGAAATTGTCGGTCGGCCATTTTGAATTTGATCAAGTTTAATTCTTTTATGGTATATCTCTACCTGAAACTGCACATTTTGCTTTATAGTAATGGTCTAACTATCTGGTCGGGTTTTCCAGATATTACGCATAATAAAAAAAAAATTGCTGATATTCAGCCATTTTGGCCACCTTGACCTAGTTTCTGTCCGAATCTTGCCAAATTGCAAACTTATTCGAGCTATTAGGGAAATGGATATATAATATATATGTTGGAGCGAAAGATAAAAAAATGTCGAGTGGATCGCGTTAACGAGAAAATTTGACGATCGGAAGTGGCCGCAGGTCGGCCATTTTTAATTTTATCATGTTGAAATTTTTCATGGTATATCCCTACCTGGAACTGCACATTTTGTTCTATAGTAATGGTCTAGCTATCTGGTCCGGTTTTCCAGATATTACGTATATTAAAAAAATAATGGCCGATAATCGGCCATTTTGGGCGCCATGACCTAGTTTCTGTCCGAATCTTGTCCAATTTCGAACTCATCTGAGCTATTAGTGAAATGGATATCTGGTATAATTTTTGGTGCGAAACAGAAAAAAATGTTGAGTGAATCGCGTTAACGAGAAAAATTGACGATCGGAAGTGGCCGCAGGTCGGCCATTTTGAATTTTTTCATGTTGAAATTTTTCATAGTATATCCCTACCTGAAACTGCACATTTTGTTCTATGGTAATGGTCTAGCTATCTGGTCCGGTTTTCTAGATATTACATATATTAAAAAAATAATGGCCGATAATAGGCCATTTTGGCCGCCATGACATAGTTTCTGTACGAATGTTGCTCAATTTCGAACTCATCCGAGCTATTAGTGAAATGGATATCTGGAATAAATTTTGGAGCAAAACATCAAAAATTGTTGAGTGAATCGCGTTAACGAGAAAATTTGACGATCTAAAGTGGCCGCAGGTCGGCCATTTTGAATTTTTGCATGTTGAAATTTTTCGTGGTATATCCCCACCTGGAACTGCACATTTTTTTCTATAGTAATGGTCCAGCTATCTGGTCCGGTTTTTCAGATATTATGCATTTAAAAATAATAATGCCGCCATGACCTTGTTTCTGTCCGAATCTTGCCCAATTTCGAACTCATCCTAGCTGTTAGTGAGATGGATATCTGGTATAAATTTTGGAGCGAAACATCAAAAATTGTTGAGTAAATCGCGTTAACAAGAAAAATTGTCGATCGGAAAAAAGTCAAGGTCATAGGGGTCACAGAAAGGTCAAATGGGAAATTGGTCAAGCTTTAGTCATGATTAAACCTGTATGTGAAGTTCAATGTGCATTCCAGTTATGTGAAACAAGTTATAGTTCTAACTAGGGCCTAAGGCCTCATGTGTTTGGGGCGAAGGGAGGATTCTGAAATACTACAAATTATTCAATTAGAAGGGTCATTCTGATTGCTCAGAATGGCATACTCGCTCATGACGGCATGCCCTTATATGCGTATTAAATCTGTGATTTTGATAAAATTGTGATGTTTTACTGATGATCGCAACACACGCCTTGCAACGGCGACAACATAAACTGAACGAGGAATGTTGTGTGCTTATTTTATCTATATAAGGACTGATATCAATGAATAATTAAATGTTGATCATCCTCTTGTCACAGCTTCACCTAGACTGAGGTTGTATATGTTCCAATTTTATGTTAGTCATGCCGGACAGGCAACAACTTAAATTTGGCTATTTAGCCACCATAGGCTATGTAGGCCTATTGCATCTGATATGAATGTCCAAACCAGCACAGGTCGACGACTGTTACACAGTATGTGTTTTCTGCCTCACTTTATTGCCTAGGTAGGGGCTAAGTAGGTCTACATCACATCAAAATTAGATTTGTCCACTATGCATATCATTTTTCAATGAATGGCTAGACTACAATGAGCGGAAAATTATACCCCACAGTTATCAAGTAGCATGGCAAGGGGTGGCATGTCTTGAACATCGATTTTGCAGATATGGGATACTTTACTATGAAATTATATTATCATTCATACATAAAACTATTTTACCCATAAAAATAATTATATGAACACGTTACTAAAAGATATTTAGCAGTCTGCATTAAACTTGAATTTTAAGTCTCAGTTGCAACTTCCATGGTGACACTGTCAGGTCTTGTATTCACAGAAAAATAGCCATCAATTGACGGCAGGACCCGTAGTCATAGTCTCTATCTATCAACATCAAAAATTAAAAATGTATGCACATGTGTCCCTAAGTCAAGGCGTTGTGAAATTACCACGCTTACAAGTCTTTTTGTTTTCCATAACCTGGTGACCTCGAAATTAGGTCAAGGTCACTAAAAGTCGAACTTGACCTTCAGATTAGTGTCATGCACATGGGGTAAAAACGTGAAGGCTTTTAGCAGGTTAATAGGTGAAAAACTAACATGACATATGTATAAAGCCCACACTTTTCAAGCAAATAACGTGTCATCTTTGCATAACATTATTTGCATGCACGAGCGTGTTAATTTCAGTTAGCACTTCAATGCACGCAGTTAATTTAAAGAAAACATTGTTCCTTGCAGTTGACAAGAGTTCGCACGCAAGTGATACAATTCTAGTTCCCATTAGATAGAAAGTCTATGCTAAATGTATATTTCATCAATTACTATTGCAACCATACATGCTAACCTGAAATAATTATATAACAGATCAAAAACCGAATAGGACTTGGCCTACATGTTAAATTGACTTCGCATGTTCTTGCTTGGATACCTTCAATTGTGGTCCATTGTGACTGGGTTGAAACTTTTAAAAACCCGATTAGTTGCCATTAGCCTATTCTGCGTATTAGCAACCCTTATTATGATACATGATGTAGGCAAGCTAAGTATTACCATGATCACCACCCTGACTTAATATACATGATGTAGACAACCCTATTGGTGTGAAGATGTATACCTGGCAACTTCCCCTGAGACAATCATCCTGTTAATATATATATAACGTTACCGGCAGGTGACGTTTTCTTGTAATTTCATTCATCACTGATCAGTGTTGATGCCCGATGCACCTTGTCAATCCTACATCAATCCCTGTGTTATGTTAACGCTGGTCCAGCATCTACAACGCTGGCCCAGCATTGATGTGTTGTGTTTTCTCAGTAGGCGACAGCATGAATATCAGTTGCGATCCCAGAAAACAACACACGTTGACCCAATGCTGGATTAATGTTGGGCCACCATCTCAGACGTTGGGCCAGCATTAATCCAACAGGTCAACGTGTCGTGTTTGCTGGGATGCCTGTATGCCCAGCAGTCTGGCGAATGAAAGTGGGCTATCAGCATGTTGTGCATACATTACAGGCCCACTGCAACTGCCTTGTAAAGACAAAAACAGCATTACAAGTGAGCAGGTACAACCATTTGGCTTTGCAAAGCGTGCTATGATAAGGCACATGTGTATAGGCCATATACCACCAGTGGGACCACGTGGGAGTGTTTAATATACAAACACAGGAGACAGAGAAGACCAAATTATGTGCAGCGGGATTTTCCACAGTTGACGAGACTACTCCCAGTCTCAAAGCCTTGTAGGGCTAAGGCCAAACAACTTGGGGTCAACGCATAGTGGTTGTCTGTACTGGGATATATTACCTTTTGTTCTTGTATCCTACAGTAACCCAGCAAAAAATTATTTGATGTTGGTTTAAGGTTGGCCCATCGTCTGCGATGCTAGCATATCATTGAAGCAACTTTTGGGTGAACGTCTGCTGGGGATGAGTTAATACAGACAAGCTGACCTCATTTTCCACCCCTATGATAAATATTCATGATCTGTCTGTCAGCGTAACGCCAAATATGGCCATAAAGCACAACGTGATCACTATGTGTGTAGAAAAGACAACAGGGACCGTCTACCAAAATCTCTTAAGGAGACGTGAAACCACGTGAAGAAGCTATCTATAGCGTCTGGGTTTTTATATATGCTCCACGAATCTAAGGGGAGGAGGTCGATTTATCAATGAAATGCGCCTGTCTACAGGTTTTATGAATGGAGTGACGCCACTTTTTGTCCCAAATATTTCTCTGGACCACGATAATAACGTGGGTGGGCCATCGCAAAAAAGTGGCGGACAGACGGACGGACGGACGGACGCGCCTGGTGACGACAATGGGCATCCGCCAAAATTTTGGCTGAGGCCTAAAAATGATCAACCAGGATCGCATGATTTTCGGCGATTTCTCCGTCAATTTTGAACCGATTTCCTTGAAATTTTGCAAAGGCCATTTTCTATTAAAATCCTAACAGGGGTAAAAAATTCGCAAAATTATATTTAATATTTCAAAAGTTAGACCATTTGCCATGTAGGTTTAATAAAATTCTTGAATTAGTTTAATGGGGTTATAGAGGGACGTCGTATTTTAGTGAAACGGGTAAATGGTATAAATTTCACCCGAGCTATTAGTGAAATGGATATATGGTAGAGTATACATTTTTGAGTGAAACATAAAAAAATGTTGAGTGAACCGGGGGTCCGGTTTGGCAGATATTACGCATATTAAAAAAATAATGGGCGATAATCGGCCATTTTGGCCGCCATGACCTAGTTTCTGTCTGAATCTTGCCCAATTTCGAACTCTTCCGAGCTAAACTTAGATATATGATATAAATTTTGGAGCGAAACATGAAAAAATGTTGAGTGAATCGCGTTAAAGAGAAAATTTGTCAATCAAAAGTGGCCGCAAATCGGCCATTTTTAATTTTATTATGTTGAAATTTTTCATGGTATATCCCTACCTGGAACTGCACATTTTGTTTTATAGTAATGTTCTAGCGATCTGGTCCGGTTTTACATTTTGGAGCGATACATAAAAAAATGTTGAGTGAATCGCGTTAACGAGAATAATTGTCGATCGGAAAAAAGTCAAGGTCAAAGAGGTTACAAAAAGGTCAAATGTGCAATTAGTCAAGCTTTAGTCATGATTACCCGGATGTGAAGTTTAATGTGCATTCCAGTTATGTGAAACAAGTTATAGTTCTAAAAAGTGGCGGACAGACGGACGGACGGACGGACGGACGGACGCGCCTGGTGACGACAATAGGCATCCGCAAAATTTTGACTGAGGCCTAAAAACGTTGTAGTCAATTAATGAGATGAATGATGTACAGATGATGATGTGAGGGCGGGGGTGATGTGAAGGCCCATCTGCTGACCTCTTTTATTAATGTGGACGAGAGCAGTGCCCTCTGCGATGAAGTGGAGATGACGAGGCAAAGTGTGTATGAACCAGGTGCTAGTATTAGAGACGTTTCCAAGAAGTCGCTGACGACGCCTACCCGGTGGACGCTAGGAACAAAGAACAGAACAGAATTTCTGATCAGAGCATTTGCCCGGGAGTTGCGCAGCGACGAACTAGCGCAGAAGCTGGTACAGAAGGGAAACCCTACCACGTTAGAAGAGGCATTCACCATACTGTCGGGGTACAGTGCTCGAAAGGACGCCTATGCTCGGCTGAGTCGTCATGAGGAGCCGATGGATGTCGCGCCTGTGACTCCCGGGCCATCGCGACCAGTGGTCATACAAGACTACAAGGCTGTCCTCCTATTGAAGAAACTGCTACAGAGCCAGGAAAGACAAAGTACACCCCAGGGCGCTGTGCATGAGCCCGGGGCTAGTTGGACTCCGGACGAAAACCTCTCTGTTTTGGGTGCTGTAGTGTCGGCCACGTGTGCCGAGAGTGCCGCCAAAGCCGCACGGGAATAGACAGAAGTTGTAGGTACGATCTCAGGCTTACCGGCGAAAGAGTCATTAAACGTAGTAATAGTAGTAAATCATCGCTTTACGTCACTTTTCGGCACGAATGGTCTTTTGAGTGACATTGTAATATGATAAAAACATTGTAGTCAATTGATAGGATGAATGATGTACAGATGATGTGAGGGTGATACATACTGACTGCACAGTGTATTTTGCTTCGTTACATACACTGACCGACACATAACCAATTTCCATTATTTCAGATCAAGGGAGACCCCCACTCTATTTCTCAAAGCATTTCCTCAGCCAATCAGAGCACTTTAAAGTTTCAAAGGGCTGACCAATAGAGGGACAGTTTACAATTCACGCTTCACTTCCGTTTAGAATCGGGTCAGAAAAGTGGCCATTTTTTTAATAACAACAAGTCACTTGATAAGTTTTCTTTCGCATAAAACTAATTAAAAAGCAAGACCCGGCTATATATGTTCATTCCATGAGGGAAGAGATGCGTTCATTTATATTAAGACCCGGATGGTGAAGTATTTGGCGTGACAAATTATAGATATTTCAAACAATGTCCGTCTCAGGTGGCCACTTAAAACAAAGTTCAAGTCAACTGTCACTGTTGGCGAACAAGCTGAAACTGGAGCAAATTGAAAGAAAACGTCTGGCCAAGACCAACGAATGCATGGAGGCTCGTTTGAGCAAAGCAGAAGTGACAATTCCTGAGCCAAAGTTATTCGATTCCGGAGAGGTCGACAGCCCCCCAAGAAGTAAATCAATGGGAAGAAACAACAGATGCACCATTAAGGACATGGACCTGACCCAGTCCTATCTGGAGGATTTGGTAGTCTGCTATGAAGAGTCTAGGAGCGAGGGAGATGTTTGGACAGTATCTATATCATCCAACATTCCGAGTCTAGAAATCAGGAAGGAATCTGAGGCGAAAGAGAAAGAAGCTGCCTAGAAGAGCGAGGAAGAAGCCAGGGTCAAGCTTGAGCTGCAGCAAAATTTTGCGAAAGAATCGAATTATTTATTGGAAAAGGAGTGCAAAAGATCATATTTTGCATTTGATCCTCTCTAGTATGTAAGCAGGATAAAATTTTCTGGTGAGTGTTGACCTCCATCAAGATTTGCCATCGATTTGCAGCTATAACCACAGCTTGAGTGCGGACTTAAATGTCATTTATTCCATACTTCGGTGGATTGTCGTGTATTAATTTTTTTATTGATATACTGCCTGATGCATAAGTAATACAATCCGCCCAAAGATTATGGCCAGATACGCGGAGGCTGCAGCTTCCCTTGGATGATTGCTGTAGACTAGTGCTTCCGTACCATGCCATACAGCATGCAACTGACGGAACAGATCCCTAATGACCCTCCCCGGATGGGGGCAAAAAGTACTACTACTAGCAAACATTCCAGTACCCCGTCATTAAACGAGCCCATAAGAAAGTGAGTCTTATTGCTACTGGCAAAACGCTCGCTCGTTTACGCGAGGAGTATGTTTGGCCAGGAATGTGACGTGAGATAGGAGAGCTATTAGAATTGTGCCCAGCCTGCCACGTGCACCAACGTCTTACAGATCATGTCCCAATGGGTGAAATGCCGTTATGCAAATAGTCGGGCTGATTTGATAGGATGAACCATGTATTTATTATGTTTAAAGTATTACGCATTTTAAAATGCGGGGTGAGGCGAGACTCGACTCTTACATCCATTTATACTGCCCTGTGGGGCCGGAGAGCGTTATCTGCTTACCAGTAAAGTGACCAGATGCTGCCTTTTGGCTTTGCAGTGCGATATACATCGTTTTGCTCTTTTTTCTATTTTTTACTATATATTCACAATCATTGCATATACAGCTTTACTTTGCACAGATTTATTACCAGGTCTCGCTTAACTTTGTACAGACAAAAATAGTATTAATAGATTATTTTGTTATGTTCTGGATGTAAGAAGAAATGTTTAAGACATAGTCGTTATTTAACAACAAGTCACTTGATAAGTTTTCTTTTCCATAAAACTAATTAAAAAGCAAGAATCAGCTATATATGTTCATTCCATGAGGGAAGAGATGCGTTTATTTATATTAGGACCCGGATGGTCTAGTATTTGGCATGACAAATTATAGATATTTCAAACAATGTCCGTCTCAGGTGGCCACTTAAAACAAAGTTAAAGTCAACTTCCTGAGCCAAAGTTAGTCGATTCCGGAGAGGTCGACAGTCCCCCAAGAAGTAAATCAATGGGAAGAAACAACAGATGCACCATTGAGGACATGGAACTGACCCAGTCCTATCTGGAGAATGTGGTAGTCTGCTATGAAAAGTCTAGGAGCGAGGGAGATGTTTGGACAGTATCTATATCATCCAACATTCCGAGTCTAGAAATCAGGAAGGAATCTCAGGCGAAAGAGAGAGAAGCAGCCTCGAAGAGCGAGGAAGAAGCCAGGGTCAAGCTTGAGCTGCAGCAGAATTTTGCGAAAGAATCGAATTATTTTTTTAGAGAAAAAGATAAATTAATGTATAGTGAGCCCATTAGTTAAACGTTACCGGTTGACAAAGCTTATAATTTATCTAAACTACCTGACAAAAAAGTTTCCCGGCTGAATGGCCATCATTGCACAGGCTCACGCACTTACACACACACACACACGTGGTTTGGCAGCAGATTTTTCCTTGTTGATGTGTACAACCGGGTCCTTCTACTGCTTTTATCTGGACCCCTGCGTTACATTCCGGCAAATTTTAATGCTAAATCGAGAGGATCGGTTGAGAAATTTGACAATATCATCATCTATTGATGGAAAAGGAGTGCAAAAGATCATATTTTGCATCTGATCCTCTCTAGTATGTAAGCAGGATAAAATTTTCTGGTGAGTGTTGACCTCCATCAAGATTTGCCATCGATTTGCAGCTATAACCACAGCTTGAGTGCGGACTTAAATGTCATTTATTCCATACTTCGGTGGATTGTCGTGTATTAATTTTTTTATTGATATACTGCCTGATGCATAAGTAATACAATCCGCCCAAAGATTATGGCCAGATACGCGGAGGCTGCAGCTTCCCTTGGATGATTGCTGTAGACTAGTGCTTCCGTACCATGCCATACAGCATGCAACTGACGGAACAGATCCCTAATGACCCTCCCCGGATGGGGGCAAAAAGTACTACTACTAGCAAACATTCCAGTACCCCGTCATTAAACGAGCCCATAAGAAAGTGAGTCTTATTGCTACTGGCAAAACGCTCGCTCGTTTACGCGAGGAGTATGTTTGGCCAGGAATGTGACGTGAGATAGGAGAGCTATTAGAATTGTGCCCAGCCTGCCACGTGCACCAACGTCTTACAGATCATGTCCCAATGGGTGAAATGCCGTTATGCAAATAGTCGGGCTGATTTGATAGGATGAACCATGTATTTATTATGTTTAAAGTATTACGCATTTTAAAATGCGGGGTGAGGCGAGACTCGACTCTTACATCCATTTATACTGCCCTGTGGGGCCGGAGAGCGTTATCTGCTTACCAGTAAAGTGACCAGATGCTGCCTTTTGGCTTTGCAGTGCGATATACATCGTTTTGCTCTTTTTTCTATTTTTTACTATATATTCACAATCATTGCATATACAGCTTTACTTTGCACAGATTTATTACCAGGTCTCGCTTAACTTTGTACAGACAAAAATAGTATTAATAGATTATTTTGTTATGTTCTGGATGTAAGAAGAAATGTTTAAGACATAGTCGTTATTTAACAACAAGTCACTTGATAAGTTTTCTTTTCCATAAAACTAATTAAAAAGCAAGAATCAGCTATATATGTTCATTCCATGAGGGAAGAGATGCGTTTATTTATATTAGGACCCGGATGGTCTAGTATTTGGCATGACAAATTATAGATATTTCAAACAATGTCCGTCTCAGGTGGCCACTTTAAACAAAGTTAAAGTCAACTTCCTGAGCCAAAGTTAGTCGATTCCGGAGAGGTCGACAGTCCCCCAAGAAGTAAATCAATGGGAAGAAACAACAGATGCACCATTGAGGACATGGACCTGACCCAGTCCTATCTGGAGAATGTGGTAGTCTGCTATGAAAAGTCTAGGAGCGAGGGAGATGTTTGGACAGTATCTATATCATCCAACATTCCGAGTCTAGAAATCAGGAAGGAATCTCAGGCGAAAGAGAGAGAAGCAGCCTCGAAGAGCGAGGAAGAAGCCAGGGTCAAGCTTGAGCTGCAGCAGAATTTTGCGAAAGAATCGAATTATTTTTTTAGAGAAAAAGATAAATTAATGTATAGTGAGCCCATTAGTTAAACGTTACCGGTTGACAAAGCTTATAATTTATCTAAACTACCTGACAAAAAAGTTTCCCGGCTGAATGGCCATCATTGCACAGGCTCACGCACTTACACACACACACACACGTGGTTTGGCAGCAGATTTTTCCTTGTTGATGTGTACAACCGGGTCCTTCTACTGCTTTTATCTGGACCCCTGCGTTACATTCCGGCAAATTTTAATGCTAAATCGAGAGGATCGGTTGAGAAATTTGACAATATCATCATCTATTGATGGAAAAGGAGTGCAAAAGATCATATTTTGCATCTGATCCTCTCTAGTATGTAAGCAGGATAAAATTTTCTGGTGAGTGTTGACCTCCATCAAGATTTGCCATCGATTTGCAGCTATAACCACAGCTTGAGTGCGGACTTAAATGTCATTTATTCCATACTTCGGTGGATTGTCGTGTATTAATTTTTTTATTGATATACTGCCTGATGCATAAGTAATACAATCCGCCCAAAGATTATGGCCAGATACGCGGAGGCTGCAGCTTCCCTTGGATGATTGCTGTAGACTAGTGCTTCCGTACCATGCCATACAGCATGCAACTGACGGAACAGATCCCTAATGACCCTCCCCAGATGGGGGCAAAAAGTACTACTACTAGCAAACATTCCAGTACCCCGTCATTAAACGAGCCCATAAGAAAGTGAGTCTTATTGCTACCGGCAAAACGCTCGCTCGTTTACGCGAGGAGTATGTTTGGCCAGGAATGTGACGTGAGATAGGAGAGCTATTAGAATTGTGCCCAGCCTGCCACGTGCACCAACGTCTTACAGATCATGTCCCAATGGGTGAAATGCCGTTATGCAAATAGTCGGGCTGATTTGATAGGATGAACCATGTATTTATTATGTTTAAAGTATTACGCATTTTAAAATGCGGGGTGAGGCGAGACTCGACTGTTACATCCATTTATACTGCCCTGTGGGGCCGGAGAGCGTTATCTGCTTACCAGTAAAGTGACCAGATGCCGCCTTTTGGCTTTGCAGTGCGATATACATCGTTTTGCTCTTTTTTCTATTTTTTACTATATATTCACAATCATTGCATATACAGCTTTACTTTGCACAGATTTATTACCAGGTCTCGCTTAACTTTGTACAGACAAAAATAGTATTAATAGATTATTTTGTTATGTTCTGGATGTAAGAAGAAATGTTTAAGACATAGTCGTTATTTAACAACAAGTCACTTGATAAGTTTTCTTTTCCATAAAACTAATTAAAAAGCAAGAATCAGCTATATATGTTCATTCCATGAGGGAAGAGATGCGTTTATTTATATTAGGACCCGGATGGTCTAGTATTTGGCATGACAAATTATAGATATTTCAAACAATGTCCGTCTCAGGTGGCCACTTTAAACAAAGTTAAAGTCAACTTCCTGAGCCAAAGTTAGTCGATTCCGGAGAGGTCGACAGTCCCCCAAGAAGTAAATCAATGGGAAGAAACAACAGATGCACCATTGAGGACATGGACCTGACCCAGTCCTATCTGGAGAATGTGGTAGTCTGCTATGAAAAGTCTAGGAGCGAGGGAGATGTTTGGACAGTATCTATATCATCCAACATTCCGAGTCTAGAAATGAGGAAGGAATCTCAGGCGAAAGAGAGAGAAGCAGCCTCGAAGAGCGAGGAAGAAGCCAGGGTCAAGCTTGAGCTGCAGCAGAATTTTGCGAAAGAATCGAATTATTTTTTTAGAGAAAAAGATAAATTAATGTATAGTGAGCCCATTAGTTAAACGTTACCGGTTGACAAAGCTTATAATTTATCTAAACTACCTGACAAAAAAGTTTCCCGGCTGAATGGCCATCATTGCACAGGCTCACGCACTTACACACACACACACACGTGGTTTGGCAGCAGATTTTTCCTTGTTGATGTGTACAACCGGGTCCTTCTACTGCTTTTATCTGGACCCCTGCGTTACATTCCGGCAAATTTTAATGCTAAATCGAGAGGATCGGTTGAGAAATTTGACAATATCAGCATCTATTGATGGAAAAGGAGTGCAAAAGATCATATTTTGCATCTGATCCTCTCTAGTATGTAAGCAGGATAATAATTTCTGGTGGGTGTTGACCTCCATCAAGATTTGCCATCGATCTGCAGCTATAACCACAGCTTGAGAGTGGACTTAAATGTCATTTATTCCATACTTCGATGGATTGTTGTGTATTATTTTTTTTATTTATATACTGCCTGATGCATAAGTAATAGAATCCGCCCAAAGATTATGGCCAGATACGAGGAGGCTGCAGCTTCCCTTGGATGATTGCTGTAGACTAGTGCTTCCATACCATGCCATACAGCATGCAACTGACGGAACAGATCCCTAATGACCCTCCCCGGATGGGGGCAAAAAGTACTACTACTAGCAATCATCCCAGTACCCCGTCATTAAACGAGCCCATAAGAAAGTGGGTCTTATGGCTACCGGCAAAACGCTTGCTCGTTTACGCGAGGCGTATGTTTGGCCAGGAATGTGACGTGAGATAGGAGAGCTATTGGAATTGTGCCCAGCCTGCCTCGTGCACCAACGTCGTACAGATCATGTCCCAATGGGTGAAATACCGTTAGCGACATATCCAATGCAAATAGGCGGGCTGATTTGATAGGATGAGCCATGTATTTATTATGTTTAAAGTATTACGCATTTTAAAATGCGGGGTGAGGTGAGCATCGACTCTTATATCCATTTATACTGCCCTGTGGGGCCGGAGAGCGTTATCTGCTTACCAGTAAAGTGACCAGATGCTGCTTTTTGGCTTTGCAGTGCGATATACATCGTTTTGCTCTTTTGCTATTTTTTACTATATATTCACAATCATTGCACATACAGCTTTACTTTGCACAGATTTATTACCAGGTCTCGCTTAACTTTGTACAGACAAAAATAGTATTAATAGATTATTTTGTTATGTTCTGGATGTAAGAAGAAATGTTTAAGACATAGTCGTTATTTAACAACAAGTCACTTGATAAGTTTTCTTTCGCATAAAACTAATTAAAAAGCAAGAATCGGCTATATATGTTCATTCCATGAGGGAAGAGATGCGTTTATTTATATTAGGACCCGGATGGTGAAGTATTTGGCATGACAAATTATAGATATTTCAAACAAAGTCCGTCTCAGGTGGCCACTTAAAACAAAGTTCAAGTCAACTTCCTGAGCCAAAGTTAGTCGATTCCGGAGAGGTCGACAGTCCTCTAAGAAGTAAATCAATGGGAAGAAACAACAGATGCACCATTGAGGACATGGCCATGACCCAGTCCTATCTGGAGAATTTGGTAGTCTGCTATGAAAAGTCTAGGAGCGAGGGAGATGTTTGGACAGTATGTATATCATCCAACATTCCTCTAGAAATCTAGAAGGAATCTCAGGCGAAAGAGAGAGAAGCCGCCTCGAAGAGCGAGGAAGAAGCCAGGGTCAAGCTTGAGCTGCAGCAAAATTTTGCGAAAGAATCAGATTATTTTTTTAGAGAAAAAGATAAATTATTGTATCGTGAGCCCATTAGTTAAACGTTACCGATTGACAAAGCTTATAATTTATCTAAACTACCTGACAAAAAAGTTTCTCGGCTGAATGGCCACCATTGCACCGGCTCACGCACTCACGCACACACACGTGGTTTGGCAGGATTTCTCCTTGTTGATGTGTACATCCGGGTCCTTCTACTGCTGTTATCTGGAACCCTGCGTTACATTCCGACAAATTTTAATGCTAAATCAAGAGGATCGGTTGAGAAATTTGACAAAATGATCATCTATTGATGGAAAAGGAGTGCAAAAGATCATATTTTGCATTTGATCCTCTCTAGTATGTAAGCAGGATAAAATTTTCTGGTGGGTGTTGACCTCCATCAGGATTTGCCATCGATCTGCAGCTATAACCACAGCTTGAGAGCGGACTTAAATGTCATTTATTCCATAGTTCGGTGGATCGTCGTGTATTAATTTTTTTATTTATATACTGCCTGATGCATAAGTAATACAATCCGCCCAAAGATTATGGCCAGATACGAGGAGGCTGCAGCTTCCCTTGGATGATTGCTGTAGACTGGTGCTTCCGTACCATGCCATACAGCATGCAACTGACGAAACAGATCCCTAATGACCCTCCCCGGATAGGGGCAAAAAGTACTACTACTAGCAAACATCCCAGTACCCCGTCATTAAACGAGCCCATAAGAAAGTTAGTCTTATTGCTACCGGCAAAACGCTCGCTCGTTTACGCGAGGAGTATGTTTGGCCAGGAATGTGACGTGAGATAGGAGAGCTAGTAGAATTGTGCCCAGCCTGCCACGTGCACCAACGTCGTATAGATCATGTCCAAATGGGTGAAGTGTCGTTATACAAATAGTCGGGCTGATTTGATAGGATGAACCATGTATTTATTATGTTTAAAGTATTACGCATTTTAAAATGCGGGGTGAGGTGAGCATCGACTCTTATATCCATTTATACTGCCCTGTGGGGCCGGAGAGCGTTATCTGCTTACCAGTAAAGTGACCAGATGCTGCCTTTTGGCTTTGCAGTGCGATATACATCGTTTTGCTCTTTTTCTATTTTTTACTATATATTCACAATCATTGCATATACAGCTTTACTTTGCACAGATTTATTACCAGGTCTCGCTTAACTTTGTACAGACAAAAATAGTATTAATAGATTATTTTGTTATATTCTGGATGTAAGAAGAAATGTTTAAGACATAGTCGTTATTTAACAACAAGTCACTTGATAAGTTTTCTTTTCCATAAAACTAATTAAAAAGCAAGAATCGGCTATATATGTTCATTCCATGAGGGAAGAGATGCGTTTATTTATATTAGGACCCGGATGGTCTAGTATTTGGCATGACAAATTATAGATATTTCAAACAATGTCCGTCTCAGGTGGCCACTTAAAACAAAGTTAAAGTCAACTTCCTGAGCCAAAGTTAGTCGATTCCGGAGAGGTCGACAGTCCTCTAAGAAGTAAATCAATGGGAAGAAACAACAGATGCACCATTGAGGACATGGACATGACCCAGTCCTATCTGGAGAATTTGGTAGTCTGCTATGAAGAGTCTAGGAGCGAGGGAGATGTTTGGACAGTATGTATATCATCCAACATTCCGAGTCTAGAAATCAGGAAGGAATCTCAGGCGAAAGAGAGAGAAGCCGCCTCGAAGAGCGAGGAAGAAGCCAGGGTCAAGCTTGAGCTGCAGCAAAATTTTGCGAAAGAATCAGATTATTTTTTTAGAGAAAAAGATAAATTATTGTATCGTGAGCCCATTAGTTAAACGTTACCGATTGACAAAGCTTATAATTTATCTAAACTACCTGACAAAAAAGTTTCTCGGCTGAATGGCCACCATTGCACCGGCTCACGCACTCACGCACACACACGTGGTTTGGCAGCAGATTTCTCCTTGTTGATGTGTACATCCGGGTCCTTCTACTGCTGTTATCTGGAACCCTGCGTTACATTCCGACAAATTTTAATGCTAAATCAAGAGGATCGGTTGAGAAATTTCACAAAATGATCATCTATTGATGGAAAAGGAGTGCAAAAGATCATATTTTGCATTTGATCCTCTCTAGTATGTAAGCAGGATAAAATTTTCTGGTGGGTGTTGACCTCCATCAGGATTTGCCATCGATCTGAAGCTATAACCACAGCTTGAGAGCGGACTTAAATGTCATTTATTCCATAGTTCGGTGGATCGTCGTGTATTGATTTTTTTATTCATATACTGCCTGATGCATAAGTGATACAATCCGCCCAAAGATTATGGCCAGATACGAGGAGGCTGCAGCTTCCCTTGGATGATTGCTGTAGACTGGTGCTTCCGTACCATGCCATACAGCATGCAACTGACAAAACAGATCCCTAATGACCCTCCCCGGATAGGGGCAAAAAGTACTACTACTACCAAACATCCCAGTACCCCATCATTAAACGAGCCCATAAGAAAGTTAGTCTTATTGCTACCGGCAAAACGCTCGCTCGTTTAAGCGAGGAGTATGTTTGGCCAGGAATGTGACGTGAGATAGGAGAGCTATTAGAATTGTGCCCAGCCTGCCACGTGCACCAACGTCGTATAGATCATGTCCAAATGGGTGAAATGTCGTTATGCAAATAGTCGGGCTGATTTGATAGGATGAACCATGTATTTATTATGTTTAAAGTATTACGCATTTTAAAATGCGGGGTGAGGAGAGACTCGACTCTTACATCCATTTATACTGCCCTGTGGGGCCGGAGAGCGTTATCTGCTTACCAGTAAAGTGACCAGATGCCGCCTTTTGGCTTTGCAGTGCGATATACATCGTTTTGCTCTTTTGCTATTTTTTACTATATATTCACAATCATTGCATATACAGCTTTACTTTGCACAGATTTATTACCAGGTCTCGCTTAACTTTGTACAGACAAAAATAGTATTAATAGATTATTTTGTTATGTTCTGGATGTAAGAAGAAATGCTTAAGACATAGTCGTTATTTAACAACAAGTCACTTGATAAGTTTTCTTTTCCATAAAACTAATTAAAAAGCAAGAATCGGCTATATATGTTCATTCCATGAGGGAAGAGATGCGTTTATTTATATTAGGACCCGGATGGTCTAGTATTTGGCATGACAAATTATAGATATTTCAAACAATGTCCGTCTCAGGTGGCCACTTAAAACAAAGTTAAAGTCAACTTCCTGAGCCAAAGTTAGTCGATTCCGGAGAGGTCGACAGTCCCCCAAGAAGTAAATCAATGGGAAGAAACAACAGATGCACCATTGAGGACATGGACATGACCCAGTCCTATCTGGAGAATTTGGTAGTCTGCTATGAAGAGTCTAGGAGCGAGGGAGATGTTTGGACAGTATGTATATCATCCAACATTCCGAGTCTAGAAATCAGGAAGGAATCTCAGGCGAAAGAGAGAGAAGCCGCCTCGAAGAGCGAGGAAGAAGCCAGGGTCAAGCTTGAGCTGCAGCAAAATTTTGCGAAAGAATCAGATTATTTTTTTAGAGAAAAAGATAAATTATTGTATCGTGAGCCCATTAGTTGAACGTTACCGATTGACAAAGCTTATAATTTATCTAAACTACCTGACAAAAAAGTTTCTCGGCTGAATGGCCACCATTGCACCGGCTCACGCACTCACGCACACACACGTGGTTTGGCAGCAGATTTCTCATTGTTGATGTGTACATCCGGGTCCTTCTACTGCTGTTATCTGGAACCCTGCGTTACATTCCGACAAATTTTAATGCTAAATCAAGAGGATCAGTTGAGAAATTTGGCAAAATGATCATCTATTGATGGAAAAGGAGTGCAAAAGATCATATTTTGCATTTGATCCTCTCTAGTATGTAAGCAGGATACAATTTTCTGGTGGGTGTTGACCTCCATCAGGATTTGCCATCGATCTGCAGCTATAACCACAGCTTGAGAGCAGACTTAAATGTCATTTATTCCATAGTTCGGTGGATCGTCGTGTATTAATTTTTTTATTCATATACTGCCTGATGCATAAGTAATACAATCCGCCCAAAGATTATGGCCAGATACGAGGAGGCTGCAGCTTCCCTTGGATGATTGCTGTAGACTGGTGCTTCCGTACCATGCCATACAGCATGCAACTGACAAAACAGATCCCTAATAACCCTCCCCGGATAGGGGCAAAAAGTACTACTACTAGCAAACATCCCAGTACCCCGTCATTAAACGAGCCCATAAGAAAGTTAGTCTTATTGCTACCGGCAAAACGCTCGCTCGTTTACGCGAGAGTATGTTTGGCCAGGAGTGTGACGTGAGATAGGAGAGCTATTAGAATTGTGCCCAGCCTGCCACGTGCACCAACGTCGTATAGATCATGTCCAAATGGGTGAAATGTCGTTATGCAAATAGTCGGGCTGATTTGATAGGATGAACCATGTACTTATTATGTTTAAAGTATTACGCATTTTAAAATGCGGGGTGAGGCGAGACTCGACTCTTACATCCATTTATACTGCCCTGTGGGGCCGGAGAGCGTTATCTGCTTACCAGTAAAGTGACCAGATGCCGCCTTTTGGCTTTGCAGTGCGATATACATCGTTTTGCTCTTTTTCTATTTTTTACTATATATTCACAATCATTGCATATACAGCTTTACTTTGCACAGATTTATTACCAGGTCTCGCTTAACTTTGTACAGACAAAAATAGTATTAATAGATTATTTTGTTATGTTCTGGATGTAAGAAGAAATGTTTAAGACATAGTCGTTATTTAACAACAAGTCACTTGATAAGTTTTCTTCTCCATAAAACTAATTAAAAAGCAAGAATCGGCTATATATGTTCATTCTATGAGGGAAGAGATGCGTTTATTTATATTAGGACCCGGATGGTCTAGTATTTGGCATGACAAATTATAGATATTTCAAACAATGTCTGTCTCAGGTGGCCACTTGAAACAAAGTTCAAGTCAACTTCCTGAGCCAAAGTTAGTCGATTCCGGAGAGGTCGACAGTCCCCCAAGAAGTAAATCAATGGGAAGAAACAACAGATGCACCATTGAGGAC
This sequence comes from Flabesymbios commensalis, assembly GCA_964017125.1. Classification (NCBI taxonomy): domain Eukaryota; kingdom Metazoa; phylum Annelida; class Polychaeta; order Terebellida; family Flabelligeridae; genus Flabesymbios; species Flabesymbios commensalis. The sequence goes on along the minus strand of OZ024909.1, from coordinate 65,340,079 downwards.
ATGGACCTGACCCAGTCCTATCTGGAGAATTTGGTAGTCTGCTATGAAGAGTCTAGGAGCGAGGGAGATGTTTGGACAGTATGTATATCATCCAACATTCCGAGTCTAGAAATCAGGAAGGAATCTCAGGCGAAAGAGAGAGAAGCCGCCTCGAAGAGCGAGGAAGAGGCCAGGGTCAAGCTTGAGCTGCAGCAAAATGTTACGAAAGAATCAGATTATTTTTTTAGAGAAAAAGATAAATTATTGTATCGTGAGCCCATTAGTTAAACGTTACCGATTGACAAAGCTTATAATTTATCTAAACTACCTGATAAAAAAGTTTCCCGGCTGAATGGCCACCATTGCACCGGCTCACGCACTCACACACACACACGTGGTTTGGCAGCAGATTTCTCCTTGTTGATGTGTACATCCGGGTCCTTCTACTGCTTTTATCTGGAACCCTGCGTTACATTCCGGCAAATTTTAATGCTAAATCAAGAGGATCGGTTGAGAAATTTGACAAAATGATTATCTATTGATGGAAAAGGAGTGCAAAAGATCATATTTTGCATTTGATCCTCTCTAGTATGTAAGCAGGATAAAATTTTCTGGTGGGTGTTGACCTCCATCAGGATTTGCCATCGATCTGCAGCTATAACCACAGCTTGAGAGCGGACTTAAATGTCATTTATTCCATAGTTCGGTGGATCGTCGTGTATTAATTTTTTTATTCATATACTGCCTGATGCATAAGTAATACAATCCGCCCAAAGATTATGGCCAGATACGAGGAGGCTGCAGCTTCCCTTGGATGATTGCTGTAGACTAGTGCTTCCATACCATGCCATACAGCATGCAACTGACGAAACAGATCCCTATTGACCCTCCCCGGATAGGGGCAAAAAGTACTACTACTAGCAAACATCCCAGTACCCCGTCATTAAACGAGCCCATAAGAAAGTTAGTCTTATTGCTACCGGCAAAACGCTCGCTTGTTTACGCGAGGAGTATGTTTGGCCAGGAATGTGACGTGAGATAGGAGAGCTATTAGAATTGTGCCCAGCCTGCCACGTGCATCAACGTCGTATAGATCATGTCCAAATGGGTGAAATGTCGTTATGCAAATAGTCGGGCTGATTTGATAGGATGAACCATGTATTTATTATGTTTAAAGTATTACGCATTTTAAAATGCGGGGTGAGGCGAGACTCGACTCTTACATCCATTTAAACTGCCCTGTGGGGCCGGAGAGCGTTATCTGCTTACCAGTAAAGTGACCAGATGCCGCCTTTTGGCTTTGCAGTGCGATATACATCGTTTTGCTTTTTTTCTATTTTTTACTATATATTCACAATCATTGCATATACAGCTTTACTTTGCACAGATTTATTACCAGGTCTCGCTTAACTTTGTACAGACAAAAATAGTATTAATAGATTATTTTGTTATGTTCTGGATGTAAGAAGAAATGTTTAAGACATAGTCGTTATTTAACAACAAGTCACTTGATAAGTTTTCTTTTCCATAAAACTAATTAAAAAGCAAGAATCAGCTATATATGTTCATTCCATGAGGGAAGAGATGCGTTTATTTATATTAGGACCCGGATGGTCTAGTATTTGGCATGACAAATTATAGATATTTCAAACAATGTCCGCCTCAGGTGGCCACTTAAAACAAAGTTAAAGTCAACTTCCCGAGCCAAAGTTAGTGATTCCGGAGAGGTCGACAGTCCCCCAAGAAGTAAATCAATGGGAAGAAACAACAGATGCACCATTGAGGACATGGACCTGACCCAGTCCTATCTGGAGAATGTGGTAGTCTGCTATGAAAAGGAGCGAGGGAGATGTTTGGACAGTATCTATATCATCCAACATTCCGAGTCTAGAAATCAGGAAGAAATCTCAGGCGAAAGAGAGAGAAGCAGCCTCGAAGAGCGAGGAAGAAGCCAGGGTCAAGCTTGAACTGCAGCAGAATTTTGCGAAAGAATCGAATTATTTTTTTAGAGAAAAAGATAAATTAATGTATAGTGAGCCCATTAGTTAAACGTTACCGGTTGACAAAGCTTATAATTTATCTAAACTACCTGACAAAAAAGTTTCCTGGCTGAATGGCCATCATTGCACAGGCTCACGCACTTACACACACACACACACGTGGTTTGGCAGCAGATTTTCCCTTGTTGATGTGTACAACCGGGTCCTTCTACTGCTTTTATCTGGACCCCTGCGTTACATTCCGGCAAATTTTAATGCTAAATCGAGAGGATCGGTTGAGAAATTTGCCAATATCATCATCTATTGATGGAAAAGGAGTGCAAAAGATCATATTTTGCATCTGATCCTCTCTAGTATGTAAGCAGGATAATAATTTCTAGTGGGTGTTGACCTCCATCAAGATTTGCCATCGATCTGCAGCTATAACCACAGCTTGAGAGTGGACCTAAATGTCATTTATTCCATACTTCGATGGATTGTTGTGTATTATTTTTTTTTATTTATATACTGCCTGATGCATAAGTAATACAATCCGCCCAAAGATTATGGCCAGATACGAGGAGGCTGCAGCTTCCCTTGGATGATTGCTGTAGACTAGTGCTTCCGTACCATGCCATACAGCATGCAACTGACGAAACAGATCCCTAATGACCCTCCCCGGATAGGGGCAAAAAGTACTACTACTAGCAAACATCCCAGTACCCCGTCATTAAACGAGCCCATAAGAAAGTTAGTCTTATTGCTACCGGCAAAACGCTCGCTCGTTTACGCGAGGAGTATGTTTGGCCAGGAATGTGACGTGAGATAGGAGAGCTATTAGAATTGTGCCCAGCCTGCCACGTGCACCAACGTCGTATAGATCATGTCCAAATGGGTGAAGTGTCGTTATACAAATAGTCGGGCTGATTTGATAGGATGAACCATGTATTTATTATGTTTGAAGTATTACGCATTTTAAAATGCGGGGTGAGGTGAGCATCGACTCTTATATCCATTTATACTGCCCTGTGGGGCCGGAGAGCGTTATCTGCTTACCAGTAAAGTGACCAGATGCTGCCTTTTGGCTTTGCAGTGCGATATACATCGTTTTGCTCTTTTTCTATTTTTTACTATATATTCACAATCATTGCATATACAGCTTTACTTTGCACAGATTTATTACCAGGTCCCGCTTAACTTTGTACAGACAAAAATAGTATTAATAGATTATTTTGTTATATTCTGGATGTAAGAAGAAATGTTTAAGACATAGTCGTTATTTAACAACAAGTCACTTGATAAGTTTTCTTTTCCATAAAACTAATTAAAAAGCAAGAATCGGCTATATATGTTCATTCCATGAGGGAAGAGATGCGTTTATTTATATTAGGACCCGGATAGTCTAGTATTTGGCATGACAAATTATAGATATTTCAAACAATGTCCGTCTCAGGTGGCCACTTAAAACAAAGTTAAAGTCAACTTCCTGAGCCAAAGTTAGTCGATTCCGGAGAGGTCGACAGTCCCCCAAGAAGTAAATCAATGGGAAGAAACAACAGATGCACCATTGAGGACATGGACCTGACCCAGTCCTATCTGGAGAATGTGGTAGTCTGCTATGAAGAGTCTAGGAGCGAGGGAGATGTTTGGACAGTATCTATATCATCCAACATTCCGAGTCTAGAAATCAGGAAGGAATCTCAGGCGAAAGAGAGAGAAGCAGCCTCGAAGAGCGAGGAAGAAGCCAGGGTCAAGCTTGAGCTGCAGCAGAATTTTGCGAAAGAATCGAATTATTTTTTTAGAGAAAAAGATAAATTATTGTATAGTGAGCCCATTAGTTAAACGTTACCGGTTGACAAAGCTTATAATTTTTCTAAACTACCTGACAAAAAAGTTTCCCGGCTGAATGGCCATCATTGCACAGGCTCACGCACTTACACGCACACACACACGTGGTTTGGCAGCAGATTTTTCCTTGTTGATGTGTACAACCGGGTCCTTCTACTGCTTTTATCTGGACCCCTGCGTTACATTCCGGCAAATTTTAATGCTAAATCGAGAGGATCGGTTGAGAAATTTGACAATATCATCATCTATTGATGGAAAAGGAGTGCAAAAGATCATATTTTGCATCTGATCCTCTCTAGTATGTAAGCAGGATAATAATTTCTGGTGGGTGTTGACCTCCATCAAGATTTGCCATCGATCTGCAGCTATAACCACAGCTTGAGAGTGGACTTAAATGTCATTTATTCCATACTTCGATGGATTGTTGTGTATTATTTTATTTATTTATATACTGCCTGATGCATAAGTAATACAATCCGCCCAAAGATTATGGCCAGATACGAGGAGGCTGCAGCTTCCCTTGGATGATTGCTGTAGACTAGTGCTTCCATACCATGCCATACAGCATGCAACTGACGGAACAGATCCCTAATGACCCAAAAAGTACTACTACTAGCAATCATCCCAGTACCCCGTCATTAAACGAGCCCATAAGAAAGTGGGTCTTATGGCTACCGGCAAAACGCTTGCTCGTTTACGCGAGGCGTATGTTTGGCCAGGAATGTGACGTGAGATAGGAGAGCTATTGGAATTGTGCCCAGCCTGCCTCGTGCACCAACGTCGTACAGATCATGTCCCAATGGGTGAAATACCGTTAGCGACATATCCAATGCAAATAGTCGGGCTGATTTGATAGGATGAGCCATGTATTTATTATGTTTAAAGTATTACGCATTTTAAAATGCGTGGTGAGGTGAGCATCGACTCTTATATCCATTTATACTGCCCTGTGGGGCCGGAGAGCATTATCTGCTTACCAGTAAAGTGACCAAATGCCGCCTTTTGGCTTTGCAGTGCGATATACATCGTTTTGCTCTTTTTCTATTTTTTACTATATATTCACAATCATTGCATATACAGCTTTACTTTGCACAGATTTATTACCAGGTCTCGCTTAACTTTGTACAGACAAAAATAGTATTAATAGATTATTTTGTTATGTTCTGGATGTAAGAAGATATGTTTAAGACATAGTCGTTATTTAACATGTTTCATTTGTGATCGCGCTTATCATATCAGATGTCTAGCTAATGTAACCCAAGATGATAAAATATACATCGACAGGTTAAACAGAACTTGGATTTGTTTAAACTGTAATAATTCTTTATTTCCATTTAATCATATTCAAGATGATTACGAGTTTATTAAAACAATATCTGAATCATGGCTGAAGCCAAATGATATAAGCCTAGGCGATTTGGAAAAGTTGGTATTTAATCCTTTTTCAATTAGTGATTGTGATGGTAATTCTCCTCTCTCTATGTGATTGAGATCCTGATATGCAATTTTACAATAATTCCGAAACTAATAATATTCTTAAGTCATGTAATTATTTTGTATAAGATTCGTTCAATATGAAATGTTTAGATTTGAAAAACGAATCTGATTTATTTTCTGTTATTCACTTAAATGCAGTATTCCAAAGAATTTTGACAATTTCTTAACTATCTTAGAAAATGTTGACATACAATGTACAGCGATCGGTGTATCAGAAACCTGGCTTAACGAAACAAATCAAAACTTATATGGTATAAAAGGATATTCTCAAGTAAATAACTACTGGCTTGAAAAAAAGGGGAGGTGATGTTTCTCTGTTTTTTAATAATTCTCTTGAATATTGAAGACGAAATGATCTATCTATTATGAATAATTCTATAGAATCAATTTTTGTGGATATATATCCTCATCCATTAACTCAAAATAAATGTGTTACCCTTGGAGTCATATACAGAACGCCTAATACTGATGTACGTAACTTCCTTGAGAATATGTCAACGATACTTGCGAATTTAAAAGACATTAATAGAACTGTATATAGCATGGGAGATTTTAATTTGAACCTTATAAATATAAGTGAACATATACCTACATCTGATTTCGTAGAACTAATGTTCTCATACTCTTTTTTTTCCCCAGATCAACAAGCCTACGCGATTAACTGAAACCTCTGCTACACTTATAGATAATATATTTTGTAATAGTATTGATAAATCAAAATGTTTTAATGGAATGATTTACACTGATGTATCGGATCATTTCCCCATATTTACGATAACTACAAGTGAGAAGATTTTAAATGAGACAGAATATGTTTTTGGGAGGTATATGTCACCTGAAAATAAGAAAAAGTTTAGAAATAAGATAAAAAATGTTGATTGGACAAATGTGATTTTAAATGATTCTTGTCAAAATGCATATACTATGTTTCATAATATATTTCTTGAAATCTATAATTCAAGTTTTCCTGTCAAGCGCAAGTCACTCAAACCTCACTATAAGACAAGAAAACCATGGTTAACTAACGGTATGAAATGTTCTATAAAGCACAAAAATAAATTGTATGCACATTACAAGAAGAATCCTTCACAATCGAATAAAAAGTTATATAAAGAATATAGAAATATGTTACCTAGATTATTACGACGGACCGAACGTACATACTATGACAGATTGCTTATAGACAATAAAAATAATCTGAAGAAAACATGGTCTATTATTAAAGATGTAATAAATAAGAAGAAAAAAAGTTCCTCAAATAGCAAATTTATCATCAATGGTAGTACTGTCACTGACAACATTACCATTGCTAAACATTTCAATAAATATTTTGTAAACGTAGCTTCCGAGCTTGCCTCGAAAATTCTGAAGAGTAAGACGGATCGAACTGAAACTAGAAAAAAAATCCTGTTTCAATATTTTTGGAAAGTGTTTGCAAGGAGGAAGTCTTCAAAATAATTATGTATTAAAAAAATTCTAGTCCTGGATGGGATAATTTTCAGTCAAATGTCATAAAAGATACGTCTGATTTACTTTTATTACCACTCACACATCTACTCAACTTATCCATTACACAAGGAGTTTTTCCTGATGAGCTTAAAATAGCCAAAGTTATTCCTATTTTTAAAAGTGGTGATTCTGCACAAATTGGTAACTAAAGACCCGTCTCAGTATTGCCTTTTTTTCAAAAGTATTTGAACGTGTTATGTATGTTAGATTATTCTCTTTTATAAAAAATATGATTTATTATATAAATATCAATTCGGTTTCAGACAAGGTTTTGGTACAGATACATCATTAATTTCCTAATTGATAAGATTTAAAAAGCTCTAGATAAAGGTGAAATTGTAATCTGTGTTTTTTTATAGACTTCAGTAAGGCTTTCGATACTGTAAATCATACAATACTTTCGGATAAATTATATAAATACGGCATGAGAGTTATGGCACATGATTTGATTACAAATTATTTATACGACAGAAAACAATATGTATTTTTAACAAGCTTGATTCGCCTTATGAGAAAGTAAATTGTGGAGTACCACAAGGATCTATTTTAGGTCCCTTGTTATCCCTTATGTACATAAATGATCTATGTAATGTATCCTCACTTTTGTTTTCTTTACTTTACGCTGACGATACAAATATGTTTGTTACAGGTAAAAATATAGAGAATCTATTTTTTTTAATCAACAATTAAAAAAAATAGTAATATGGCTAAAAGTCAGTAAGTTATCTCTTAAAGTTAAAAAAAACTCATTTTATTATATTTAGTTTTTTCCAATAAGCGAATAGTAAATACAAATGATATAGTAATAGATAATCAATCAGTATAGCGAGTTTCATATACTAAATTTTTGGGTGGTATTATTGATGAGAAATTAAACTGGTCTGATCATGTAAACAATTTAAAAATAAAAATTGCCAAATGTTCTGGAATTATTTGTTTTAGTATTGATACATTAATAACTCTCTATTATAGTTTTATTTACCCGTATATTACATATTGCTTAGAGGTCTGGGGAGGAACGAATGAGAGAAATCTTAATTCTATTTTTATATTACACAAACGCAATAATAGAATTATAAAATCGCTTCCATTTAGAGCACATATGTCACCTTATTTTGAGGGGTTGAATATTCTAAATATATTTCAACTTTGTAAATATAAGGTGATATTATTTATGTTCAAGTACGTGAAAGGTTTATTGCCTGTTATATTTAAAAATTATTTTGTGACAAATGACGACTGTCATTCGTAACCCACTCGCAGTGGGAACCATCTTCGTCTTCTGCGATGTAGGAAGTCAGCAGGGCAAAAATCAATTAAATATAATGGTGCTATTCTATGGAATTCGATTACAGCTTTGATTGATCATTCGTGTAGTTTTAATACTTTTAAAATTTCATCTAAAAAAATATATAATAACAACTTAATAATTATAATTTTATAATATTCCGGTTGTGTTAACATGGTTTTTGTCCGTGTCTGTTATCAGACCTTCATATTCATATTTATATTTTCGAGAGAATAAAAAATTTAGTTGTTTTTTTTCTATTTGTTATAATGTGTTTAATGTAATTATATCACCAACGTATTAATAATATTGTTTATAACTTTAGTTTCGACTGAGTCCTATCATTATTATATTGTCAATAGTGTTGGCTATTTTATCATTACTTTATTGAGCTTTTTAGAGATCGGTAAAATGTCACGAATACCCAGCAAACACGATACGTTGTCTCGGTGTTGGGCCAGCTCTGGTCCACCGTCTACGACGCTGGCCCAGCGTTTGGCCCAACGAGGGACGGCGTCTCGTGTTTGCTGGGTGTAGGCTTATATGTTTTTCTGCACTTTGCACACATTTTTTTTCCACAAAACCGGATAATTTTTTCTTGTTTAATTTGTGAGGACGCATACGCCACTGGGCGTCAGTTCCTTTTTGTCACTTAGCATAATATAATGTATTGATACATTGTACTTATATTTTGTTGTTTGTTTTTCTGTGACAATAAAAACTATTGAACTATTGAAGGACCGTCTGTCCCTTTGCCTAATGGGAATACATATGTATTAACATTGATCTACCATTGCACTGGGTGGACAGATGACATCAATGTCACACACAAGGGATTCAAACAGAACAATGTCACACTCAATGTTAACGGATAGGGCATGGTACAATCAACTGACTGTCAGACCAAATCAAGAAAAAAATGACTATTATGCTCAGGTGACCAAAACAAGTTAGACACATACAGTTATCAGGTGGGGGCTGACCGCAGATTAAAGTACGTATTTCCTTTAAAGAACGGACTTAGATTAAGGTATGTCCGTACTTCGATCTAAGCACACCCTCACAAATGGGTACTCTCACTTTTTATTTTGACTAAAGGTTGTTTTTGTTGGAGATTGATGGGATATCCAGCTGAGCTGAGTCTTACAGATAATTTTTTTTAATTATTTAAAAATTGTTTTAGTGAAATACGTAGGAAGCTAATATAGCTATAAGGAAAACCAAAGAAAACACACAACCCCCCCCCCCCCATTTGGTTTCTGTTTTCAGATCTCATTCGCACTGGCTTCAAACTTTGCATATTCGCTGCTATTTACACGCACAACCAACCATTTTGCATTGTATGAGGATGACTGGAGATAGAGAGTCACAAAGTGATCGGGATCGGCGAGACATAGAGAAGGATAAGAAGAAAGAAAAAGCTGTAGTCCAAAGAGGTCACAGGTCAGTTCACGGGCGGTGGCGTGCTCTGTCACGACGCCAGCAGCTCTTTCGCCTACACAGGCTGCTCATACATCAGTACCTGACATCCCAACATCGGAAAGAAACCCTTCCGCATCCATGCCAGGACTGGAGGACTGCCAGCTGTCAGGATTGCGGTGTGCCATGGCGGCTCCGACGGAGGCGGACATCGTCACTGAAAGAAAAACAGCACTGTGGAAACAGGCCAGAGGTGGCAATAAGATAAAGACAGTAAAAACTTTCTGCATTGAAAGTAGTTACACGGCGACAGCGGGGTCAAATTCAACCTTTCTACCCGCTGACTTGCCTCCTGAAATTCCCCTGTGCGCACTCCGCAGCTCAATGGACACAAAATAATACAATGAAAAAGCAGCAAAAGAGCATAGGCGTCACAGCTATGGTGCTCTCTAAAGGCCTAGAAATGCTGGAAGAACCACTAAATGATTTACTCCCGATGACAGACTCTCTACAAATAGAGGAAGATAGAGACAGGATCCTGAACGTAATTAAATAATTTCAACAAGAGGCCTTAGCCCCAGTGGGGCATGCACTAAGATTATGGCATCCAGTTTAAATGAGATGTGTGTCCGGAGGAGGGATGATGCAGTTAATGATGTAAGAGACAGAATACTGTGACAGCAGATACAAATTTCAGCCTTGGGATTCGATACTTTTTTCAATTATGACTTAGCCCCAGCCATAAACGCAGCCAGCACACGTCAACATCAGTACGACCTGACGTCTGCAATGAGAGGAAGCAGAACAAACACAAATCCAGCTCGCAGTCACTCACCAGTCAGACGTAGCCCTGCCGCGACACAGTATACAGGACCCCCTAGCAGATTTTGTGGACGAAGACGATCCTTTCGTGGAGAACTTCCAGAGGCGGCCGAGGCAGAGCTTCCAGGAAAAGAGATTATTGACATTCCATCATTAGAGGAGAGAAAAAGGTACTAGGAGATCAAGCAAGATCAGTTCGTTCGCACTACTATCAGCGGATACAGGCTGGAATTTTTCTCAGTACTAACTCTAATTACTCCATCAGGAGAAAGGAGCTCCCATCCATGTTCCAACAAGGGGCTCCTGGAATTAAACGAATAAATAGAGTCACTTCCAAGAAAATGGGTCATAAAGGAAACGTCAAGCCAAAGCAAGGGCTTCTTCTCACACCTCTTTCTAGTTTCAAAGAAAGGGGGGGGGGGTCGACTGGTCATAAACCTCAAACCAATGAACAAGTTCGTGAAAACCAAACGATTTGATATGATGACGTTGGAAGAGAATTCTCAATCCATCAGACCAAATGATTAGTCAGTCACTATTGACCTAAAAAGACGCTTTCTTCACATCCAATCCATGGGGATTACAGACGGTTTTTACGATTCCTGTGGAAGGGGATGGGTATACATGTACCAGGTGTGTCGCCTGCCACGTTGGACTCACCCCAAGTGTTTACAGACGTAACCAGAGCTTTGAAGGAGTGCTGCATGCAGGGGATACGAGTCATATTCTACCTGACGACATATTGGTACTGGCAAAATCACGAGCAGAGACAGTAGTGCACAGAGATATTGTCCTCTCTATACTCCAGAAGGCGGGGTTCAAACGCAGTCCGACAAAATGCAGATTGGTTCCAGCTCAGTATTCTTCATACCTGGGGTTGGACTGAGCCTCAGTCCAGATAAAAGTCCTTTTACCTCAAGAGAAGAGATCTCGGTTATGTCACAGAGATTGATGAATGCAGAGTCAGTGTCTGTGTCAGACCTTCTCGAGTTTCTAGGGAAGACGAACTTTGCTTCCATGGCGGTGCCTCTGGGACGTCTGAATTCACGACTATTGCAGAGATGTCTACCATTGGGCAAGGGGACTTGTCATAAAAAATGTATACTCATAGTCTCCACGGTCTTTCCAAATATATTTAAAAATATGCGCTAAATCAGTACAAAACATCATGTAATATAGAAAACTGCTACACCTGTTCATAATAAAACTATTATTACACATCCACAGTTTAATTGATTAGCTAGAGTGTGTATATAAAAAGCTTCGCTATAAATTCCACGCAAACTGCACGGATGCAAATGAGCGTCATTTGGTAATGTCTGAATTACGGTCTTTTGCATTTACAGCGAACCATTACAGCATTTTGTTTATTTAACATATTTTTTTAAATTAGTTATCGTGAATGATCAAAATCATTAGTGCTATTGTATAGCTATTGTTTTATGTTTGATTTTGAATAGTGAGGTTGCTACTTGATAGCGGCACTACAGTGCCTTAAGGTAGTTTTCCCGACTCAGAATTATATGTATCGATATATTGCTATAATGTATTTTCTGTTATGTTAATGCATGCATGTTTGTACATTCTTGGTCAAAAATAAATCTGTCTGTCTGTCTGTCAGTGTCTGTCAGTCCCTAAAAAGAGTAGCCAATTGTCACAAGTAGCCAGAAACTCTGTTTCCTGGTGGAGTTCGCCTTCAAGGAGTGAACGAACTTTAAACCAGCCTCTCCCAGTCCAAGTCCTAGACACATAAGCCTCCCTGGAGGGGTGGGGAACCCGACCAGGTCGCAGATCCATTCACAGCAAGTAGTCGAACGAAGAGAGGATATACCACACAAACTACTTGTAGCTCTTGACGGTGTACCTGTCACTTCCACATTGGAGACATCGCATGGCTCATCGAATAACCTCTCTCCAGATAGACAACGCTTCAACTGTAGCATATCTGGTGAAGGAGGGAGGCATGCAATCCACAGTCCTGTGCAACTTAGCAGCAGTGATCCTCAATTATACAGAGAAGAGACATATCACTCTGAGACCCTCCTACCTACCCGGTGTTCTGAATACAGAGGCAGATGCCTTGTACCGGCAGACGAAGACTGCAGAGTGGATGTTGACTTACCCGAGTGCAAGACCCATATCCCGCACAACCGGCTATACCACGGCGGACCTGTACTTCTCAACAGACAGACAAGATCATGCAGCCCTGGGGACAGATGCCCTTCATCACGAGTGGGAGATCTACTATGTCTTTCCCCCACCAATGTTAATCCCATTGGTGTTGGCCAGGATCCACCGATGCTATGCAACGATGATATTACTAGTGAACCCCTGGTGGCCTCGAGCTCCTAGACTCTCAAAACTGATTAACCTGTCAGTGAGATTACCATACCGCCTACCGTAGGACCCGGACACGATCCAGGATGTGACGTACGGTACGAAGCTGTCAATCAAGTCACTGGTGTGGACCATGTCCTCCATTCCCTCCAGGACGGGGGGCTTACACCTGAACTGACCTTATTTATCAAATCAGCATGGAAGCCAGGAACCAAACGACAATACTCGTACATCTGGAAGCAGCGGGCTACGTGGTGTCGCGGACAGGGCCTGGAACCTTCTACCACAACTGCCGTAAATCACACAAAGTATTTGTGGTACCTCTACTCGGACCGACGAATGGCTTACAGTTCCCTAGGGGTACATCGCTCCGCTATTGGATAATTGCTACCTTACTTTAACCCTTGTCGGATAGAAGATTTGGTGGTGATAGAAGGGTTTCGCTTTTCATGCGTGCCAGTTTCCTGTCCAGACCACCGACACGCAAACTGAAACCCATTTAGGATGTCTCCTCGGTGCTCCGCTGTATTGAGGTGTGGGGAAACACCTCAGATTTATAATGACCACGCCTCACTTATCGACTTGTGATGTTATTGGCTCTAGCCTCCGCTAGGAGAGTTAGTGACTTATTTTCACTCCGGCCTGATAATGACCATGATGACCATTTGCAACAACCAAATATGCGCCGCCGTCATAGAAAGCCAGTTGGAACATGTGGAATGAGATCTGAAAACGAAAATCAAATGGGGAGAAGAGGGTTGTGTTTTTTTTTGCTTTTCCTTAGTTTCCTACGGCCCATATTAGTATGAAACAATGTGTAAATAATTTTTAAAATTATCTACAATGCTCGGCTAAGCTTTGTATCCCATTAATGTATTAATATAGTATGCTCTGACAAAAACTTTCAGTCAAAATCCCAATTATTTAACGTTTCTCTATATAATTGGTACATTTTATTACTCCTTTGCAACTTAGATGTTATTGGTTGAATGGTTTCCTTCTGAACATTGATAATCAAGCTATTCAATTATTCATAAGAGGAACTTCCAATTATTTTCTGTTTACATGAATAAAGACAAGATTTGGTGGAATTTTTTTTCTCATACTTTTGTTCTGGAACTGTTGAGCATTTGCCAGCTACATTTCCCTGTACAAAAAGTATTTCAGCAAAACCGTTTTCCATGTTTCGAAAATTATATATTTAACTTTATATCTGTTCCACTGAGGGCGTATTTTGATTGAAATACAGGCCCTGTATTTCCATCAAAATAAAGTACACCCTGTATTACAGGGTGTACTTTAAAGAAAGTACGTACTTCAATGGGAGTACTTACAGACCATGAGGCATGTGACTTTACGGAAGAACTTTAATAGCACATTCTTAATTTTCCAGACATACATGTAGATATGCTCTATAAATTGGTGATTTAATATTTCAAACTATATTTTTTACAGTCCAACATTTCTTTTAGTTGGCAATAGATATTATTTACTTCAAATTGATAAATGTTTACCTTTGTGGCACTCTCAGCTTCACAGTTGAAAGCATGGCCTCTAACAAAGTCAGAAATGATGTAAATTTAGTAGCCTGATTATCATTGGACAGACTCTTGACCATAGGACCAATAGAATAATCTGTTGTAATTGTATCGGGACAAAAAAAGTTAGTGTTTTCAAATTTTGAAAATTGCAATTTATGTGTATCAAACATGTTATTTTATGTTTCTGTGCTTCAATAACATAAAATGTTATTGTAAAGGTAGCCATTACAATTGTTTTTGTAAACTAGAAAGGTGTATCGACGCAGGCGTCAATGACTATGCCTCCGCTTTGAAGGTTATCACCCTTCCTGTCCTACCCTCCCATCAAAAAAAAAATGTATTCCGAACGGAAGTTATAGACAAAAAAAATTGCCATCAATTGATGGCAGGACCCCTCAGCCGTAGGCAATCCAAGCAACAGCTCATAAGGTATCGTGCCCACAAGCTTTTTAGGCACCATCCTTTTTTTAAATGGCTGCGGCAGCAATTTTGTTTTCAATAGATTCATCCCAAAAGTTAATCATATCATCAGAAATACCTAGAGAACAACCATACCAAATTTGAATGCAATCCAACCAACGGTTCATAAGTTATGGTGCCAACAAGCTTTTAAGGCGGCCATCTTGGAAAAGGCCGCTTATGGCTTGGTGCCAAAAAAATATATGGGATGAATTGCCAAGGCACATAGGTCATGTCTGTGAAAAATAAAAAAAATCATCTGAGCTGAATTTCTGACTGACCGCCCGCCTGACCGACCGCCCGCCCACCCGCCTGCCCAACCGCCTGCCTCTGGTGATCACTATACCCCACAGCCTTAATGGCTGAGGGGTAAAAATTTAATTTGTCTTGTCTTGGCCCCTCCCCTACTTTTTTGTTCAAATTTGTTTTGAACCCCACCCCCCCTGGCAAAAAAATAATCAATAAAATAAAAATAAATTGTTGTTCAAAATTTATTGTTCAAAAAAATAATTGTTCAAATTTGTTTTGAAATCCCCACAGCCCTCTTAGAAAAAAAAATCAAATAGGCCTTGACCCGCCATCCCCCCACCCCCCACTGTCCTGACCCTCCCTGCCCGTAAATAAATGTAATTCACAGAGGCTACTGCGTTAAATAAAAAAAAGACCATACAAATAAATATTTGGTAAAACCCCCCATGTGCCCACCCTGCTTGGATTTTTTTAAATGGCCTGGATCATCCCCCTTTCCTGCCTTACCCTCCCATTTGAAAAAAAAGTAATCCGGACGAAGATTATGGAAAAAAAAAACAATTTGCTTTGACCCCCCCACTTTTTTGTTCCAATTTGTTTTGAACCCCCTACAGCCCCCCTGGCAAAAAGAACCAAATTTGCATTGACAACCTCACCACCCGGCCTGACCCTCCCCGCCCGTAAATAAATGTAATCCACAGAGGCTACTGCGGAAAATAAAAAAAAAGACCCTAAAAATAAATATTTGTTAAAACACCCCATGTGCTCACCCTGCCTGATTTTTTTTAAATGCCTTGATTACCCCCCTTCCTGTCTTACCCTCGCATTCGAAAAAAAAATGTAATCTGGACGGACAGACAGACGGACAGCCGGACGGGCGAACGGACAACCCAACTACATAATGCCTCCGGCGGCAGACTCGTGGAGGCATAAAAACTATTCGTCGGGGAGGGGGGCACCCAATCAACATGATATGCCCACCTACTTTTTCTCATTACTCTCAGACTTCAAAACCTAAAAAACCTTGAGTTAGCATCTGTGAGAACCTGGAATGGGGGATCATTTTTCCAAAATTGTGAGGAAGGCTAATTCCACACTGGGGTTTCCTAAGTAGAAACTTTTTGAGTCTATGATCTGCTCATAAAATATACCCACATGTGAATAAATAGTGGGAACTACTAATTGACCATGTACTCAAATTAAATAGCAAAAAATCAAACATTGGTAGCACTATTGGCATAGGTTTGGCTGTTCAACAGACAACAAATCATGAAATATGTGATTAAGGAAAAAGAAAATACCTTCACTTCACTATAATTTAACATATCTTATACATTGGAAAAGTGCACATTTATGCAGAATATCAATTACGGGTACATAAATAACTTGAAATCAAGCTGCAAAGTGTGTTCTTAAGTTATATCAGCAATGGTTAGGAAATACTTTTTAAATCACATACCTGGCATCTAAATCAGGCAACATCTCGTCGCCTCGGAGCTAAAGGATCCTATCTGCCACTCTAACGAGTGTCAGATAGGATCCTTTAGCTCCGAGACGACGATCTGAGGATTGCACATTTGCCACACTGTAAAACTTGTATAAAGTTTGCTTAACCCTTACAGCGCTGAATTAATTTTGTATAAATCATGGAGACCAAATGGTTTATTTCAATTTGAAATCATCATAACTGTTTTAGTTAGCTCTTTCCGCTTCATTTGAATACCTATGTTATCGGTCTACGGCCATTATACATATTTTAGTTCTTTTAGTGCGGGGATCATCAGAATCTGACGTATAAAGACGTTCCCAGGGCTGAAAGGGTTAAATTTCGCACAAAGCATGAACACTTCAAATTTGGTTTATCTATGATGTACTTACTCGAAGCTGAAGGTGACTTCTTGGCTATTTCTTCAGGTGTACTAACAGAAGGTCGGCTATCAATAAACTCTACATCTGTTTTGAATAGTTGTGGGTGACAGACATAATAGCCATCAGGGAGGTCAGTGGTCTCGCTTACTCTATCACACAAACTTCTCTTCATGGCATCTTCATTGTAAGGACATCTGCAAATGACAAATCATTGAATTTAGTTCTGATTTTAAATTTGTTAAAGGCATATGAAATTGCATTTTGAAACCTTTAAGAACCCTCATCAAATTAATGGTCCATAAAATTCATTGGCTCAATTTATATGGAATAATTCATCAGAATGACATGAGCTAATTATGAGATATAATTCAAGATATTATACCTCATATGAGTATTTGATCAAATAAGAACAATTTTCTTCACATCTTAAACTGAATAAAATCAGAGTAAATAATTGTACGTTAGAGGGGGGGAGAGGAGTAAATGTATTTTATTATACTGAATGCACAATAAATTATTTTACTTAGCGCTTTAACTCTTCCAATTTCGCTTTTATGCGAAATCCATATGTGTACATGCATTAATTGCAATAGAGATATTTCATTACATGCGTTGTTGTAAATCGCCAACCAGAATGGTCAGTGAAATGGACGCAATAGTCTCTTGCATTTTTAATTTGTGCTATGTGCCCATGCGCATAGCTATGGCCTGTATTGTGCCCACGGGCTACCTCAGGGGTCCTCTTTGAAAAAAAAGTTGGTTTCTGGGGGTAGTTTTATCAGGGTGAAGTCGGTAAAGGAAGAGTTAAGAGTTAAAATAATACTGTATAGTCACTCACTTGCCTATGACAATAGAGCTGAGGTAAGCTGGTCTGTCTAGCAGTAGACTCAGTAAAGCACCTTGAAGTCCTACCACATTCCATCTGGCTATTTTATCACTACATGACATAGAGAGTGTCCTTTCACCACGTCCTGGTTTAGTTCTCAGCACCCCTGTCCTGTGATAATCTACGCCACTACCATAAGGATCACTCTGCTCACCTGGCGCACATTTAGCACCTGTCCTGTGAATATCCTCATTCAGGCTACTATCATCGTGACCAGAAGCCTCTCCAACCAACATAACACCTTCGTGTGTCAATCGTGTGTCACATGTGGAAGCACTACTAACATGAGGTAACATGCTTGTTAGATTATGTTTCTCTGTCATTTCCTCAGTGTTAGATTTTTCAGTCAGTCGACATTCTGTTTTGGTAGCGTCTACACAGCTTTCTTGTGTAATTTTTCTGTTCTTTGGCTCACTGGGTGTGAAATTCGATATTTCTGTACTCTTTCTTTTTCTGACTAGTGATATATCTGAATCATCTACCCTAGCTCCAAAGTCTTGTTCTGTGTCAGATTCATTTTTAAGAAATATTGAGGAATCTCCACCTAAAAAAAACACAGTTTTCTTAACCCTCAGCCCACTATGTGTGACTATAGTAATTTTAAATCAATTTTTTTAGCAGGTTAAATCACTGTTATTGTGAATGAAATGAGCAATTAAACAAATATCATTATCCCTTGAAGCGCTGAATTTTTTCAAAAAAAAACATACAGATCATAGGGTTTTATTCAATTTGAAATCATCATAAATGTCTCAGTCAGCTCTTTCTGCATTCTGACCTCAGAGATTATATCTCTGATACCACACGCTCATTTCGCGGTATGCACGCATGGCGATTGACCAGATTTATCAGCCGTTAGTGAGCGTTACCACGTGATTTTATAACCATTCCTATAACCACGGAACTATTTTGGTACTCACTTCGACTCATTACTTATCCTTTTTTCAATATTTAATTTGATGTTAGAGTTTGCTACAGGTAAGGGCTATTTATTCTGTTTAGTAGTGGATAAATTGAACCAACACAATTCGCATGTCATTCATTAATTTATATTTGCCAGTGTTTTGAAGCCGATTGTAAATTCTGTCAGAAAAACGTAAACATGGACCTTCTAACAGCAGCGCGTAGGCAGAAAAAGTAATCCATTGAATGTTTTCTATTTCTATGTGAATAGAAAATCATATGTGGCGGAGTAGTGGTGTTTTATATTTGCCATATATTTTCAGGACACTTAAGCGTGTTTATAAGCCTACAGTTGTTATATCAACAAAACTGCTCAAAATGAGCAGTTTTTGTCCAAACATGGCGTGTGGTTACAGAGAGAGAGCGGGGTTGACCTGAGCGACATCTATGTGTGGAGAATGCTCTTTCTGCTTTCTGAATACCTATGTTATGGGTATACGGCCATTAGAAATATCTTCACTCTTACAATGCGGGGATCGACTTCAGTTGTTAGAATCTGATGTCTGTAGACGTCAGGCTCTGACGACTTCAGTCAATCTCCGCGCTGTAAGGGTTAAACAAATATGGGTAATTTTCATGCACTTTGTGGGTCGGAGTAGCGAGACCCAACAACAAGTGGGTGAAAATTTAAATTATTTAATTCAGGGTTCAAGTATACAATTCTCAAAGCAGTTAATTTTATAAATGTTAGCAAATTTACTAAAAACTTACAAGGTGTCCAGCTGGAAAAAAGATGTATGTCCACACCAGGTTTAATTTTGTACCTTGTTTCACCTTTTTCAAAAAAAATGCTGTCCCTCCCTGCTGCTAGGTTGTTTATCTCTCCATACATGTATCTTAAAAAAAGAAAAGTAAAAGGGTTAACAAAATAACCCTTGTGCTCCTGTAACAATATATATGTATAATTAACCCTTGTGATGCTGGAACCGTATCTATGATTTTCAGTAATTTTCTAACCAAAAAAAGGCTCCTGAAATTGATCAGTTCATCAAATAATGCAATTGATCAAATAATTCAAGATGTTAATTTTTCATAAATATAGAAATAAATTGTCATTCTGAGCAGGAAATTGTGTTAGCGATTCCAGATTGGAATGAATGAGAATTAGAAGCAACCATTCAGCAGCACAAGAGTTAATGTAATGATGGCTTTGTGAACCCACTAAGTCTGAATAAAAAACACAAATTTTTATTTGATTGTAGACAGGGTTTGAGAAATTTCATCACAGCAAAATATAATTTTTAATAATGCCATCAAAAAGATGTGATGCAGAAAGCATAAAGTAATTAGGCTACTTATGCTCGAGTTAAATAGAAGGTGATTACTGTATCCTAGCTGCTTTTTAAAAGATTTTTGCAGGTCTCCTTTGCATTTTTATTAACCGCATGTATGTGAAATGTCAGTTTAAGCATTAACCCTTAGAACACTGATGTCGACTACAGTAGATATTTTCTGTTTATGTTAGAACCTGTATAACCTGTTGTTAAGAATAAAATGTGGTTTCAATCTTGAAACACTGATATACTTAAATTAAAATAGCACAAATTTTCAGTCACCAGAATTTGCGGATCGTGGTAGCGAGACACAACTTCTAGTGGCTGAAAATTTAAATTTCTTAACTCAGTGCTTTGAGGGTTGATAAAAAATAATTATTTGAATTTGTAGTAGCAGTGAAAATTGAAATAGGCAGCCCTTCATCATTTTTACACCATGTAAATTTGTTCATTATCATTAGTAATTCTGCTGAAGCAGTAATTTCCATCATGAATTCTAGCTATGAAAAATAATAAAATATGACTCAGCATTTAAAGGGTAAGGCCTAAAAAAAATATTGTTTGTTTCTGATTTCCGTCCGACCCTATCAAAACATGTGCGACCCAAATTTATTGTATGGATTTCCAAAAAAAAAAAAAAAAATTCTTAGGAAATCAAAAAGTTCAGGGATGAGTTACCGACTGTAGTCAAATTAACTCTGAAAAACGTTACGAAAAGGAGAGTGGGGTCAAAAAGTGTCAAAAAAAAAAAAATCGTTACGTAATGTACAGATAAGACATGCATGAAAGTGAATTTGGCACCAAATAAAATAAAATAAAACTCTTACCTACCGATTGGTTGAAGTGACAAAAAATAAAATAAAATAAAATAAATTTCCTCCCACTGGTTAAAATGACAACAAATCGGAAACGAACATATATTTTGTTTTGGCCTAAGTTTCAAGTGCGAGCACTCTAACCTGACAAATCCTCTTCTTGCAAGAACCTCTGCGTGACTGTCATTAATAACGTATCCTACAAAACAAAGATTTTTATCCCTATTAAATGCAGTGTCATTCACTTGAAACACTGAATAAAATTCAGTAGAATAAAATTCAACCTAAAGAGTGTAACTCTGTTATAATCACTTTTTAATGTGAGGACACTTGTGCTGCTTCAGTGGTAATTTCTATTTTAGAATTTCATTTAAAGCTGGAATTGCTAACACAATTTCCAGCTTCGAAAAACAAACAAAAATTATATTTATGAAAAATGGACATTTATTAAAATGTAATCCTGAAGGAATGGTACTTTATATAAATATAACTACCTTTCTTACACATTTTACTCCTGCCGAGACATTTTGATCCAGTTCCCATTGAAACTATCTTTATATCATAAGAATCACCTGTAACATAATATATATCAGACATATTCATGTATCACACACACACACTACATTTATATCATTTATATGTATATACTTCACAAATATTACAAATAGTGTTACAACAAAATAATTAACAATTTGCTGATATGATTTACATTTGGCATGAGTTCACTCATTTTAAAACAATTTATTACAATTTAGTGCTGAAAAAGTAAAGATGTACATCTTCCTAACAAACAGTTAACCCTCTCAATGGAAAAACCCTTTGGTCCCCGTACAAAAATATTTCAGCATTGTAATGGTCAAGAGCATCCAAACATAATTTTCAAAACAAAAAAGTTATTATTTATTTGAAGCTTGTGACAGCTTTAAATGTATGAAAAATATCAAGAATAATATAACACTTAAAAGTAAACTTACCCGCCGGGCAGGTGACAGCTACAGCAGACATCAATGTCCAATCTTTCCCACTCTGTGGTTTGCCACACTTGCTTAGTTTTTTATCATAATGCTGGCAGCACAAAGAGGCTAAGTTTTCGGGAAAATTTGTTTCTTGTTTCCACATCATTTATTTCACCTGGAAAGTTAAATGTGTCATTATTTAGCATTTCGACACATCAAACAAAAAATATGTAGGCTTACTGTATCTACTAAAGTTTCTCAGGGCTGGAAATAAGGTTCAATATATTGGTTGTCTGCTGGACAACCAACATAAATATTTTGATTGTCTGCCACAATTTTAAGTTCTCCACCCAGAAATGGGAACAAAAGTGAAAGTATGATTTGGACATGTTGGATCACGACCACAATTATTAACCATTGATTGACAGTCAAACAAAAGGAGTTATGGGTCACAGTCAGTGACTGTCAATCATCAATGTGACTGCTGGATAAAAATCTGTGGTTGTCTGGTTGGACAACTATCAGAGCAATGTGGGTTGTCCATTTTGTTATTTAGTTGTCCCGGACAAACCAAACGCTCTTATTTCCAGCCCTGTTTCTATTTCTTTGAAGTTCTACCATATCAAGGCTATTGTCGGCATCCTCCTGTGGAGAAGTCACAAAATTCCCACACTCCAGGACCTACCAAATTTATCCGGAGTGTTCACTGTGAGGAATCAGTTTGATGATCAAGGGCAAGTACAGAGCGATGGTGTTGAGTGAAGTATGATTGGGGCTGAGTGAAAACCATCTATTTCTGCTGGATCAGGATGGAGGGGGATCAGAGCTCCAGATAATTTTTTGGTTTGAGGAGTATTTTACTCATTGAAATGGGTGATGAGGAGTGAAATATGATGAAAATATAAACGAGGAGTATTTTTCATACAACAACATTAAAGCTTTATTGATCATTTTTTATGTTTCTTTTGTTTCTTTTTCTTTGATGGGTATTTTATTAGTTTTTATGAGTGATATTACTCCTAACATTTTCTATCAATGAGTATTTGCTGTTTTTATATGCGATTTTACACATATACGCATTTTATCTGGAGCACTAGGGGATGCTTTCAAAACAGTTAGGGAAGAGAATCTGATGTAGATGTGAAAAACCATGAAACATTATAACATAATAAGTTCTTCAAAAAGTTTCTGATGTTGTGCTTATAAACATGATAAATAAATGATGACTACCGGGTAATAGTTTCTGTGAAATATAATTAAAATTGGTTAGAAATCATATGTAGAATAGAAGAAATGCAGGCTGTTATTGGTTTGTTTTGAAGCCTTCAACCAATTAGCATTGTTGTTTCTGTTTTTAGCCATCACACGATTGACGTGGACCATTTTTAATTTGAAACGGCTACATCCCGTCAAACACAAACAAACAGGTCTATGTTAAACTAATGTTGGGGCGGCATTGCAGACTCTGGCAAAGTCAGCCTAGCAGACAGTGGTCAGACCAACATCGGGTCAATGCTGATGTTTAGTGTGAAAAAGTGAGCCGGCCCTTGTGCATGCATACTTTCAATGATATGTAGTGGTAAGGTATAAGTGATGATGTGCAAACGGTGTTTATTTGAGTGCGGTATTGGAAAATACAGCTCTCGTCCAAGGAATAAGGTGTGAGCCTTCAGGCGAACACCTTATTCCTTAGACATGTGCTGTATTTTTCTATACCGCACGAAAATGAACACTGTATTTTCTCACACGATTGTCCAAAACTTTCAACGGCGCAAATAAGTGTACAGTTGACCGACATGACAGACGACCCTGAGACCCGCCGGCAGTTAATAGCATTCCCCGTTCACCTGCTATACAGCATGCATACAACATGTATACATGTAGTACAGAGGAGTGCTGTATTGGCTGATCCCCACTATCACTATGTCAATTTTTTTTTTAAATGGCTGCGGCAGCTAATTCGTTTTTAATGGAATTATCCCAAAAGTTAATCATATCATCAGAAAAAGCTAAAGAACAACCATACCAAATTTGAATGCAATCCAACCAACGGTCCACGTCTAATTGAAAACATGTGGGTCCAAAGGGTCCCCTACTGACCAAGGCTAGATTAAACACTAGTACCTAGTGGTATACAAAGACCTGCTGGGTGGGTACACCCTAGCTTGCATAGGTTCTAAGGACAAAGGTTAAAATGCGATGACATTTATGACAGCATATTTTACAAGGATTAGCAAATAAGTTAGCCCCAGCGTGACTGTACTGGCAAGCCCTCGTGCTTGACCGAGGACTGAAATCTTAGCTACAAACAAGTCATCTCAGGCCTAGAATACAAAATACACTGGTGTGAAGTAGCTATTAATATATTATGATTATATGTGTTAAGTAGCCCTAATAATTAAAAGAGCATAGCATGTTATTGCTTTGTCTTCTTTCTTTGGTCAAAAACTGGTCTGGCCAAAACCAGACCAGGCGGAGCTGCTGCGCCACCTTGGTTCGAGTTGCCAATCGAGTTGAGTTTAATTGCTACATTTGAAGGCTGCTCCCTATCATCACAATGATTTACTATTTCTTCTGAACATTTTAATCAAGATGGATTGTTTGAACTTTTGTTATTATTTTTACTGGGCAGTCTAGGTTCTGCATCTGGAAAGCCATTAAAAATGTCCTTTATCAGTGTGAGGTACTAAAATATTTATCATAATAGCCAAAATTGAATAATAGTATGTTTAACTACTGCATTACAATTTTTTCAGGTGTGACTGTGACCTGGTTACAGTTGCAGGTCAGAGAAAACTTCGATCGCCTGGTGAGCAATTTGGAACTACATTTTTTTTGTTATTAAGTAAATCTCATGTTATCACTAACCCCAATATCTTACAACACTTGAATTGATATATTTGCGCAATTATTATTTAACAATAACTATCAGCAAATCTTTGTTAGATATTATCTGTATGTGTATCCAGGTGAAAAATGTGTGCCACGTGATTAAAATAGTTTTGTGATGCATTATATCTTTCACCTTCAATTTTCAACGTTCAAAAGAATAAATTGGCCACATGTTGATTATTAATGCACATCAGCCATATTTGAAAATACCATCACCAGTAACCATTTAATACCATGTGATGTTCATGTTCAAAATATACGCAGTGGCTATTGAGCCTATTCATAACCATTGTATGAAATAAGGCCTTTCCGGTTGTCCGAGACAACCAAAATTTGTGGCGGACAATCAATAGTTACCATGAGGTTGTCCGAGCAGACAACCAACTTTTGGGAAGGATATTTTCAAATCACTATTTAATTAAAGGCATTTATAAGTAAAGTGACTGTCAGGGTTGAAAATTACAGTGAGCTCCTACTTGTTGGTTAACCAATGTTTGGGAACAGCCTGGCTCGTAGCTATATTACTTGCTGACAATCTGAAATTTCAGCGGACAACCTAAACTAGGCTGAAGTGAAAATCTGACCTATACATATATACATTGATCGGCTTGCTAAAGGATACTTCTGTAGCGGCCTGTGGAGGCCTGCCAAGCAGGGCTCAACCCCTCCATGTCTCCCTTCCCCTTGCAGGGTACCTGGACAGGAGAGGCAAGCTTCCACATCATTCTGTTGACACTTCCAACAGTTCCTTTCCACTCTTTTTCTCACTTCTCCTTTCACTGTGACCTCCAGGCACCATTTCCAGTCTCTTTCCTCACTCTTCTTTCCACTTTTTTCTCGAGCCTTTCTAATAACAGTTATGTTGACACTCGCCTTCCACTTTTTTCAATTTCGCTTCCAGTTCTACTGTGTTTTACAGATACACCTTCTCAATTCACATCATTCCGTTGACTGTGACTCCCACCTTTCACTCCCTTTTCCCATTTCTCATTTACTGCACAGTCTCCAGATAACTTTGCATTGACAGCATTCCGTTGACACTCCACCTCCCACTTCTGTTTCTCATTTATTCATTTTTCTTTATTCACTGTATTTTCTGTATTCCCTGTATTCTCAATCACTGTATTCACTGTATTCTCCAGATAACTTCCCATTGGCATCATTCCGTTGACACTCCCACCTTCTACTCCATTTTCTCATTTCTCTTTACCATATTTTCAAGTTACTTATTACTTAATTCCCATTGACCAGTTGACAGCTTGAAAGCAGTATGTTGACACTCCCAGCTTCCCCTTCAATTTTTTTTTTCACTTCTTCCACTGCGTTCCACTGTAATCTCTAGGCACAATTTCCACTTCTGCTCTCACTCCTCCATCCACTTTATTCTCCAGAACTTTCACATTAACAGAATTATGTTAACACTTTAACTTCCACTTTTTTTTCACTTTGTTCCACTATAGGCCCCTATTCTACAGATACACCTTCCCATTGACATTATTCCACCTTTCACGCCTTTTCCTCTTTTCATTGTATTCCTTTGTATTGACGAGATACCTTCCAAAATACCTTCCCATTGACATCATTATGTTGACACTCCCACCTTCCACTCCTTTTTCTCATTCACTGTAGATCTATTCTCCAGACCTGTATCTTCTTCCCCTTCTGATCTTTTTTGTCACTTTTCCTCCCACTGTATTTTTTGGGCATTATTATTTTCCTTTCCTTTTCTCACTCCTCCTTCCTCTTTATTCTCCACATACATGACATACCTTCCTATTTAAAAAAAAAATTTGGTTGACACTCCGCCGGATATTTCCACTCCCTTTTTTTGTCCGTTAGACAACTTCATTTTTAACCCTTATTTCGAACGCTGATAACCTGGTAACTTCTATAATCTATGAGTATAAGTCAGAGTTATAATAATAGTGAATGGGGGCCCGTCATTCAGAGGGCTGTCCATAGAATTACATGATTGATTAAAAAGAATCACATACGAATAGACACTGTCTCAAAGAAAGCACGTGGGGTGGTCAGGCCGAATCGATTATGTGGGCGATAAAAAGATGTGTTAAGAAAATAACTGAATATTTCACATATTATCGCCAATTTACTACATCTTACACTAGTAGATTATAGCTAATTTCAAAGTTTATATATATATCACTTGCTAAGGAGCCTTGTGAGGCTTTCATTATCTTTAGACTTTTACAAAACAGTTCAGATTTTAGTGAAAAAAGTAACCGTCTGCTACACTAATAATATGCAAACGTTGACGTTCACTTTCTGGCGCTGAACTAGCTAAGATTTTACCCATCGGTCACCGCGAGGACTCGTGTATTGTCATAGAAAACACTGTAAGTCAGCCAAGCTATTGATCCAGGGGCCCGTCCCACAAAGAATCTTAAAATTAAAATCATCTTAACTTTCTCTTATTTGCATTAGAAAAGTATGGGCCCCTGGCTATAGGCCTAGCGCTAAACTAGCCTAGATTCGAATTGGAACTAGGCCGAGGCCTACTGGATTAATCACTAAAATACTGAGTAAGTAGTTAATATCTGTAAAAATGCATCAATTCATCATATTTAATAAATAAAAATAAATTGGCCTCAACCTGTAGGATCCTGACTTCGTTTAGTTTAGGTGGCAGTGATCCCTGGCTTCTCGGACGCGGGAAGCTGTGGACGACCGCCTCGTTTCCGTACCTTGGTGACGGGTGCACACAATTGCAGCCCGTGCGGCTTTGGTACTTTAACCGCACTTCAGACGTTACACTAGGCGACTACGGACGTGTCGTAGGTCGCTCTCGCTAAGTCAAACAGGACGTGCCGTGCGCGGGGGTTGTGCTTTGTTGTTGCCAGATGTCAAACGAATAAACATGACAAGTGGAGAAAGAGTTTTATGATTTATTTGGAACCGTCGACTCGACGGGGAAGGAAGTTTGAGTTGAAATGGTGAAGATTGGGTATCTCCCCATAGGCCTACTGGTGACCCCTGACGACTGATAGTCTACGCAACAGTTTTTTCACCTAGACGCCAGTTGAAAACCGCTGTTTTCAAGGATAGTTTTGATTAAATTTTAAAGGATTGTTTTTAAAGGATTTGTTTCAGGTAGGGGCCTACGTGAAAACTGTAGGTCATTCTTTATATGCCAGTTTAAATTAGTCAGAAAGAGTTATCAGAGGAGAAGCACGTTTTTTTCTGTCGAAAACGGCGTAAATTTCTAATTTTTGGACGAAATCCCACGTGTTTATTG
This sequence comes from Flabesymbios commensalis, assembly GCA_964017125.1. Classification (NCBI taxonomy): domain Eukaryota; kingdom Metazoa; phylum Annelida; class Polychaeta; order Terebellida; family Flabelligeridae; genus Flabesymbios; species Flabesymbios commensalis. Next base: position 65,312,244 of record OZ024909.1, on the reverse strand, counting down.
CTTTTTCAAGATGGCGACCATGTCGGTTTCTCTAGAAGAATCCTGAAAATTATTCTCATAGACTTAGTCTATCATTTGTTAAATGTAAGAGTTTGCTAAATGCCTTCATCCCATTAATGCCTCTGTAGGCGAGTAGGAAGTGGGTATTTTCGGTAACTCAATTTTTATCGTTGATTACCATAATTGGGTGACTCGATTTTAAAGTCCATAGACGAAGCCTCGTCATTTTTTCGATTTTTCAGCAAAATCGACAGAAATTATAAATATCGCTTCGACTCGGGTAACCTTTAATAGGTTTAGGGCCAAAATAAAATTGTTTCCCTAAATGAATGTCAATAAACGGTCTTATTTGGTCTGTTTAAAATATTCCCAGGACCGTAGGTCAATATTTTGGACTATTATCATATGTTATTTCAGAGAATGCTGAATATTGTACATGTATTTGGTAAGTGTGCGCCATTTTGGACGCTGGTTCCCCTCACTTAGCTGATCCCCCGCCGTGGGCAAACACGTGTTCCGCCATAACCGGCATGCATTTGGACAGTGAACCTGTGTCGCCAAATCACATTAGCATAAATTAGGCCGCCATTTTGATTTGGTGGAGCTCATCCCTCACGTGTTCAAAATTTTACACGGACTAGTTGTAATAATTTTTTTTAAATTGTTTATAAATTTTCTTTTTCAAAACGATTGAAGGAGAGGAAATATAAATAAGTTGTTTCGAAAACGAAATTGTAACACTAATTGTGTGAGATTTTTTGTTCACTTTAAAACGCCTTTCGGTGTTTGTAATCGTTCTAGCCTATTTAGCGCCTTATTTGGGCACGCAGTAGGTAATGAATATGCTAATGTGAGGCGAGACGGGGATGCTGATCATATACTATGTACACACCGTTCCACGCATGCCATCACAGACAGTAAGCCACATGCTGTCTGCCGCACAGGTTGGAAGCACCGACAATACATCATACACACACCCACCACAGACGAAATAAACACAACTGCTACGACGACAGCCGGTTTATACGTCAATCAATGAATCGAAGCGAGTGATTGATTCGGACGTTTATAAGAATGACTCAGTGATGAACGTGCCATTATAAAAAAAAACGTGGAATGTTCATCACAGACATCATTTTTCAGCAAAATGATATACTCTATCATTAATCAGCATAGACTACTGTCAGTCACGTTTTAAATATTTTTCTAAAATCATAAATGTAACTGTTTTTCTTCGCAGTCACATTTAGTCTATCAGTTTGAGAACGAAATTTTCTCACGTTAGTTTATTTCTGAAGTTTAAATTTTTTATAAATACAGAAATATTCGATTTGACATTTGCGCTATTGCGAAACATTGCAAATATTTGAATGTGTTTTTCGACTTGCGTGAATTTTTTTTTTTTCACCCAGGTCGATTTACAAAATACTATTATCCTAGCTTAGCATAGCATGTCATAATTGTATCTGGCATTTTTTATGTACAATTTCGACCTACGGTTTTCACTGTACCATTATGCATGTGTGTGAATAAGTGAAAACGTTTTATGTCAAATATAGACCTTCAGTTTTCACTACAATCAATATATACCTTTGTGAATTAGTGCACTGCATTTAGGTGCAACCTCAGCGACGCATTTTCAACTAATCTGCAACCCCTGTTTCTCGCAACATGCGACATAGCATGAACATTTTCTACAGTCTACATTTCTAAGATTCAGCATATTACAGACATTTTTCATCTGATTTAGACGGCAACGCACAACCTATCCGCGCACGGCGCGTCAAAATAGTTGGCATGTGTTAATACGACATGCCATTTTAAACACATTTGAGATAGACACAGAGCCAATAGGCCAGCTATCTCAAATGCTTCACTAGTTAGATAATTTAAAAACACTACTTCATAATGTCGAAGCAATACGACAGTGAAGGCTTCATGTCAACGCCCCTAGGAGGTGCGGGTGCGAGACCTAAAGATGATTATCGTCAAGACAGTGAGGACAATGAGATTCGATTCCGAGAGGCAGATGAAGAATATCAACGCCTCAAAGCTGATTTCGCTCGAATTGCCCGAGCTAAACGTATGAGTTCTCACTCTAGGAGCGATTCCTCAAGGAGTACTTCACCGCTCGGTAGGCAGTCGCAGAGACGTGCTACGAACTTACCAAAGTTCAGAATCGCCACTTTCTACGCTTCGAATGTTGAACTCTGGTTCAACCAAATAGAGACTCAGTTTGCTCTTCACCAGATCAACGATGATGATGAGAGGTACAGCTTAACCTACGCTGCACTTTCGGGTGAGGTCGCATGGGATGTGAGGGACGTGCTACTTCAGCCTTTCAGGTCCAATAAATACGAAAGCCTGAAAGCGATCTTGATAGAAAAACGAGGTTTGACCACACCCGAAAGAGTTAACAAAGTGATCTCTGGTGAAAGGATTGGTACTGACATTCCCTCGCGTTTCATGCGGCGTTTACAAAAGGCGGCTGGCTCCGGACCACGAGCCGTGGTGGGGAAAGCAGTAATTCGTCAAGCGTTCATTCGGCAGATGCCCGCTTCAATCAGAACTCATTTGGTGACTCAACCCAACAGTGCCACCCTCGAAAGTTTGGCCGTTTTAGCCGACTGGGCACTGGCAGCCGAAGAGGACGTCGAAGAGAGTAAGCCGGGGGTCGCAGAGATTAAGGTAGAAGAAACCACCAAGCTAGTTGGTTTGTTGGAGGATTTGTCTAGGCGAATTAAAAAACTAGAAACCGTGACTACATCAGAGAGGAAAAGAAATAAAGGACGTGGACGAGTAAATAATAACTATGCTCCTGCGCCTGCATTTGCTCCTAATGTTCAGGCCTCAGGTTTTGTTAACAACCAACCTAGTCATTATTGAAATGAACAGAATAATGCTCCACCTTTCGATCCGCCGCCAAATGCACAGGCCACTGAGTTTGTTAATAAATCAAGTAATTGTACTAATGCACAACAAAATGTTCGACCCTTCGCACCGCCGCCGCAAAATAATGTCGCACAACCGACCGACACAGCCACTGCACAGGTTTGCTACTACCACCAAACTTATGGTGAAAAGGCGCGCTTGTGCAGTGAACCCTGTTCATACTATGTCTCATTAGGTCAGCGCGAAGTAGCGAATATCGCGTTATCACACTCTAAATTATTATATGTCGCAGATAAAGGACATAAATGCAGATATTTGATTGACATGGGCGCAGCTGTCAGTGTTTTGCCACGGGATTTCGGACGCTGACAGTCTTCCCCTGGTGGCAGCTAATAACAGTACTATACATACTTACGGCAACTGTAAACGCGTCGTCGATGTCGGCTTAAAGCGCGAATATCCGTGGACGTTCATAGTGGCAGATGTGCAGCAACCCATAATCGGGGCTGATTTTTTAATCCACTATAATTTGCTCGTAGACTTGAGAAGCCGATGTCTCCGGGACATGCGTACAGGTCTAGCTATTGCCGCTTCACTGTCATCGATTAAACCACTGTCATTGAACAGAGTAGACACTGTTCAGAACGAGTACACAAAACTCTTCGGCCAGTTCCCGGAACTGACACGCCCTACGACAAAGGGTGAGACCGTTAAACACGGTATAACACATAAGATAGTGACTAAAGGACACCCGGTGTTTGCACGACCACGGCGTTTAGCACCCGATAAGCTGGTTACCGCAAAGCGCGAGTTTGATGAGATGATAAAACTAGGGGTCATTGAACCCAGCGACAGCGAGTGGTCCTCAGCGCTTCACATGGTGCCAAAAAAAAACGGCGATTGGAGACCATGCGGGGACTACAGTAGTTTAAACGCACAGACCGTACCGGACCGTTATCCGATTCCTCATATACAAGATTTCACGCAGCGTTTAGCCGGATCGAAAATTTTTTCGAAGATCGACTTGGTCAGAGCTTATTATCAAATTCCGGTGGAACCGTCAGACGAACACAAGACTGCCGTTACTACATCTTTTGGCTTATTTAATTTCACTAGAGCACCGTTTGGTCTAAGAAATTCCGGTCAAACGTTTCAGCGCTTTATAGACCACGTTACACGCGGACTTGATTTTGTTTTTGTCTATTTGGATGACTTACTGGTAACCAGCCCAGATCATAAAACGCATAAGAAACATCTACGAATTCTTTTTGCTCGACTATCTGAATACGGAATTATCATTGGTCCTGAAAAGTGTCAGTCCGGTACAACTGAATTAAGTTTTCTAGGTCACCACGTTTGTGCCGAAGGAATTTCGCCGTTACCCAGCGCCGTCGACGCGATTGTTAATTTCGTTAAGCCCGAAAAGCAACGAGCACTGCGTAGATATCTGGGAATGGTGAATCACTACCACCGTTTCATACCGCATGCGCTGCGAAGTTGACACCACTCAATAATATACTGACAGCTGCCAACGAAGGACATACCAGACTGTCACCGAAGTCAAATTTCGATTTGAAGTGGAATAAAAATGCAGAGTCAGCATTTTCTGAGTCAAAACAAATATTGGCAAACGCTACGCTTCTGGTGCACCCAGATTCTACGGCTCAGATTAACATCACGTGCGACGCTAGTGATGTCGCCGTCGGTGGCGTTTTGCAGCAATTTTTAAATGGTATGTGGCAGCCACTTTCGTTTTTCAGCAAGAAGCTGAACCCAGCAGAGACACGCTACAGCGCTTTCGATCGTGAGCTTTTGGCGGTATACGCCACAATTAAACATTTCAGACACAATTTAGAAGGACGAAATGTCTTCGTTAATACTGATCACAAACCGTTGACATTCGTAATGTCATCCGTGACTGAGCGTGCGTCCCTACGACAAACACGTCATTTAGCTTTCATCGCTGAATTAACCACCGATATCAGTTATGTAAAAGGCGAGACAAATTTCGTCGCTGATGCGCTGTCACGACCATCAGTGTCCGCGATACATGATGGACCAGCGATAGACTATAAAGAGTTAAGTCTCGACCAAGCTAATGACGCGGAATTCACGCGTTTGAGACACTCGACTACATCCACTATGAAGTTCAAACTATTAAAATCGTTCGATAATCAATTGATCTGGTGTGATGTGTCCACGGGACACAACCGGCCGTACCTTACCGCGAAATTTCGCCGAAAAGTTTTTTCAAACTTACACGGTTTAGGCCACACATCGCATAGAGCTACCAAACCTTTGATTAATAAGCGATTTGTATGGCACGGCATGAATATATATATTGCTAGATGGTGTCGTACCTGTAAGGGTTGCCAGACTGCTAAAGTTTCACGTCACAACACCCCAGTTTTCGGAAAGTTTACTGAACCTACCGAGCGATTCGATCATGTCCACATAGATATAGTCGGACCTTTACCTTATGCTGATGGCTTTAGATATCTACTGACTTGCGTCAACCGTTTTACACGTTGGCCCGAAGCTATACCTATGGTAGATATTAGAGTCAAAACGGTCGCCGATGCCTTCTTCAGCAGGTGGATAGCACGTTATGGTACCCCAGCCACTATCACCACTGATAGGGGCGCTCAATTCGTGTCCAAATTGTGGGATAGTTTGTGTAATCAATTCGGGATTATTCGGAATCGTACCACGAGTTATCACCCCCAGTCGAATGGCATGGTCGAACGTTTCCACCGTCAATTGAAAGCCGCCATTATGGCGTACGAGTCACCGAACCCGTGGACTATCACGTTACCCGCTGTGCTTTTAGTAGTTCGTTCCGCAGTTAAAGAGAGACTAGGCAGGTCGGCTGCCGAGATGATATACGGGACAACCTTTAGACTCCCAGGAGAGTTTACTAAGCAGTACACCGTCGACGCTAACACTGATTTGGAGAATTATTCAGACAAGCTACGCGTGGCCATGTCGCGTCTCCGTCTATGTCCGCCACATGACACACAACAACACAACATTTTCCAATTCAAGGAAATAGCTACATGTACTCAAGTATTCTTGCGCCGAATTGCAATTGCGCCGCCTCTGACCGCCCCTTACGACGGACCATATAAGGTCGTCGCGAGGAGTGGCAGAGTAATGAAAATCCTAGTTAAAGGCAAGGTTGAGACGGTCTCTTTAGACAGCGTTAAACCCGCACATCTCGAGTGCGAGCCTACGACATGTACGACAATACAGCGAAAAACGCCAAACAAACCACAGAGATCGACAGCTACCAGGACATCTAGTAGGAATCCACAGGGTCCACCTAGAACTGGTAGTGCGGACACTCCGACGTCCAACGGGACGAGCGTTAAAACGAAAAAGTCGACGGCAGTCAGAAGCAGTAAAAAATCGGCCACAGTCCCAAAGCAACTAGATGTTAAAGTCAACTTGTCTAACAGAGACAATACTTATGTAGCGCCGCATTCGCGAGCCCCCGCCGTATCCCGCGCTAACGGGAACGGCGGTGGTTTACGAACGTATTCCCGCATACGTTTACATCTACGGGGTGAAACCCCGGGTGCTGCTGACGCGTAATCGACTCGACCAAAAGCAACCGTGCGAATATCGCTAATCGCGAAAAAATTTCGACCGACCAAACAGTGCGAAAAACTAGAGTCGGACGAATAATCCAGACTCCTGCCCGGTTCGTGCAGATGGTTCACGCCATAGTGGCGCCTAACGACATCTATGGCGGGCCCAACCGCATGCATCGTATTACCAATGTTTTTAAATTGTAAATGAATATGCCAGGCCTGACAGCATTGTGTACAGATATATAAATGTAAAGACATTTTTTTTAGCAAGTTAATTGCTAAAATACGAATAGAAATTTATGTTAATTAAATGAATGGGTTGATCGCAGCTTGCAGCATATGAATATATACATAAAGAACAGTTGGTGTTAAGAGGATGGGACAATTCATGTATAATGCTGCGATTTCAACCACCCACGCTGTAACCACACTCGCTATATTTTTAAACTATGCTTAGTTATAAGAGGTTACATATTTTTACAATCCCGCTACTTGCACGAAGCAGTCTCCTACACGTCAGTTGGGTCCTACGTTATCACTCACCCGGGGGTAATGTGGGATCCTGACTTTGTTAGGTGGCAGTTATCCCCGGCTTCTCGGACGCGGGAAGCTGTGGACGACCGCCTCGTTTCCGTACCTTGGTGACGGGTGCACACAATTGCAGCCCGTGCGGCTTTGGTACTTTTCCCGCACTTCAGACGTTACACTCGGCGACTACGGATGTGCCGTAGGTCGCTCTCGCTAAGTCAAACAGGACGTGCCGTGCGCAGGGGTTGTGCTTTGTTGTTGCCAGATGTCAAATGAATAAACATGACAAGTGGAGAAAGAGTTTTATGATTTATTTGGAACAATCGACTCGAGGGGGAAAGAAGTTTGAGTTGAAATGGTGAAGCTTGAGCAGTTTCCCTCGTCCGCCATTGCGACCCCACACTAGAGACTCCGACGGTCACTTACAGGTACTTTCAGCGCGAGGGGCTCTCCATCTCCCCATAAACCTATTGATAAATATAGGCCTAGGCCTAGGATAAATATTTTCCTCCAAAGTCGCGAAGACACCAATTTATCAGCCAAAGTTTATTATTGTTCTTTTTGTAGGCCTAAACTTGAATTATTTTGATTTTGTTTTCCCAAGATGAAGATATAGGCCTACTAAAAGGTGTTATAGAAAATTCTTTTTATTTTTCGACCGTCAACGAAGAAAAAATTGAAAATCTATTGAATGGACTCACAGCAAGCAAAGCCACTGGTATGGACAGTTTAGCATAGGCCTACAGTTCATATAACAGTAGGTGTTCATATGGACAGTTTCCCTGCAAGGTTTTTGAAAGACGTTGCGGTGGTCATAATTGATAGTACAATGTCTCATAGCATAAATTTATCTTTGCACTCTAGTCAAATTCGGGAAGACATGAAAAATGCAAGGGTGGTACCTCTCTACAAAAAAAAGTAAAACTGAGCCTGGAAACTGCAGACCTGTTTTCAATCTCAGGGTTACATCCAAAATTCTTGAGAAAAAGTGCACAACCAGCTGGAACACTACATAAAAGAAAAGTTTGTTATATAAATTGCAATCAGGTTTTAGACCATCTTTTTCAACTGGTAGGCCTATTTGTCTTACTTTTCTTATGAATTATATACGTTCAGAAATAGATTTTGGAAATTATATCGGGATGGTGATGATTAACCTGCAGAAAGCATTCGACACTGTAGACCACTATTTTTGAAAATAAACTAAAAGGTATAGGTCTTAATGGGAATGCAATCGCTTGGTTTGATGCATACCTGACAAATAGGATGCAGTTTACTGACCCAAGGGTTGTTCCTGGGGCCTCTTTTTTTATATACGTTAATGATATGAAAGCATCTGTCTCCTGCAGACTAATACTCTATGCTGACGACTCGAGCCCTGTTAGTATCAAGAAAACACATAAAAACCATTGAAAACGTTTGGGAGACAACTTGTTGTCTCTCAGCAACTAGCTGATAGACAACAAGTTGTCTCTCCACCTAGGTAAAACAGAATCTATTCTATTTGGAGCATCTCCAAATGTCAGTCTCAATCACACTTAACATGTAGCCTAATAAACACTCTGTCCACTCCTCCTAACTACTCCCCTTTACTACTCCGCATATTCCTAACTACTCCTCTTTACTACTCCGCCTATTATTAACAATCAAATCACGTGACCTACCCATAAGGCCACAGGCTAGCAACCATTCAGCCCTGAAGAAGCGACATAGCGAAACACCACGGTGTCGGCAAAAACACTGAAAATGTGGGAATAAACAATCTATCTAGCCTGTAGTCTTGTGTTTTATCAAGATTGAATAAAACTGATTGTATGTTGATCTTTTTACAAATTTAGATATGATACCTCATTTTAATAGGCCTGTTACTTTCATTAAGTGGTATTTATAATCTAGCCAATTCCATGCTATCAGCACCTGGCCGGAATGTCATGGACAGACAGACAGAAAGACAGACAGATATTTTACCTGAATTAAAATAAATTTTAGAGTTCCATCCCTACCAATTTATTGCAGCATAACTTAACACGTAGCCCAGCAAGCATGACACGACATGACTTAATGTTGTGCAAATGCTGGCTCAGCATTGTTGACGGTGGGCCAACATTAGCCCAGCACTGGTTCAATCTATCGTGTTTGCTGAGAGGCTATTCGTGATGCATGTTTCTTCAGGGCGTGAATTTCGCCTAACATAAAAAAAAGCTAGCGCAAGAATCTCATAAAACACTTTATCCTTATATGAGTCCGATTAGATATGAATGCATTTGCCCAATATTGGATCACATTATCCAGGGGGGAAAAAGGGCAGGGTCAAGTTCTGGAGGAACATTTTGTTCCATATGTAGACCTATAGCGAACAATCTCTTCTCTGGCTACATCCTGCCAGAGAAGTCGCTCTTGCAATCTAAACACTTGTTTTCCTGCTGTAGGCCCGATATACATTTTCAACAATATTTCGAAGTAAATAAAATGCCGCTGATATTGGTACCATAGCTGACTATAGTTTGTCATGGATGCTCCGTTTCCCCCTTGAAGCCCTCACGATGCATTAAAGCATCATTTTACATCCCTAAAAACAGACCTAATTTTCCTAAAACAAAGGGTTTTAGAACGAAAATTTCCAATACATGGTAGTTTTCTTTAATTTTAAAACCACATCAAATCATCTTCATCCACTAGCCAACATCAAGTCGAGAATTGCGACAGCCCGATATACATTTTCAACAATATTTCGAAGTAAATAAAATGCCGCTGATATTGGTACCATAGCTGACTATAGTTTGTCATGGATGCTCCGTTTCCCCCTTGAAGCCCCCACGATGCATTAAAGCATCATTTTACATCCCTGAAAACAGACCTAATTTTCCTAAAACAAAGGGTTTTACAACGAAAATTTCCAATACATGGTAGTTTTCTTTAATTTTAAAACCACATCAAATCATCTTCATCCACTAGCCAACATCAAGTCGAGAATTGCGACAGCAATTCTCGGCTTGTAGTGGATGAAGATGACAATGGTAAATTCAGGCTAGAAAAGGTTAATAATCAAATAATTCAACTTGGGATGTGTATTTTGTCAAAAACATATATATTTTTTCGTAATTTGAAGGCGCAATTCCTAGTTGTTATACTGTACGGTAGATAATAACGACCACTGTAGGTGGACAAGTGTTAAAGCCTCAGGCCAAATCTTCTTCGACATGCCTCGAAGTTTGTTTTATCTACCACCTACGAGGCCAAAGCCAGATTGGCTACTGTATTTTAGATAATCCCTCTTTGGATATAGACCAAGGATAGATTTGGGAAATGTTTACGTTCTAGAACTAGTTTGTCGGTGAAGTAGGAGTAAAGAGCGAGAGAATTTTTTACATTCTAGAACTAGTTTGTCGGTGAAGTAGGAGTAAAGAACGATATGTGACCATATGTAGCTTAAGCAAAATAACACTGTGCAGTAAAATAGAATTATGACAATAATAATCTATAACTTTGTTTACATCTTGTAAGCTCACAGATGTTGGCCTGGTTGGTTATTTTATTTTTTTCAAATGTATTAAAATTGCTGGCCATGAAGGGCAATTTTATTTTGAAGCCAATTAATTGTCATTAATTGTCATTAGCCAGTGCTTTATATAAATCTGAGACGCCCCAATAAACGCAACACACTCATTCCTCATTGCAACATCATACATTGCTTTTTCCGTGTTTCTGTGATGTCTTGTGGTCAGGAGATATAAGATGGTCGCTTGGCTCTCAGTCTGTAATATGACGCATAGCAATACTGTACGTGATCGCCTGAGGCACGACAGGCTTGGTCGCTCTCTAAAATCACACATTCCCTTCTCACCTAGTCAAATAAACTCCTCTCGCAATTAAAGCAAGCCGCCAGTAAGGCCTGAGGGGGCCACGCGCGGCATAATCTTTGAATATGTGTTTAAGTGTTTATCAGTTATCTCTCAGCCAGTCTATATCTTTATCTCTCGTGTACAGGGCTTCAGGCGACACATCTTACGTCCTTCCCCAGCTGATCCTGATATTTTGTCCTAATGTTGGTTCAGCGTCGTGGACGGTGGACCTATCTTAGGCTACCATGCAACAATGGTCAACTGCTCGTGAGAGCTGGGCTGGGCCGTTGAAGTCGGAAGGACGTCCACACTAGTGCATCTGCAGCTGAGGACACCTGGTGAATGAACTAACCTCTAAATATCTCTGAAGCGAAATGACTGTCGATCAGGCTCATTTTTTGCTTTATTGAAGGAATCTTGCTTTATTTGATCCAGCATGCAGCATTCAATGTCAATAGCATTTTGATCCACTTTTTAGCATTTTTCTTCAAAGATACTTAAAAAAAAACTTTGGCGATGCATTTGTGTACTGACAGATCTTATCTAATTTAAATTTTGTTTGTTTTTCTCAAAAATATTTAGTGGGCATATTTATACACATTACACTGTCTCCATTTAAACACTGTCGCGTTACCCTGAAAATCCTGCCCGAGCGGCAGTTTCGTTTAAATGAAACAAGTGATCATTTCATACAGGGGGAGGGTGGTGGAAGGGGTCGGGGAAGGCCACTTGCAGTCGGCATGAATCAGCACACGGCGTAGCAGTGTGTAGGCACACACACTGCTACGGAGTGTAATACACATAGGCCAATTAACCTTTAAATTGCTACATCAAGAAGTTAAATTTTCACCGACTTGAATTTCAAATCGGTGGAAATTACTGATATGTGTATAACTTGAGAGCAAACATTTGCAAATGTTGATGTTTACCACACATTTCGTTCCTAATAATTACAGTGATTTCATCGGGTCATCAAACAGACTAAAAACGACCACAGTCGTGCTTGGCGGGTTAACCCTTACAGCGCGAGGATAGACTTTAGTCGTCAGAATCTGACGTCTGTAGACGTCAGATTCTGACTTTAAGAGTAAAGCTATTTATAATGGCCGCAGACCCATAACATAGGTATTCAAATGAATCGGAAGTCGAAAAAACCCTTTGCTCTACATGATTTATACGAAAGTATTTCAGCGCTTTAAGGGTTAAAGGGACTGGCCCAGGCTAAAATCATAAAAAAATCGGTGATTTAAGTTTGGCTTCTTAATATGACCATATGATGTAAACATGTCCATAGACTAGAACTGCAAAAGTTTTTAAATTTTTCTGCTGCGCATTCACCAGTTAGGCTAAATATAGAGACGAAATTCCTGATTTCTAATTTTGGACAATCATGTCAAAAATAAGAAATACGGGAATTTCAAAATAAAATTAAATAACTTTTGCAGTTCTAGTCTATGGACATGTTTACATCATATGGTCATATTAAGTCATAGCAGTCTAAGTCCGAGCCCAGCTCGGACCTGGAATTTATGACGCTGCAGTCTAGGTCCGAGCCCAGCTCGGACCTAGCAACAATGCTTAGACATCCACTAGATGACATCACTTGCGCAACTATGAACACAACATGGGGAACCTAGACCATAAAGGGTTGATTTATCTGCTGCACAACCGTTTCTGAACTAAAAATAAAACTCCAGGTTCAGCTGAATACGAGGATTTCGGTATTTTACAGATGAAATGGGAATGTCATCTCAAAATATGAAATATGATATGCCCCTCAGGGAATTCCGAAAGATTACTATATCCCATGATAATACATTATTTACGCTATTAATTTGTGTGCATAGACCTATTGAATGCTTATTCGAACCGTCTGTGATGTATTTTAATATATTTTATATGAATTGGTATAATGTTGTACTCCTGAATCTCCGTGGATCTCAAAAATAACATTTTTAAACAAAATTTCCGAAAATTTGACTACCTAATTAGCATATTCAAAATGGCGGTCGGTTACCATGGCAACATTACATTGGCCAATTAAATGAAGTGTATTCTGGTGATATATTGTATGTCTGTTCCTGTGTTGTATGGGGAAAACATATGCCATGATTCTAAATTTCTATTTGGAGTATCAGAATATGTCTCAAAATTACAAAAATGGCCAGACCACACAGACGTCCAATGTCAAAATGGCCAGACTGCTATGAGTTAAGACGTCAAAATAAAATCACCGATTTTTTTAATGATTCTATCCTGGGCCAGTCCCTTTAAGGGTTAATACACGCCCAATTTAAACCTACGTCGTCTCTTCATTAATCAATCACTCAAAAATGGATAAGAAAGTAAAATCTGTGTCCGAACAATTATTATGTCCTATCTATGTCACATGTATTAAAAAAACATGGTTTTAACATCAAAAGATATAGCTTCTGTTTTAAGTGTGTAACTTTCTGAAATCTATTTAACCATCCTAATTTTTAACAACATGAGAGATTCAATTCACAGTGACCTGCAAAATACCCCGATTCCCACCTGACAGTTGATGTAAATTACCCAATTTTAAATAAAATATATAAGTGTAATATAGTACGCCCAATATATCAAACAATAGCTTAGAACTTATTTATTTCTACGGGTTGTATTATTTTGTGTAAAATTAAATTTATTGAAAAAAAATATTATGACCCCTATGTATCATTGGTAGTTTAACCCTTTACCCACTGCGTTATCTTGTCTGAATTTTTACACATTTGAAGTTGTGTATCGCTACCGCGATCCTCAACTTCAACTGTGTGAAAATTGCTCACATTTGTTTAATTTAGGACCAAACATAGGCCCTATGCAAATATTGATTTTTAACCCTTTAACCGCCAAATTATTCAATTGGAATTTTCACCCACTTGAAGTTGTGTCTCGCTGACGCGATCCACAACTTCAAGTGAGTGAAAATTATTCAGATTTGACAAAATGGAGGTCACCAAATTTCAAATCTTGCTGATTATTGTCATTTTTTATCTTTAACAGGTTTAAAAGCTGATATGTAATGTGCTAATAAAAAATGCAAAAAACGAATATGGACGGCACCAGCGGTTAAAGGGTTAAATACGCATTTCATTCTCAATAACTGCTATTTAACCTGTTAATAAGACAGATTAAACAGAATATAGTCGTAATTAGGGGTGAGAGGGTTAATATAATTTATATAACTATACCATTGATCCACGTGCACTATCAATGGTGATATCTACACTGCTGATAAGTGATATCATCTCTGCAGTTTTGTGCTCCCATAATCATCGGGGAGAAAAATGTTATTTAGATAATCAACAGTGGTGTGTTTTTCGTGGGCCATGTGAGCTGGATACCAGTCGACGCCGTGGCTGTCCCATCATCCTTATCCACGTGACAAAACCACCCGATGATTGTGACCTTTTTAAATAAATTTATATAAACGGGGAAATTTTGACGTAGAATAATACAAAATCAACAAGCATAAATGAGAGGTGTATGGGACCATACGCAGGGGCCATGGCAACAGGTGGGAGGAGATATTCTGTTTTTGAAACTGGCACATTAAAAAATAACATTTATTAACCCTTTGCCTGCTGATCACGACTATAGTCGTTTTAAATCCGTTTTGTTGGCTGATTAAATCACATTTATTGCGAATGAAATGTGTGTTTAAACATCAAGATTTGCAAATGTTTGGTGTCAAATTAAACAAATATCAGTGCTTTTCTGCCACTTGAAGTTGTGGATCGCGGTAGCGGGACACAACTTCAAGTGGGTGAAAACGAAATTATTTAATTTAGCAGGATCAGGATTAATATTTCGTTAAATGCAAGACACGTCTATTTTTTTAAGTCATACATACTCTAATATACCAAAGTTAAAGAGTGGCCGTACAGTGGTACAAATGCAACTGTGAATATAACTCACTTGACAATATGTTTCTTTATTGTGCACGTGTTGTATGATGTGCACCTATACTCCGCCCCATTCCACGTAGAAGTATATCACACGCATTTCTTTCACATAGCGCCACCGTCTAAGACATTGGACCAACATTAAGCCAATGCCTTTTGCAATCGCTGTTGTTATTTAGGTAAGTGCTGGCGGCACACTATCCGCAAACACGAGACATTGACCTAATATTGTATAAATGCTGGCCCAACTTCGCAGACGTTGTGCCAACATTTATTTAATATTGGGTCAATGTCTCTTGGCTATGCTGCCGCCTTTCTCCGTGGCTGACTGTGATCATGCCGACTTCACACGTCCTGCCAGCCACCGCACCCCGGATACCTTTATAAATTAAACAGAAAGACAAATAAACACCTGAGAAAGCTCGTCTCTTTGGTGTTTTAGGGCAGGGATGAGCGCCACTGATGTACCCCCAGTATGTACCCCATGGCAAACCCTTTGATCCCCAAAGTTACAGTAGTTGTGACTGTATACCATATATTTATAATAAAGCTTTCCTGTATAATATTGACAGGTTAATTTTGCGGTGGCTAAAAAAAATTACGAAACAAAAAAATGCATTTATTTTGTTTATTTCTCTGTATAATCATGATAAAAATATTAGTCGATGAGGTGAAATTTTAAACCATGTGAAATATATAATGTAGAAATCAGCCAGATACTTACACAGTAAAATCTGGAGTGATGGAATCGTTGAGCGGAATCGTGGAGCTATATTTATTACAAAATAATTATTAAAATATGAGTGTGTCACACTTTCTTAAAAAAACTTAAGTGCATAATTTGAAATAGCGTGTTATGTATAGATCAACTGGTTTACACGGCCACCAAGGAGGTTACATATAACCTCCTAGGTTGCACATATTCCACTGTAGTGTGACGTTGTGAAGTCAATCAATCAATCAATTTATTCCATACAATGCAGTACATCGTTTTGGTATACACAGAAAACAATAATATATTAAGAAAAATACATAGCATACATGATATATATATATATATGAAGTACACGACCTAGCTCCACTAGCTGTTTGTTAAACTCTCAGTCGCAACAAGCGGGAGACATTGACACAATGCTGGAATATTGTTGCCCTACCGTCTACGACGCTGGCCCAACATCAACCCAGCATCGTGTATATCCTGGATATGGACAACGTGTACTTCTGTGGGATATCCTGTCAACTCTGACACACTTTGACCTCAGAGGTCAGGTATGGTTGTCATCAATAAATGGGCGTTTTTCATACCCTAGAGACGTTTATCCTCAAAACCACAATATTATACAGTGCCCTTGAGATTAAAAGGACTTAGCTACCACTGTACTAGATCCTTGGCCTTGATAGTGGAATAGTTTTTCAAAATGTTCCTCCTAAATATGGTACGACTAAATAATCATTGCGCACAATTTTATGTTAAATTTAACGCATTTAACTGGTATATATTTCTCAAAATCATGAAAAAACATTTACCCCTCAAATAATACTGAACTCATACTACAAAGTAACGCTGTTATAAAATTGGCTCAATAAAAGCCGACGACCAGCAATAGTTTGAAGGAGTAGTTCATGGTACACCTGACCAGCAGCGGGCTAATGCTATGCCCAGAAAGCACCGCGCGGGTTACAGAGATTATAGTGATAAGAGTCACCTGGTGGATAACTATAAACACAAACAGGCATCAGAGTGGGCTAAAGCTTTTAACTTACCCTGTCGTAGGCAGAGGTAGATTTGTGTATGCGAACATCTACCTCCACTTACGAGAGGATTCGTTCAACTCCATGTTTGACCCTGTGGCCTATAGACGAACTAAAGAGTAAAAAAAGAATTACGACACAATTGTCAGAGAAGAATTTGATCTGTTGACACGTGATAGATTTATAATGTGACAAATGTGAGCTGATGATAACAACACACACCTGGCCATCTTACACCCAAATATCCCAGCAAACATCCATAGAGACCCAACATTGAGCCAGCATTGGGTGGATATCTCTTATTTACAGGGTACCTTCTCAATCCTCGTCGACCTCTCACCTCTGACCCTTATTGACCTCCCGAGCCCATGTCGCTGATCTTGGGCGGGTAAAACAGAACACGCCTGGCGCCCCCACATAAATACATCGTCGTCCCTTCCTGAACTCAGTCGTCGGCAGTTCACATCTGGTTGGTGTTCAAACTGGAACAATATCATAAAGCAGCATGAATGTGCCGGGAAAAACCCAGGAGGGTGGGTCAATGCTGGGCCAGTGTATGTAGGCGGTAGCCCAGCATTGAGCAAACCTTTCAGTGCTCGATGTGTAACTTTATCGTCAGAACAGAATGATGGCATACGGACACGGCACATTAATGGGCATATTGACACAGATATTTTCCATCCAAACACCATATTGTATTTACATAATCCAAATAGACCATTTTCACATATTATAAGCTGTAACCTTCCGGAGTGGTAAGGGCTTGATATATAGCTAAATAACATAAACCCTTTCCATCACACTGTTGAGTATTTATCAATTTCTCTAATCAGATAAATTCATAATCTTTCTGTTAATCATTACTACAACATTTCATTTGTAAAATTGCATATAAAAAATATTTTCAAAATAATAATTATTACGAAAAGTTATTTGTAGAATCAAAAATTAAAATAGTCATGTAGTAACGGCATTTGTAAATCTGTTTTTTTTTAGAGCAAATAATAAGGGATGCACTATTAGATATATGGGGAGGGGGGGGGGGGTGGTGGTGAAAAAATATGAAAAAATATGTCGCCAGAAATAACAGAAAAGAGTTTGTATAAAATGTGGGAAAATTAAATATGTTTGTTGACGTAATTAATGTAAAACAGTACTAACCAGCAAATCGTAACGTATATAGAATAGGGAAGGTATACGACAAAATATGATATTTCCGTTCGTCAACGAAACATAAAAAAATCTGCCGGACGTTCACCGTAAAAAAATATTTTTTGCTGAGGTAAAAAAATAATTGCAATCAACAAAAAGTAATAAGTCGCTGTTGCTAAGAAATAACCAGAATCTCTGAACATATTTATTAGGGGGCGCCGTTCAATTACTAGAGGTGGCTGGAGTTTTTGAACTGAACAAATTATTTATGTCACCTCCTGTTTGCAATATTTTATATATTTCACACTCTGCCCAGCTCAAGCAATATATTTATGTAAATATTTTTTAGATGTATTTTTCTGTATATATACAAAGTTGGATCCTGAAGTAGGCTTAGTATTGATGTGGGGGTTGAGTAGATGAGTGAAGCAAAGCCTAAAAATTTAAGTGTCATTAAATGATGCAGAGCGAAGCGAAGCCATTTTTTTGAGGGCTAATACATATTTATTTAGAGCATGTCCTTCAGACAATTATTTATTTAATGAAAAATCAATATCAAAATATTTATTTAAAAAAATACTCCAACACCCCTCCCTTGGAGATTGAATGGTGGCCCCCTTATAGCATGTTTAATTTTGTTAGCTGCTAGAATTTTAAAATATCTATCGGGGTTAACATGTTGAGAGGCCGAAATGGGGCCTGGGGGACTACCCACTAGTCCGAAGGTTCACTAGTCCGAAGGTTCACTAGTCCGAAGATTCACTAGTCCGAAGGTTCACTAGTCCGAAGGTTCACTAGTCCGAAGGTTCACTAGTCCGAAGGTTCACTAGTCCGAAAGGTCACTAGTCCGAAGATAAATGTTTACTAGTCCGAAGGTTCACTAGTCCGAATATAAAATTTCAAAAAAATCACAGAAAAATCTTACAAAAAAATCAGAAAAGAAACGCAGAAAAAACTCAGAAAAAAACCATTCATTCTTCACTTACATGGAGTTAAATCTTTTGTTTAACAAATAAATATGGCGTGTAATAACTGAGACAACAAAATATAAATAACCATGCTTTGTCAACCATGTGAAATTAAAAAATGTATAAATTTGAAGTGGATTTTTTTCAAGTATCATGAGTAAACTTTTTTTCTGAGATATTTGTTCCTTCGGACTAGGGAAACTTCGGACTAGTGAACCTTCGGACTAGCGAGCCTTCGGACTAGTGAACCTTCGGACTAGTGAACCTTCGGACTAGTGAACCTTCGGACTAGTGAACCGTTGCATTTTATTCACCAGGTGTCTCTGTAAGTCAATATCACAACATAAAATACCAAATAAAATTATTGATGGCCAAAAGAAAAGATTATTATGTCAACTGAGGAGAATTGATTATCAACCTGAACAGGATATTGATTTTTGCATGGAATATCAAATCAGCAAATCAAATTTTCAAATTTGTCATTGTTTGAAAATATGTGATCTTTGCGACATGAGGTAGGTTCTGGAGTGTTCAGGCTATAGTCCGGACATCCGACTGCATGTGCAGATACATATTTATTTCTCACTCAAATGATATGTTGCATCTATTTTATGCAGGCTATCCCACATCCCTCCCTGAAAACCTGTCCTGGATGCAACCTCACCAATCATGGGAAGTCAAATCATCGGTCATCGAACTTTTGACCTTGTCAGCAGCAGTCCATACAGATCAGATTAATGGACACGATGCGCACGGGTGTATGTCCGGGGGCGATGTGATATGGGGATCAGCTAGGCATGTATCGGGATCCAGGACGGTGGCTGGACCCGAGGAACCCGGGGGTGCGGGCAGGATCGCGTTGCCATGACAACACGGGTGGTATTTGACTGTGGCATGTGTCACTCGAGGCTACATAATAACGAGGCTGCGTCCTTGGTCATAGTTGGCCCAATGCTGTATCAATACTGTCCCAACGTCTCCGACGTTTGGGCAGCATTGATACAGCATTGGCTTTAGATACGTTATTTGTCCGCCTCCATGGTTCATTAGGCGGAGTAGAGGTCATGTGGACCACCTACGTCACGTCTTTATAAAGGTCTGAGCTGCATGTCAAGATCCAGAATAATTGGTTGCGTCAGGATCACCCTTTCACCATCTTCCCTTTAGCCATTCTCATGCTGGTACAGCGTGAGTCTGGACAGACGGATACAGGTTAAGAGATGGATGTGTCTAGCATTCAAGTCAGATTGAATAAATCACATTTAATAAAAAATAACTATTTATTTTTATGAGCAATGTGTATGTATACATGTATATTTTTATCTGTCCCCTCAGTAAATAAAGTATTTATCATCAATATTATTATATTATTATGATTATAATCATGCGCACAAGGTCGCCCTACAGGATCTAAAAATTACATACTCATTCTCCCGAGCTCTTGAAAAGAAAGTAATTTTGCTGATTAGTGTTGCAGAATTTATCCTGTAATACAAACTCATTGTTATTCGATATTACTTATCTACATGTAAACACTTTTGTTGGCATGCCTTTTGAATATATTCTGATGTCTTTCTACAACTCAAATACAGCATTTGTAGAATGCATGTTGCAACTACCATTCAGTTTAAGCCTGTTGCTGTGGATTGTCTAGAAGGTTGAGCTGTTGTCGAGGTATGTGAGGTTCACTTATATAGCGTGCTTATATCTTGCTAATTGGAAAGTGTGGTATGCTATCTCATGTGGTAGCACCTGACACTTCAATCATACCTGTCTAGTTAGATGGATTATGTTAATGATAGAGTTAATGGTGACGAAAAGGTTTAAAAGATTGTATGTCAGTTAAAACAGTGATCGTCAATTAAAATACCATTATAATTATATAAATATATACAAATTATTACAAATTATTGTTTTTTTTTAATTACATTTATATTTAATTTAAACTGTGTCATCACTAATTAATATCGTCGAAGTCGCCGTGAATGCTGCAACATTATTTCAAATCTGAATTAATTCAAATCTCTCAAATATATCTTCAAATCTCTGTCTATAAGGCAGACATACACTGATATTAAATTGTGCCAGATATTATGATATATCGTTTCTTATCGTTTTCCAGTATACCAAATAAGGGTTCTTAGTAGACTGGTGATTTGTTTTTAGTGAAGTTCTTGCTAAATCGCACACAAATTACAAATGTTTGGTCTCAAATGAAACAAATGCATCAATTTTCACAGACCTTATGAGTTGCGGCATTTACTTTAAAAAGCAGTTCTTATTGTTTGTTAGCTTATGCTACCCATGCGGGAATTTAAAAAAAATGAATCACAGAAATGTTTACACAATAATACCTTTTTTAGATTTTATGTGTAATGAGAGAGAACTTATGTATTTTGTGATGCTTTGAATGTAGTAAACATGGAACATACACAAGGAGTTTGTGGTGATGCCATCTTGAATCAGTGGATCAGCCAGTGATGCTGTGATCGGCTGTTCACAGATAGCCCCCAGCCCATACAGCCTCATCCCCGGCACTGACCCCCCCTGTCACGGTTTGCATTGTCAACAGCTCTGTGTGTTCTTCAAACAAACTGCGTGTAGCAGAGTTTGTACACCACGTCAAAGCAGAAAACAACTTTAGCTTTTCTATTTCTTTAGCGCTCGCCCCGCGCCGGCCAATACACCAGGCGGGCTTTGTTTATTCCCGCCACTTAACGAACACTTGTCCACAAATAGGCCTATTTTCTCAACAAATCTGCCCGTAAAGTTTGCAGCTAGTAGCTCGCGGGGCAAATTTCAGCTTGCCCACGCGCCAGCCTGTTTGTCCATATTAGTTGGATACACATACATCCAGATAACCTGTGTATACTCATGCCAACAAACACAAGATGTTGGATGAATGTTGCGCCAACGTCGTGGACGTTGGCGCAACGCTCAGCAACCATCTTGTGTGTGTTAATGAGATTGATGCGGCCGCTATCTGATTATCTCGTGCCAGACTACCCGATAAACAGAATCCTGTGGATGATTACGTGATGAACGCTACACTGATAACGAGGTACATATTGAGGACATGACCTAAATCAAGTGTTACAATAAATTGTCAGTCGACTGATAGCCTGCTATTTTAAGCCTTTTTTCGAGAACATAAAATTGTGGGATTGAAGTTTTGAATATTTTGAATATTTATGTTGTTATTTCCGTGCAATCATAGCCATAAGCATTTGGCCTTCATGCATCCATCTCCATTGATTAAAGTACAATAATAGAGTTACCGACAATCAACAAACCAGTCATGTTTAGGCAATTCTTTATTACAATAATGGATCGCAATCAAATGTCATTAGTGTAGGCCTATAACTAGACGTATGGTTTAAACACTTTGAATTTGGGGCTACATAATTATATTTGTTTGGTGTCAATATTGTAATAAAAACTGTACATTCGTTTGTTTTAAATTGTAATCCTTTCGAAAAATCGTATGCCCTGCAATGAAAGTCATTCCGTTATCAATCAATCAATCAATCAATCAATCAATCAATCAATCAATCAATCAATCAATCAATCAATCAATCAATCAATCAATCAATCAATCAATCAATCAATCAATCAATCAAGAAATCAAGAAATCAAGAAATCAAGAAATCAAGAAATCAAGAAATCAAGAAATCAAGAAATCAATTAAACAATCAATTCTTGAATATATCACCTAAATCATAAAAATCGATCTCAGCAGAGTCGCAGTGTTCCGAATCCAGATCCTTGTCAAAGTCCAGACTCGTTAACAAGGCGCCGGATAAAGGTATGTATGTATTTATTACTCAAGGATAGCCATGTTTTTCTTTTAATCCTTTTCGTCTTCAAATCTAGTCAGAAAGTATGACTTTCTGATTCACATTGGCTATACCAGTTACACAGCATATTATTTGATCTATTTCATCACATTTCCTGTTCTTTTTTGTGAGCGTGTAATTAGGCCAAGCGGGTGTTAAAAAATTTGATAGCTATTTACGCAATTAATTCTATCTGCTCAAATGTCACTGTCCATCTCGGCCTGCATGCTAACTACGGTATCGTGTAATCGGCACCTGGCTTGGCAATGAGATCAAGACATTTTGTTGTCCACGGAGCCAAGCCATTGGAGCCATGTGCATGGGAATGATTACATCTTGAAAAATACGTTGGTATAACGTTGGGCCAATGTTGCTTGGCGTTGGCACAACATTATTTCGTCGTATTTGCAGGTATGGTCCCTACTTGATTCATGGCTTCTCAGCGAAGATTATTCGTTAAACCAATGCTGATTAAATGTTGGGCAAGCGTCGCAGACGTTGGACCATCTGGGATGGCTTTCCGTTTAACCAATACTGGTTTAATGCTGAGCCAGCGTCTGCGAGACTGGGGCAACATTGAACCAGCATTGGTTCAGCATCTCGAGCTCGCGTTCGTCTCTCGTTGGGGGGGGGGGGGGACCTGTCAGATACAGCGTCCAGCTTGACGACGTGGGTGAGTGTGCAGTTATCACGTGAGATAAGGGGGCGGTCATTTTATCAGCTCACGGCCCGCTGCGCCTCCTAAAACATTGGCAGCGCCTCATTGACCAGGGCTCCTTTTTCTTCTGATGTCTTCTTTGCTCCCTTCTCGGCATGTACATGTCAGCACCCGCCCTGCCAACCACGGGGGCTCTCCCGTGGAACATCGCCTATATGAAATATGAAATCAATTGGGCGTATAATTCGAGGGGAGCAGCTACAGGGCTGGTGACTGTGGGTGGGCGGTGATCATGATAAATGATTCAGGTGGTAGCCATCCCGTTCCCGCGCCGCCGCACATGGTACAGACGTCACCGAACCAAACCCACAATGAACTTGTATGATCTCAGAACGAACCGATTTTGCAATAAAAAAATACACCGTTAGCTACAGAAAAAATAGTTTACGTAGCTGTGACCAGTTACACAAAAAATTACATCCAGGTGGAATGGCTAAAATTATATTTTTATGACGTCATTTAAATTCAAATTTTATTTTTTACATAACTAACTAATATCAAAAAGTTAAAAATCTCATAAAATCAAAAGTAATGACGATTTTTCAAAAACGCTTTTAGTTTATGAAACTGAAAGGACGTCATGGCTATCAAATCTAAAAATCTAAAAAGTAAATTTATTCACACATATTACCATGCTTCTGTATAATATTATTGCAAAGCTATATTATATCACATCTGTTCTATCAGCAGGTTAAATTGAAAATTTTGAAGATGACATATGTCTCAGAATAGAAAAAATGGAAAATACTTGACCACCAAATTCATAAATATAAGTAATTTTCACTGACTTGAAGCTGTGTGTCACGTCAGCGAGACACAACTTCAAGTTGGTGAAAATTCCAATTAAATAACTTGGTGGTTAGACCTAAAGGGTTAATGTCATTGGGAAAAATTGTAACTAGATGACTTGGGGGTTAAAGGGTTATAGTAGTTATATAATGTAAATAGGTTTCTTTGATGTGGCTGCGATTAATTACCTGAGATGTAAAGTTCATTGGCCAGATAATCACGTTGCTTTTTCAGTATTTTCATGACAAGTGGACGAGAATAATAAACAATATAAATGATACTAGATAGAACGTTACAGATATTTATATGCGGAGCTTGTGGATTCATATAAATAATACTAATCAATCATCTTGATATAGCTTGACTTGAATAGTTTAAAAACGCATTTATACTCTATGGCTAAAAATTTAATTTACTAGACAGAAAAATAAATTATGATAAACTTAGCATTTCTCTATTAGCTTTGTCTCGTAGATCACTAAGATCGCCAAAATCCCATATCCGGTGAGAGAGAGACAAGTAAACAAAAACTCTCCATCTAATTATTAACTAGTCTTTTCTAATATTTGCTATTATACAACAATTGTGAAGTTCGTATTGGTGTTTGTTTGAATTTGACAAAAAGACGTTGATAATAATATATCAGCCTATGCAGCTTGGTGTTATCAGAAATAATAACATTTAAGGTTCATTATTCAATGTAAAACTATTTTTTAACGCGCTATATGAAATATATTGTTGTCATTAACTCTTTTCCTGCCTAATTTTTGGTATTTTTCTTTTACTTGAAGCTGGAATTCCTAAAATGACGATGTGTTTATGCTCTTGCTCCTGACAATTATTATGTTGTATTTTTTAATGTTTTTTTCGAAGATATTTTATCAAATAAATGAATTCCGATTATAAAAATGCCCTATAAATAATTTACAACTTTTAATGACATTTTTCTTTGTTTGAAACTTGCTTGAAAACTTATCGCTCCCTTGGATATGAAAGAGTGTATCTGCCACTTCACAAAGTGGCAGATACACCCTTTCATATCCAAAGGGAAAATAATATATTGCAGTGCAGAGCCAAAAGCAGTAAAAACTGCTTACTTTTTGACTTTTCGCTTTTTTTACTTTGCAGAGTAGTTTTCAGGAAAAGGCATATAAACACAACCTAGTGTTTCTGCTCCAGTGAGCGCTCTATGATTAATGCCATGGTTGACTAGACTATGGCATGCTAACCAGTCACTAATGTCAGTGAGCCATGAGTGATTACAGACCTGACTGCTGATCAGGAGAAATATAACATAGCGCTCGTCTGGTGCGCGCCTCTCGTCACAAATCTCGTCCGCGGGATCACATCAAGAGCGCACGCTAATTGAACAGTTGCAAGTGTTTAATTTGGTTTCAGGGCGCGTGCCACATCAAATGCAGGGCTATTAGCGAGGGCATCATGTCCGGCCTCAACAATCCAATTAATCATTTCAGGATCACGACAACTGGACCGTGTTCCGGGTAAATCTATTATCTGGGGGAGTTAAATCAATTAATGTGCTGTTCATTATTGTTAAATTTCTGACTGCCAAAACATTCAACAAGTTAGTGCCACTTTATAGGATATAAAGGTTATACAGCGAAAACTAATCTGATTTAACATGCGGGAAGAAATGAGAAAGCTAATTATTTAGTTAGCTAATTATTTAAACAGCTAATTATTTAATTAAGAAAATCCAAAGTTATTGTACAATTTAGGACTCTACATTTCGCGCGCCCTCCAATGTAGGAAAGATTTATTGACAAAAGTGATGTGATCCATATCGTGGAACAGACTTTTTTGAATGATATTTTATTTTATATAACTATGTATTTGTAATATGTCTATATAATATGCTTTTATTACATTTAAATGTATACAGACTTCTTTGAATGATAATTTTTTATATAACCGTTGTTTGTAATATGACTATATAATATGTTTTAGTATATGTAAATGAATGTGATTTTGCCGATACAATGTTAATTGTTGTGCAATTAAATAGGATTTGATTTGATAATTAAATCTACATATGTGGGCTATCAATACTTCGAATGTTATATTAAACAGGCTTGTGTGATCAGATATCTGTTCTAATTATAAATACCCGATGAATAGTTTAATCAATTGAACGCTAGAAAGAGTTAAATTTTTTATCTAATATTTCTCGCGGGTCTGATATTTTTATCAGGTAACCGGTTTTTTTGTAGATAAACTTGCATAGACGACAATTTATCACAGGACGAAAATATGATTCAGTGCGCACACAGTTATTAATGTTTCGCAATGCATGACCAAAATAATAAAGAGGTGATAGCGAGCTGAATCATGTTTATGTACTAATTTTAATCAGATACGGCTTGATACACTTCACAGCTAGCAGTAATTAGACGGTCAGAAACAACGGTTACGTGAGGTCTACAGTCGATAAATGTCTGTCTCTGAAGAGGTGGAGAAAAAATGTATCTGCTAATAGAGGAGTAAGCAATCCAATTAATGTTATAAAAGGAGGAGTCTTATTGAAACCTAAAGAGAGCAGATCTAATCTGAAGTGCGCACGTGCTTCTACCACAGTTTATGTGGCACGTGCGCCTTCTGGTGTTACACGTTCTCCAATTGGTCATTGTCGCTTGTAACAATAACCCTTGTGTTCTTTCCTCTTGACAACTATGATTCGTGCACGCTGCATGCTTTGTGACAACCAGAAATATGTTATAGCTCATCTTCTTTATTGGACTTTCCAGTTGGCATTAATCCAGTCAGTGTTGTTTCAATGCTGGGTATGTGTCGCAGACAGTGTCAAACTTTAAAATAACGTGGGCTAATGTCTTGTCTTATAGCCGAGTTGGCTCAAATTTTCAACATTTCGTTAATATTTAAACTCCTTTTATTCAAATTAATTATTCTGGTAGACAGCAGTTCCTTCACATATTATATATTAAACGTTAAAAAATAAAAAAGAAGAAAATTTTATCGAAAATGGTGATAGTTTAGCCAAGGATACTAGAACCTTGTTCGAATCGATATTTACTATTTAACCGAAATATAACGAGACTAATATGATTTACTGAATATGAAATGTTAATAATCAGACCTGACGATAGTCAACAGCAGCTTAAATCAGGGATGATGTATGACTATTATTTATACTAGGCTTTGAATCAATGTTGTTGTAATGCTGGCCAACCGTCGACGATGCTGGCCTGACATAAACCAATTCAATCCCGAAATTCTTACTCATCTTCCTGAACTACAGGGCGGGGGCCCTAGGGTAGTGGTCAGCACCGCTGCCTTTCACGCCAGAGTTCGGGGTTCGGTTCATGGTCTCGGCGGTTTGAAAGAAACAAAAATGTTTCTTCCCCATCCACGTGTGAACGTCAGTATTGTGGGGAGCCTCCATGACCGAGAGGTAGCGTGCTTGACCTCAGACCGCCAGGGCTCGAATTTCGAATCATGTGTCTGGAGGACAGTGTCATCTCAATCATCTCAACATCCTCAGGAGGTTCTCCTGTCCCAGTTTAGCCTATATGTGCACAAAGGTGGCCTGAAGCCCGATTCATTTCATTTCCTGAAATACAAACCGCGAATTGCTGTCTCAATTCTCGCCTTGCATGTAGTGGATGAAGATGACTTAAAGCAAGGAGGTTCAACCTCCTTGCTTTTAGTGAGTGGCAAATGAAAAAAATATATTGTTATTACAACAAACAGTTCCATGACAATTTTCTGTCATTCTACAGAAATGTAAAATGATGCTTTGATGCACCGCGAGGGTTTAAAGGGTTAAATTAACATTTATACAGAGTCTTGTGCTCGATGGAATTCCAGCAAACGCGAAACATTGACCATAATGTTGTTGTAATTCTGGTCCACTGTCTGCGACGCTGGCCAAGCATTGCATCAAAATCTGTTCAATGTCTGGTGTTTGCTGGGACAGCCGGACACTGACCAAATGTTGATGTAATAGTGGGTCATCGTCATCGACGCTGGCCCACCATTATATTAACAATTCTCCCATATATGGTGTTGGCTGGGACAGCCAAACCCCGGGGAAATCCCCATATCACAGCGGACGGAAGCTCAGCAACAGGCGACATCTGGTGGACAACAGGACGTCATTTTGGTAATAAATCAGCAGGATATCACTGATCCTTGTCACCAAGCATCTCCACAGCAACCCAGCAAACACGGGTGGATTGTCTCTGTCTGTTGTGACAAACTACAATGACAAAGTGTGTCAGATCATCCAAATATGTTTCTCCAGCTTGAAATTTGCGCTTGTTATATAAATTATAACATCGGATTTGTTCAAGTAACTTAGTAAATCAGTTCCTTGCAAAACGCTTAGTATAGGCTACTGATGACGTACAATGGGTCGTTCTGGCTATATTTTTGTGTATCCTTCCAGGGGTTTCCCCAGGTGACTCTATAAACTCAGTTTTTTTACATTATTGTAGCCACGGTTACGCGACTGCGTCAGACAGAAGCGCTTTCTCTTACGATCACTTACATATTCCATAAAATCTGTTCACAATAAAATATAAACAACAGTTAAATCTAAGCCCGTCCGCCATTTTACACAGTGCTGCATCAAAGCCTCCGACGGGTACACTTGCTACCAAATCCTATCTGTTGGCACGGCATACCGATTCATGTCAGTGTAAACGCAGTGGGACTCGCGTTCCCCGACCAGTGTACTTTGTATGGTTACATATATGGTTATCAGATTCACAATGATTCACAAAACATCAAAGCTGTAGACCACTCTATGTCTGTTTCTGGATATACGTCATTTGGTTATGTCTCTGTAATCCGCGCGGTGCTCTCTGTGTGCAGATTTGTCCCACTGTTGGTACACAGTTGACTGGTTCTTTAATTATGGACGACCTCACAGTCTGGGCCCGTATTCTCGTACAAGTCACGATATATCGTAGGCGAGATGGCCATCTCGACCGATCAGAAGCCTACTATATATCGTGACTTGTACGATAATACGAGCCCTGAAACATTAGGCATTAGCCCAATGCTGGCTTAATGTGAATATATTTTAAAATTGTATGAAATAACAACCGAGAAGCAGGAAAGACATCAACAATTGGGTGGGGAAATACAAATTAACTGCAGATTTACATATCAGGTTTGGCGTAGTACTATATCCATTTTTTGTAGAATGACTCAACATATAATTCAGTCAAGACCTGATGTTGGAGAAAATACGAAATTTTGAACCACTGTTGTTCTGAAGTTGGTCCAGCGTCTACGACGCTGGACTTCAGAACAACATTGGCCAAACGTGTGTGTTTCCTGGGATGCTGGGGCTATACTAATAGATAACAGACCCTGGTGCTTGTCTTCTCACTGTACAGAAAATAAAAATTAAGGTTAACCCTTGTCTTGCTAGGACTGCATATAATACGTTTTTTTAACCAGCTGAGCACCAACTAAAACCACACTAAAATTGATGTTAAATAGTTAGGTATAGGGGGCTTACTAGATGATTGGGTGATGAGATAAAACAATTTGGTAGTCTATTTCTTCTAATATAAATGTGTTTCTTTCATTTGTAGCTGGAAATTTCGGCTTAAAATGAATTAAAATAAAGCCTGCAAATTGACAATTCGGCAGAGATGACAATTCGGCAGAGGACAATGACTACTCCAATTGGATAGGATATCATACAACATTCTTCGGTGAAATAGAGACCAAGCGGTGTGAATCCAAATAGAGAAAATGTATCTGTAAAATTGCATGGATTCACACTGGATGAGGAGAGGTCTGCACCTACATTCATTGTTTCCTGGAAAATGTAGAGTGACAGGAATTGAATTAAACATTCATTGTTTCCTAGAATGGCTGGAAGTAAAGGTCGGTGATGACACAGACTTCCAGGGCGATGAGGCGGATTCTTCCTAGCCCCACCCTGACTCCTCGTAGGCCCAGACTGCCCCCTCCTAGCCAACACCCTGCCCCCATTGGCCCATCCTGACCCCCCTGCCAAGTGTATCCCCTGGCTATGACACCCCGGCCCGCGGGTGGGCCATGGGAGGTGCGCACAGGAATTCAAGCACCGAGTGAATCCACCGAGCCACATCCGCACCTGGCGCTGGCTAATGTTGGCACAATACTGGGTCAACGTCTACGACGTTGGCCCAGTATTGAACCAACATTAGCACCTCCACTCAAAGCGCCCACTCACGCCCCACTGAGGTGCAAATCGGGAGCAGATTTGGGGCAGGCAGCTTTGCAGAGAGGGCAGGCAGGAGTGTGAAATTCAAGAAATTGCGGCTAATGATGAACAAGGCGCAGCAGCTGTCTGAGACTCGTCTGTTCTCCAAGTGATCGCTAGACGGCGTCACTCTCAACCACACCGTGACGTCACTCAAGCCAATCGGGCATACAGATATGCAAATCTGCCTAATTGTAAATCACCAAAATCAATTTATAATAATAATTGCTCACATTCTCTCGTTGAAGCGATCATTATGATAACCTTTTTAAGTATGTAGTTTTCATAAATGTATTAGTAGACCTATGTTTTCGTACGTATACATGAAAAATTTGGACACGAAAGAAATGGGAATGCTAGTAATTTTATTGTTATTGTTGTGATTTAAATTGTTCAGATCCACGTGCTTTCCTTCAAGTGTTTATCATGTCTAGTAAAAAGGATATGGCAAATAATTTATTTACAATGTTTCGGTGGGGATGGCGGCAATGTTAAATCTTGGCATTTATGGGGATAATAACTGAAAACCCAACAAAAAAAAATGATTGGAAACGGAGGCAAGCCAATCTCGATTATTGAAAATAACCAATGGTTTGCTTCCTTTAAATTTGCGCATCAATGCGTTGAATCTCGCTGTTTTGCTACTCAAATGGAGGGAAATAAAACAGGTTGTGGTGAATGGTGTACCGTGCGTATCTTTGCATATTTTCTGAGTTAGTATCCATACAGGACGAGACTTGACTATATAGCCCTGGGTCCCATTTTAACAGGAATCAGGCGCGAAAGGAATCAGGTGCTCGTTCTTTACTTCAACACCACCCAGTAACCCTAGAAACAAAAACTGTTGCTCTTGTTAACCGAGTTCACAGTTGTAAATTGCCGGCCGTGTTCCTTGAATTTACTGGGAGTAAAACTGACAACAAACAGCTTCTATCTCCAGCCTCAATCAAGAGGTGACGAAACCAGGCGAAAAACAGGCGCATCAAAACAAACGCTTAAATAATTCTGCCAAAGTAGCTCCCAGAATCTGCGCATGGCAAATGTAAGATTCACGTCATCGACTTGTCTCAAGTGAGACGTCTGGTGATTAGTGAGGTCACTAAGCAATGCCATCTGGTGATTAGCTGGCTCACTATGCCTTACTACGGACTCTCACCTTCTGAATGCGTGAAGGTCATAACTATTTATCCATCTAAGCCAGTTCAAAAAATTAGACTAGTTTTATTTCCAAGTCGTGTATAAAAACCGAGTGCATTATACAACACTTTATACCACAGATACCCACCGTCTTAGACAGTGGGATTCGAGCCACTTCAAAGTCACCGACGTTAATTGGTGTGTGAAAGTGTGGAATTGGAGTATTGCCTTGCAGCTCCGATTGTCTACCCAACATTGGGCCGACGGCACCAACATGTGGCCGAATGCTGTGCACATTTAGCACATCAATTAGGTGTACAAATAGTTTGTTTGAGTTTTATCTGGATTCTTAGAAATGTTAATAAAAATGTTGACAATATTTTTTTTTTATTGTAATCATGATCTGCGGGATCCACTATTTCGCACAAAACTAAACACCAAAATTGCTGCCCACGGAACCCCTTTAATATAATACTAGTAAACTACTATGTTGGTGTTTAAAAGTTCCCAGTGTCTAGACGGTCTGTGCAGAAGTAGATTAGAGACAGTCTACCTGTCTTGTCAATGCTTTACCAGCTCACATCCTGTGAGCATTGTTAGAACCAGGGACGTGGTACAACTCTCTTTCAGACGCTTTTTAACATACCGTTGGCCAATATCTTTGTTGATCATTTAACGATCCTCTATTCTCTCGTGCTGACAATTTTACGTTACAGACTCTAGATTTTCCATTGTTATGTTGTGTCTTTTGTCATTCACGTTTGTATTTTTTATATTGTAGCCCAGGCCCTCGACAATTTGTGTGGCATTCAGTGTTTTTTTCCTAAAAGCTGCCGGTTTATCGGCTTTTGAAGACAGGTACGACAATTGTCAATATTTTAAGGTATTTTCATATGAAATATATACACATAATATAAAAGGGAGCTGAAACCTATTATTGAGCTGGTTGGTTAGGTTTGATATATTGTCCATGCGACATAACACATAACAAAGATTCTTCAAGAAGTGCTGGACGAGAACACGTAACAGATGAAGCGATCGATAACGGGAATGTGGAACAATTAGTTGAAGGCCTTTCATTTTTTATCTATCGGTACCTCAGTTGTGAAATATGCAGCCTAAAATGCAGTAAGATGTGATATAACACTCACACACACAAAGTCATTCGCCTGATGTGTTCAGGAAGCATCTGAATGAATAACGCATGTTGAAATTATGACGGTTTCAGTTAGATGTATTTTGGTGACATTTCGTGGGACTATCAATCAGCAAAAAAAATGATGTCTTGATATAAGGCATGCACATGACAAGTGATGATCTTTAGGTATTATTTTAAGTCCTAACATCTGTCAGAATATCCCAAGTCTGGCACAATTTAGCTAATCCAGTGGCGGATCCAGGATCTGAAGAAGGGGTGGTGCCTTTGGTTTTGTAGACATGCCCCAAGATTATCTGGTACAGTTAGGAACATTTAGGGTGGCCTTTTTAATGAATTTGGAGGACAATACCCAGTGCACGAAACCAAAAATTATGGCAAATTTGAAGAAATTCTAGAATTTGTATACCCGGATGGCGCGGGATCATGGGTCAGTGCTCTCTCAATGATGGGCCAGCATCTCCAATGATGTCCCATCATTGATACAGCACTCACGTTCTGCGTGGATACAGAAGGTTTTCTGTTGGACGTTGCTGGCAGTGCTCCTGATTACTGACAGGGGTATTATAGAAACTTGTTCTTTCTGGTTAACCTGGTCCACCGCTAAGCGGGGGTACTGGGATGATCGCTAGTAGTAGTACCTTTCGCCCCCATCCGGGGAGGGTCATTAGGGATCTGTTTCGTCTGTTGGATGCTGTGTACGGCACTGTACGCAAGCACTAGTCTACAGCAATCATTCAAGGGCAGCTGCAGCCTCCTCGTATCTGGCCATAATCTTCCGGCGGATTGCCAGTGGCGTATCCTGGTTCCTCCGCTCAACAGCGGAGCCAATGCAGCACCCGCATCAGTGCTGGCGCTGATGTAGGCTGTGGTAGCCTTAAAGGGACCCCTTGGGATGAGACATTTTCAATGTTGTCAATTTTGAAAATTTAATTTATATGAAGCTATATAGCCTACTGATCTTAACTGAAAATACGAAAAAGTCAAAAAACAATTTTAAAGCACTGAAAAAGAGTGAAATAGTCGTATTTCCAGGTCGTATATTGCCATGTAAACAAAACAAGTCAGCAATATTCAGCACTTCACATCACATATTCCCACGTATCAGACTGTAAGATCAGAGCAGTCGCCGCTAATTGGTGTCTCATAGTCAGGACACAGGAGGACACACCTGCAGCACTGATTGTCTACCCAACGCTGGGCCGATGCCATCAGCATGTGGCCCAATGCTGTGAAAACATTCAATCGTCCTTCAGGTATACAAATAGGTTGTTTGGGTTACTTCTGGTTTCATAGAAATGTTGATTAAAAATATTTGTAAAAATATGAAAATTCTGGAAAAAATAAAAACATGATCCGTGGGATACACTATTTCAGTACGGAACTAAAAACGAAAATTGATGTCATCCCAAGGGGCTGCTTTAAATAACCGGCAATAGCGTGTTTGACATTAGGTCTCTCACGTGGGATGAATGGAGTTACCCAGAGTTATCCTTCCTATTGTTACTCTGGGGACTATCAGACCCGAGGATAGCGGAGCTGCGCAAAATTATACAGAGTTTCAGCATTAAATTGCACAGGGAAAACTCAAGTCTCCGGCCGTCTGGGCATGTCTGGGGGTATATCCCCTAGACATGCCCAGAACCCCTTATCGGGCGAGCAAAGGAAAACGCTCTCAATAACCCATCATGCTCTATTACCCCCATTCTCACATCATCATCTGTACATCATTCATCTCATCAATTGACTACAAAGTTTTTATCGTATTAGAATGTCCTTTTGTGCCGAAAAATGACGTAAAGCAAAGATTTACTACTACTACCACCGCTAAGCGCGACCACAGTCGTTTTTAATCTGTTTTATTTAGCCGCTTAAATCGCAGTCATTCGGAACGAAATGTGTTGTTAAACATCAACATTTTGAAATCTTTGTCTCAAATTAAACAAATATTAGTAATTTTCACCCACTTGAAGTTGTGGGTCGCGGTAGCTACCCACAACTTCAAGTGGGTGAAAATTGAGCGGTATATAAGGGTTAACCTGTTCAACGTGCCAGGTTCAGCACACGGGTGGCACATTCTGCCACATATGTGGAGCACACCTAACTTCCTGGGAGCGGAAGCTTTTGTCCGGGAGTGGGATCTATATGTTATAGAGTGAATCAGCTACTGAGACTCCAGATACAGCTGTTACTGTTACTGTCACACCACATTTTCACAGCGACCATGTAGTAAAGTTAGTAACGTGATCTCACGCACAGTAACTGGTCGCATAACTCTTTCTTACTATAACGGATTTAAAACTGTCAAATAGCAAAAGTATATTTACTTAAAGGGACTCCTTGGGATGAGACATTTTCAATGTTGTCAATTTTGAAAATTTAATTTATATGAGGCTATATAGCCTAATGATCTTAACTAAAAATACGAAAAAGTCAAAAAAACAATTTTAAAGCACCGAAAAAGAGTGTAATTTCCAGGTCGTATATTGCCATGTAAACAAAACAAGTCAGCAATATTCAGCACTTTACATCACATATTCTCACGTATCTGACGGTAAAATCAAAGCAGTGGCCGCTAATTGATATCTCATAGTCAGGACACGGGAGGACATACCTGCAGCACTGATTGTCTACCCAACGCTGGGCCGATGCCAACAGCATGTGGACAAATGCTGTGAGAACATTCAATCATCCTTCAGGTATACAAATAGTTTGTTTGGGTTACTTCTGGAATAATAGAAATGTTGATTAAAAATATTTGTAAAAATATGAAAATTGTGAAAAAAATAAAAACATGATCCGTGGGATACACTACTTCAGTACGGAATTAAAAACGAAAATTGATGTCATCCAAAGGAGCTGCTTTAATATCCGGAAATTGCATTAGCTATATTCTGATCTCTTATATATATATATACTCTTTTCAATTCTGGAAGTTTATCACGACCTGTCACGTTTATAATAAAACAAATTAAAATAACTTGATCGTTTTAATTCAATTCACGTTGGACATGCTTCAAACGAATGACAAACACTATGGGGAATTATGCTCTTCAACGTCTACAAAAACACCTTTTGCGAAAACCCGTGATAATTCTCGTGTTTCCCTATATCTACGTTCATGTTGCATTGATAAGATTTGCGTGCATATTTCACGAAGACACTTTATTGATAAATTACAAGTGCTAAAATAAAATAATAATAGATCGCGGGTTCGAACCCCACTCTGACCTCCAAGCTTCAAAGAAACAAAATGTTTCTGCTCACTCGTAAAGATTCAATATTGTGGGGGGCCTCCGTGACTGAGAGGTAGGCCTAGCGTGCTCGGCCTCATGAGGACCGCCGAATTTCGAATCTTGTGTCTGGATGGCAGTGTCATCCCATTCATCTCACTATCCTCAGGAGGTTCTCCTGGCCCAGTTTAGCCTATACGCGCACAAAGTTGGCCTAAAACCCCATTCATTTAATTTAATTTCTTAATATATTCTTCAATTTAGTTACGACTTGCACCACTCGTGAGGTCATGCATATTTATGACACAGCCGAAACATGTCACGATTAGGATACAACAGACGACCCTGTGCATTCTGCGCTTCCAATCCGGACATATAGTGCACGCTGCATGTAGACCAACCCCACCAGGCGTTCAGATATTCCGAGGAGCTAAAGGATATACCCAACAAACACAAAACATTAACACACTGTTGTTACACTATGGGTTCATCGTCTGTGATACTGGCCCAACTATACCATCTCTTACATTGGCATTTGCTAGCAAACACACGAGAATTTGACCAACATTGGGTCAACGCCTCTTGTGTTTTGAGCTCTGCAGCAAGCATGATACGTTTACCCAGTGTTGGGTCACCGTCTGTGACGCTCGCCCAACACCGGGTCGATAGGTCTTCTATCGATAGATAGGTTGATAGGTCATTCAGCCAATGTTGGTTTAACGTTGGCCCACCGTCTGCGACGCTGGCCAAACGTAAAACCAACATTGGCTAAATGTCTCGTGTTTGCTGGGAATTGTATTCCGGGGCTGCCACAGCACAGGTGTGTGTAAGGTGATCCGTATGCGCGCAGGACGCGTTCTGATCAGGACGGCACTGATACAACCCCCCCGGGGTGCCGCGGGGGGAAGATTTGACAATCCTGGCGGTAGGGGGCGCTGCTAGGGCTCAGATAGTACCGCGGGTAAGGCCGGGGTATTGTTGATTCAGGGGTGACAGCGAGATGTGCCTCCCTGTAGGGTGCTGCCCGGCCGCAGGGGGGCATAGTCTACCCTGGGGATACGAAACGAACCTTGGACGTGGATAAGAGAGATGTCTATGAGATGCATGTCCAGGGAATTATTCCTTTTTCTACCGAACCGAACAACAAAGGCCTCCTTTCCCTATATGAGCATAAAATTGCAACCCATGCTATAAGTTACTTGCAAGGTTATGCCCAATATGGTTGTATGCGAGAGTAAACTGCAAACAAGCATTGAGTTCACATATTATAGAAATGTCCTCTTATTACATACAAAATATATAGTATTATAAAATACAACCGAGATGACCGAGCTCAGAAGTTGTGTTTATCGTAGCCTCATCGTGCATTTTGACGAATGTAAGAATAAATATAAAATTATAGCCTAAAACCGATTGAAAACAAGATTTAATATTTCGCTGTAAGTGATTTCGCTATCAGCTAAAATTAAAATAGGCCTACATGTAATATACCAGATTCAATCGGTTCATTGAAACTTTTTCGTAATATCAAAAATTCCAATGTGCATGTCTGTGTTCCTTGCTTATATGTACCGGTCTATTATATCTGGCTGGATTTTTATTCAATGAGGAGTATTCAGCACCCATGAACCGAGTTAATCCCATAAATTAACGCTTACATAATTATATCATACCTTTATACGGCCATGCAAAAACAACAGCTATATCCTACTGCTGTCATCAAATACGATATAATAATGACTAATAGCCTAGGTACTAGCTATATAGCTCAATTAATACTGCCTTGATTTGTCCTGATCAAAAAATTATCTGAGATATGAGACACTCATGCAGCTCACAAGCCCTATGTGTGAAGAGGTGCAGATTCCTCAGCATTGCTCACAGATTTCTCGTTTTCCAGTCTGGAGGTCTTTCCATCTGCCTCACAAATGCTCTCTTCTGGATCTGTTAGAGATAATTCTGCAGGTGTGGTGAGCTGCAGACCCTGACCTGTAAAGTGTTGTAATGCTCCCCGCTGTCCAGGGGAAGTGCAAGCATCGCTGGCAAGGCGTGCCAGATATGACATAGGAGATAGCGATGGCAGGACATCTGGAATACTCTCCTGTCTGTGCAGGAATTGCTGATGCAATTCCTGCCCAGACAGGAGAGCATGCAAGATTGTAGAAATTTCAGGACTCTAGGCCTATATTGTTCATTGTTCGTCCTTATGAACTGATGAAAATTATCAGTTGAGAGGGCCACCATTCAATCTCTTTTATATAAACATTGAATTTGAAATTTCAATCCGAATTGAATGATGGCCCCCTTATATAGTTTACAGTATTTGGCTACCCCCCTCACAACAAACTTGTTTTCCTATGCGCTCTGTTGACGTCAGAAAGTGTACAAAAAGTTTACAGAACCACATAATTGTCCGCAACATATTAATTATGAAAGATACATCTCTATTTGATCAAGATTTTTACGTCTCAGAATGAGATACCTGCATACACGATGGGTTGTCGTAGGCTGCGGATTGGTCGAGATGGCCATCTCGACCAATCCGCAGCCTATGATATATCGCAACATGTACGAGAATCCCGGCCCAGTGTCTGGTGGTATCTATCAGATATCTGCAGGCTATCACACCACCACGCCACTTTCACACCCGGTTTAATGTGTCAATATTTTGCACAAATTGAGTGACAGTAAAAGGTTTTGGCGGACACGGAATCCGCCGTATAGACTTCATCTGCTGCCGTGACTGACAGCTGACTTCTCATCTAACGCTATATGTTGGCCCAATGTTGGCGCAGCATTGGGCCAACGTCCACAGCGATGCCCTGACGATCAGAAGACGTTCCACCCGTGTCTTGCATTACCTGAGAATTGCCGCTGTAGGCCAAACAAATCCTTCTGCTGAACTACCCTTAACCCTTCAACCACCGATCCCGATAATATATATATTTTTTTTTGGCACAATAAATACCAGCCTTTGGATATGTTGAGATAAAACGTCACATCAATCAGAAATATTTCAAAATAGTTGACTTCCATTTTGTCAGATTTGACTAATTTTTAACCACTTTAAGTTGTGAATCGCGTCAGCGAGACACAAATTAAAGTGGGTGAACATTCCAATTGAATAACTTGGCGGTTAAAGGGTGAAACCTTTATGATGCACAGAAGCGCTTTATCCACTACGCGAATCGATTCTCGGAGATTTCAATAGTAAATCAATGCTAGGAAGGGTTAAATCAACTATCTGTATACTTTAGAAATGCCCGTTTTTTTGTGAGTATATCTGTTTTGTTTGAAGACTTACTTGAATATGAGTATCTCTCAGTGAACAACATATCGTCCCCTTGAATATGAAAAATATTGGATATACAAAGTGTATATACAAAGTGGCAGATACACCCTTTCATATCCAAGGGGACATATATGGAACCAAGCCTGGTCTACGACGATGGCCTATCATTATATCAACATTGGTTTTTCGTTTCGTTTTTGTTGGACAACACTTCTATATGTAATATTCCCCCCATTCACGTGTATGTCCTTTTTCAATCTGGTACCTTATAGTAAATATTTCCTGCATATTGATATGTATGTGATGTGATGACAATAATTATTAAGATACATGCTTCTCAACTCTTCCTTTGTCGGTTCCCCGCCAAAAAAACCCACCCCAAAAAATAACATTTCCAGAACAAATTATTCTCAGATTTTGTCAGATTGTCATTGTAAAGGTAAATATCGAAATCAAATTGTTAAAAACGCCTAATATTAAAATGATTTAAAGTAGTTCAATCCTCATGTTTTATCTAGTTGTACCATGTAGTGCATTTACTTTCTCCTTGATATTACATTTATGTCAAATGTTCAGGCTACTGAAAAGAATCATAAGATAATTAATGACAACGACCTCATGTTATGTTTTCACATACAATATAACATATTTGTATCAAATCGCGGAAAATACAATCACCCGTTTGTCTATTAATTTTACGGCAGAATTAATTTCACCATGGATACGTCTATCTGAATGTACACTGTCTATTCTGTGGCAATAGATAATTAAAATATATTAACTGTTTGAAGACCTACCATACTTGGACTGTGCATATATTATAGATCTGCAGTATATATACTTTACAAATAGAAGCAGATACTGCCTTTTGGCTTTGCAGAGCAGATATATTGCAGCTTTTTAGGACTACCACCGTACTTAGAAGGTGTGGTTCTGGCCACTGCCTCCCAGAAACCCAAGACCAGAATGAGGTCGCTCCCCTCCGTCAAACTGATCTGACATGCTTATCAACGTGGTGCCATATAGCCGAGCAACTATAGCCTAAAACGTACAACACTAGCACTTCATGTAAATGTCTCAATGTAGACCGACTGCAGTGGCTAATTTTCCGAAATATTGAAATTGTGTATAGTATTAATTTACAGCGTTGTGAAATGACAAAATACTGAATATATCCCTTTAATCTCCATCGTCACATACACGACCCTCGCATGTAAAGTATCACCCCCTCCCAGATGACCAGTGAGCGATGCTCTCAGATGAGATCAGATTCAATCTGTCTTACAACGATAGACGTGTTAGAGTTTGGAGGACAGACGAGAGAGGTTCCTCCCATAAGCAGAGTGCCTGTCTCAAACCCAGAAAAACACCACCCGATCCGTCATGCTGTGAGGTGCATTGGTCGGGGGGAGTGACACTTAATGTGTGAGGATAGTACATGGTACACGTGACATACTTTAAAAAAAATCATTGAATAAAAAATGGTAAAATGCAAAAAAAAAAAAAATACACCACAATTAGAAGGATCTAAGCTTTCACTTGAGATACTATACCTAGGTATTATTTTAAATCAATCCATTTTCTTACATTTCGAGTTGTGAATTGCCTCAGCAATGTACAACTCGAATTTCAGGAAAATTAGCCTACAATAAACAGCTGGGTTCTAAGAGGAGGTTAGTATGTTCCAATTCACTTCTCGCAGCAAATTCGCAAAATTCTTCAGCTTTTAAAATTTAGACATTTTCTTTCTAGTATGACACCCAGCTGGGAAAAACACAGGTTATTTCTACGGGTATTGCTATGCCAGTAATATATCTATGATATTTTCAAATAAATCGGTAACCAAGCCACCAGAATATGAGATTTTACGGGCTCTTATTTCCAATGCATCTGGCAACATTACGTGAACGCAATAAAGCCTGTTTACGATCAGTCCATAAGATAGGCTGTGAACAGCGCATTTGATACATTGCATGACAAATCTTGTAGGATAGCGTGATGGTAATTATATATGCATCGCAAGTTTTATGTATCCGATACATTGGTAACTCCTCAGAAAGTGATTGTATATCGTGAACTCAATCCATTTAGAGCACTTCAGATCAGAAAACAAAAAGAGAGGTATATACGTGTGAGACATGATGTCCATTTTATCCCCTAGAAGCTAAAGTGTCTTCTGTGCCACTCGTGAGTGGCACATAAGACTCTTTAGCTTCTAGGGGACAGTATTTCGTATTAAGTCAAAGAGTCAGAAACTAATAAAAACAGAATGTTACAGGTTAGTGACTGCCTTGTGCAGTTTTTTTAAATTTTTTCTCCAACGATAAAGTCTAGATGCATGGTTATATACTGCTGATAAGTATACCACTGGATTCTTCACGGGGAATGAAGCTATCCAATGGATCAAATTACAACTGTCACTTTTTCCATAGTAAAAACTGATGTTTTACACGATACAATCTGCTCCTTTATCATCCAGGTATATGCGAAAAATAGGAAAGTAGAAATCTTCATGTTTTATTTGTGACCACGTGATGCATGTGTTAAATCAGCCTGGGCTCAACGGATAGCACCGACAATATATCAGAAATTATACCGCAATCTAAATATAACTTTATGGTGTTCTGAAAAAATACTAGCGAATCTTTTTTTACAATGATTGATATGCGATAAATACATCATCGGTATTTGTTAAATTAATGTGATGTGGAATTTAGCTGTTTACATTATAGAAACTACATCTATACGTCGGAATCTGACGTATAAAGGTGATCCCCTCGCTGAAAGAAACTAATGGCTGTAGACCCATAATATAGGTATGCAAACGAAGCGAAAAGACCTATTTGAGACATGTATGATGATTTAAAATTGAAAATAACCTTTTGATCTCCATAGTTTATACAGAAATATTTCAGCGTTGTAAGGGCTAACATTGACGTGTGATTTTCCGGCAAACTGACCCCCCTCAAGAAGAATAACAATGATCTGATTATCAGCGGTCGAGATTGGCAGTGGTCCTGTGACCCATTAGGTGTCAATAATGTCCTATGGACCACCAGAATGCCAGTCTCTGGGAGTCCTGTGGTCCACCAAAAATATATATTTCGTGTGGATAATAATGATGCATATTATTTTGCAATCAGAGGTAAGATGATGTCGTCCCCTTGGATATAAAAGGGTGTATCTGCCACTCTACCAAGTGGCAGATACACCCTTTCATATCTAAGTGGACAATGTATAAGCCATCAGCCCCAGTCAGCATTACGTTGTCCAGTAAATGTTTTAATCTCAGACAAAGTTATGATTCAAAGTTATAAAATCTAAACATCTTACCCAGCAACCACGAGAC
The DNA here is from genome assembly GCA_964017125.1 of Flabesymbios commensalis. Classification (NCBI taxonomy): domain Eukaryota; kingdom Metazoa; phylum Annelida; class Polychaeta; order Terebellida; family Flabelligeridae; genus Flabesymbios; species Flabesymbios commensalis. The sequence goes on along the minus strand of OZ024909.1, from coordinate 65,269,834 downwards.
GTTGAAACAATGCAATTGTAATGTTGGGACAGCGTCAAAGACGATGGCCCAACATTAAAATAGCATTGTTTTAATGTCTCTTGTTTGCTGGGTAGCTGCATGAACTTCTTTTGAAACAAAAAAACGTATTCAACTGAGAATATGCCAGAGGGTTATTTGTCTATTTTATCAGGACCACCAGAACATGTGTTGGACCACCAGATTTTTCCAGATAGTGGTCATGTGGCACTGCTCCATAAGGTTAGTCTTGAACCCTGATTTATATATAAAATACCTGCGTATGATATGCCAGCTAAAGCTCGGAATATTATAAAATACTAAATTATTATATTATTTTCATTCAATGACAAGACATTTAATGATTAACATGGCTGCCGATTTGTTTTTAGCTCTAGAAAGAAAGGAATTCCAGATAAAAAATGAGACAGTTTTCTAAACAAACATGACCATTTGTTGTTTTATTGTAGGCCCATCGTCTGCGACTCTGGTCCAGCATTGAAACATCATTGAATCGAAGTATCACGTGTGCTAGTTTGCGCCAGCGCTTCTTCCCAGGAAATGCGAGATACTGAGCCAGTGTTGGTTTAATTTTGGTCCATCGTTTGCGACGCTGGCCCAACAAGAAATTAATATTGTTTCAGTGTCTCGTGTTGTTAACCACTATCAAGTAATGATCACAACTCACCGCGTTTTTCTGGCATTGGTTCAATGTTGCACCAGCGTCTGGGACGCTGGTGCAACATTGAACCAATGCCATAACAAGGTTCAGCCAAGTTCTGGTTTTTAGGAGACATTGAAAAAAGACAACGGTTGTTTCGCACTGGATAGGGAGCATTTAACTGTACGACCCCGCTGTCAGCGATAAGAGAAGGCCGACGTTATCAGGGGTAAAACGTGATAACAATTGTGTGGAATCTTTACGGTGAACTGCGCTTTTATGAGCGGTGAAAATACAACTGCCACTTTTTCCCACGTGCGTGTAAGATAATCCGTCTAGTTAATAGTGGGTAGACATAATATATATATTTTTCAAATGTTCGTATATTGAGTTTGCCAAATACCACTGTCTCTGATATATAAATAAATACACTTCTACATTATTTGATTTTTTTTTAATTTCGAATGTATGTACGTTGGCTTATACTGGTCAATCAACCAATCAACATTTATCAAAAGTGCAAAACAAATGAATGGCTTAGAGGTGAAGTGATCCAAGTCCACATTTTCTCATTGTCCTATAAAAGGCTTTAAAGTTAAAATCAATTGAAATAAAAATGTACTTAGTTTTTAATCCAACCTTTTTACGTCCATCATTAGAAGCATATGGGAAGTTATGCATTGGTGTATATATTATTCACTCCTACTGGGAGGTATATAGCTATCAATGTCGTAAAACCCATTTCTGGCATTTTTTATTTCATTTTATTTTATAAATAAACTTTTGAGATTTAGAAATAAAAAATTATTATTAAAAGTCGCAAACTAGTATGACAACTGTCTAGTGTCTCATCATCATGCTCCAGTAAAAATTTGGTAACGATTGGCATGACACAGGCTGATCCATATAAGGGATGCTATATAACATTTCAGTTGCCATTTTCCGTATATCTCAGAGGTGAACTGATCCAAGTCAAAATTCCCTATATAAACTGATAGAATTGGATCACTTTACCATTGACGAAAAGTATTAATTTTAAAAGTGAAAAAATATTTGTTGATTAATAAGTCCCGAAATTTTTAACGAATGGATTAGTTATTTTAGTATATGATTTCCTATATAATTATCTTTCCAAAAATGACATAAACAGAAAAAATATAATTTTGGACTTGTATCACTTTACCTCTGAGCCATTCAAATAAACACAGGCAGAAAAAAAGTTTTACAAGACTTAGTATTTAAAAAGCGGCCCAGTTGTATACGATATTCTATTCCTATTAGAATAACAACACAATGAGGGTCGCTGTTCCCGTCATGTTACATGTGACAAATTGTGTCGCATTCTATTGATCAGAGGTAGATTATTAAATTAAAATCAGTATTAATGTATCAGTTGGCTCTTTCCGCTTCAATTAAATACCTATGTTATGGGTCTACGGCCATTATAATTATTTTGCTCTTTTATGTGCGGAGATCGATTTTAGACGTCAGAATCTGACGTCTATCGTCGTCAGATTCTGACGTCTAACGTCTATCCGCGCTCAAAGGATGAACTTGATAAATAAGAAAATAAATTAATTGGGAAAATATATTAAAAATCACTTTACTGCTCCATGTAGCAATAAATATTTCAGTCCAGCAACAAACGAATTTTATCAGAATATTCAATAATTTAGCTGAGCGATGATTGCGTGCTCTGTAATGTGCGCTATGTTTTTTAGGCTTTTTTACTAAAACAATATCAGGACATATTTAAAAAATATGAAGAAATGACATGTTGAAATCTTCTGTGGATATTTTGTCAAAATAATTATGAATCGTGTTTGCTGTTTTTTTTAAATGTTGAATTCATCCAATAAAAATAAAAAAATCTGTTTAATAGTTCCTTTCATTTATGGCTGGGCACTGCAATTTGTTTAAATTAATTATAAAATTTTGTCCTATACACACCCGTATAATTATTTGTATCAATTTATATACTACTAAATATGAATAATATAATTACTGTAGACATATTTGACATTTTGAAGCATATTCCAATGACGAAAGAGTGTTTGTTCATAAATCTTTTTTTTTTGTTTGAAGCTGGAAATCATGTTAGCTATTCCAGCTTCAAATTAATGAAAAATAGAAACACACAATTCATCAAGATTAGGTTTGATCCGCCTTTTACTGTGATTAGACACGGGATGATGGACATTGGTTCCCGGACAGACACAGGGACTCTATGGACGTGTATTTTGTAAGGATAACCCCATCTTAATCCAGTGTCCATATTGTTGTTTGCGGGACACTCGCTGGGTGATATTTATCAAGAAAACGGAGCAGAACAAACCCGTCCGGGATCATCAAGTATTGTTCCCATATTGAGACCACACATCCTTGTGTGTGAATGTGTGAACGCGGGCATTGAAAGCAGCCCCAGCGCTGCGCTGGGGCTGCTTTCAATGCCCGCGTTCACACCAGTACCGGTCTGTCATATTTATGCTAGATTACCGTAATGCCCACCACATCTCCACGAAAAATAGCTATACAGCATAAAGTATATAAGCCAACAGTTGGTCTATCCCCTCCACGTGTGCCACTGCGTGTTGGATGGACCCCGCAGTAGCCTGGAGCTAAGCCCGGACACCCGGATCCCAGCCCCCGTATCCTGATCCGGATTGGGATGCCGTCCCACGCACCTGCGTCATGTGCTGCTCATAACATATAAAGGGGACTCGTACAGGCTGTGGGGAGTGGGTGTAATGTGAGATTATGCTGGCAGCGCCCCTCAGCCGTCCACTGTATCCCACTATACACAGGGGCTTACCACCCACTTCATATAAAATGATCAGAGTAAAATGATTCCTGACTGTTTCGGCTGTGGATGAATTTCACATAGATCTTCTCTATTCACTTTGTTGCCCGAATAAGCAATTTGTGAAGCGATAGGGTGTTGTGTCTTTTGGGTTTTAGTCTTTCGCAAGTAAACTATGCTAAATCGCATCATAGTCATAGTGTGATATTGCAGCCCTGTCATACATATACACATAGGCAGAACTACATTAGATATCTAATGTATTTCTGATGTAGGTCTATATGGGAAGAGCTAAGACTGCATGTATGTCTTTTATAGGCCCTACGTGTTGTGGTATTGGAAATTATATTATAAATGGACAGAAATCTTAACTCGTCGGGTGTATTTATTTTGGTAAACACGTATATTATGAACTAGAATTCAGTAATTCATATTATATATATATATCTATTAAACTCTTTCATAGAAACGGAAGACTTCTTATGTGCCATATTTAAAGTCAATGATGATTTTTTAAATTTTAAGAGTTTTTAGTAATTCACTGATGGCGAAAAAAGTAGTTATATTGTTGTTCGTTTTTTTTAATAATTAAAAACAAATGTAATCGATAAAACATATTTATATCTTATTCCCCACATATAACACACATTGCATGAAAAGCTCTGTTTGTTTATTAACTCGTTTACTGACCATGTAAATGAATTTCAAAGAAAACAAAAATCATTAAAAAAAATAATAGCCTATAATAGAATGCTAAATGTTAGATTGATCATCTTTAATATAATTATATTTGATAAATTGTAAGCGAATAATTAGGGGTTTATTCAACCAGATATAAATGATCTTGACAGCACAAGCATTATCAAGCCTCTCTTGTTTTGGAAACAGTGTCTCTTTTACTCATTTTGATCTGCACAAAATAAAGGTTTTGTTCTCTAAGGATCAATGTTTGATTAATAATTTTATTATTTAATCCTTTAAGCGACACATTATTTCATTGGAATTGTCACCCACTTGAAGCTGTTCTTCGCTGAAGCGATTCACAACTTCAAGTAAGTAAAAAATATTCAGATTTTACAAGCTGAAGGTCACCTGTTTTAAAATCTTGCTGATTGATGTCATGTTTTATTGTCAACATATTTAAAAACTAAATTCAATGTGGTGATAAAACCTAGCAAACACGGAGATAATCGGGACCGGCGGTTAAAGGGTTAAGGTAGGGGGTAGGGTTCAAACAGCTGACTAAAAAAAATAGTTTGGGTTGGAGATGGAAGGTAATATAAAAACTGGTAGTATTCATAGAAATGATAAATGGTTGTTTGTTTTTTAAAAATAAACCGTGTGGGAGCCTTTTCTATTTCTAGGCTACGGCAGAAACTGATTACACAGGCCTATGTATGTCGTTATATTATTATCTGCAAAGCTTGACAACAATTAAAATAACTAGGTCAACATAAGGTTATAAATATCAATTTCGAGGTGCTGAATATAAAAAAATAGCTCTCAGTTTGACAGTGAAGTTCTCACTCAGTGTATTCGACAAGAATGGGATAGAATCACCTGGATTCTGTACCAGGCATGACACAATGTTGGTCTAATGCTGGGCTAACGTCGTAGACGGTGGACCAGTATTAGACCAACATTGTGTTAACGTCTGTACAGTTGCGTCCCCTGGAGTGATTGAGATGAGGAGACCAGCCAAGTGAGGACAGGATGTTAACGAGATTTCAGCAGTCAGACTTGAGAAATAGTCCACATGCCAGGAGTGTTTAGACCAGAGGAGAGAAGCGGGGCTCCACGTGTGCCCTGACCTGTTTACAGCTACATAACCTGACCCAGTTGGAGACCAGAGAGGGATTTAACACGTTCATGACTAAAACTATTTTGTTAATAATATTTTAATACTTTCTGTTCCTGATGAATTATCTTGAAATATTTTGTATTCTTAGAACTTGTTATAAATAGTAGAAATTATTATAGTAATAACCTCAATGAATTAGAAATATATATTTTTCACCCTTTTTTGGAACTACATGTAGACCATACAATCTTTTTTTAACACATAATTTTGTTATCATTTTTAACACAATCTAGCCGTATATAAGCTATATGTAAACTATGAAATCAATACATATACATTCATATTATAATTTCTCTGTGCAATTTTATTAGAGTGATAATATTTAGATCATCCATTGTTTATTTGAACATTTCCAAATTGTAAGTATCATGGCAAGAATTTTATTCCGATTCGAGATCAGAGAGATTAGAAGCCAGCGACACACAACAAGTTTGTGAAAAATATTCAATTTGTAAAATCTAAATCAATTTTTCTATTTTGGCTGATCGAATGCACGCTCCCTACATCCCCAAAGTATTGAAATAAAAGTGCTAGTAAATAATTATTAGGGAGCATATATTTCTCTCGTGCTTAAACGGTTAATCCCGTCCGTTCAGGATTCGTTGTCGGGACCTCGCGGCTGTAAGTTAATCCCTGTATTACATAATGGGGAGCTGAGGATTGCCTGTCACTGCTGCAGCTCTCCATGGTGGGCCGTGCGGGATACCCCCCAGAAAACACGAGATGTTTACCCAATGCTCTTTTAGTGTTGGGCCAGCGTCGTGAACGCTGGGCCAACACTAAAACAGCATTGGGTAAACATCTCGTGTTTGCTGGGCCGTGCCGGGCTACAGCCTGCTCCAATCTGGATCTGGATGGCCGGGTCCAGCTTTAATTAGAGGCACCTGTGGTGAATTCTGGCGGCAAATTGGCCCGGTGTTCTGTTGCACGACCCGCTCTAATTGGCTGCAGTTAGCAGGAAGGCCGCGGGATTCCCCAACACGTCATTCACAGCCTCGCTCTCAAATTCACTCTGATGGGAATTTAATTCACTCTGTCATATTACAGCCATTAACAAGTGAATGAGTCCCGATCAAATTTAGTTTTTCGCCCCTGTACATCCCTAGCTACGGCTTTATTCACGACTTTAATTGCGACTCGGTGAACCAGGCCCTGCATACGGAAGTTGATAAATGGTAGAGTATAATAGCTCATGAATGATAAAATGAATAGGTTTTCATTTCAATGACCTATATATATATATATATTTAGATGATATTATAGACTTCCACACAAGTATTGCACTTGAGAAGCTGAACATTTTGTGCAATAATGTTTTTTTTTAAGCTCATCGGTAATTGTATGATAACGTTTTACGATTTTAAAAATAGTTTAATAAGATAACATACATGGCATCAAGCTCGAATATATATTTTCCTGTCAAGAAACACCTCATGTGACATTTTCTATATAATTATGGAGCTTTATTATAATCTTTGTGCGGTTTGAACCCCACTCTGGCCTTCAACGACGGTATTTTTGTTGAGCTCCTTTAACATAGTTTAGAACTGGAAGGCACGAAAAGATTTGATTTAGTTTATTTCTGGTTGGGGTATTGCTAGTCTCCAATGTTGGATTAATGTTGGCCCATCGGATCCATGCCTTCTTTCTGGAAAGATGTACACAGAACTATGTGTATTGTACAACTTTGTACGTCGCAAATAGTCACCGTCTCTGACCATGAGATCCAGGGTGCATGAAAGACACCCGCTAATTAACGTGTGAGAAATATGAGATTGGAACATACGTCTGCAACACAATTTGTCTGTCGACTACTGGACGAACATCGGAAAAATATTGTTTATATTTTCTCTAGCTTCTCAGAAACGTTAATAAAAATAAAAATAAAAACATATTTTTGTGCTTAAAATCATGGTCATCACTTAAATAAACTTAATTTAAGAGACGATATATTAGTCCATTTTTATATATAAAGTGAATAAAAAAATAAATGAATGAATAAATGGCTAATTAAATGAGTAAATAAATAACAGAAAAAAATGATTGATTGATTGATTGATTGATTGAATAAATGAAAGAATGAATGAATGAATGAATGAATGAATGAATGAATGAATGAATGAATGAATGAATAAATGACTGCCTGACTGACTGACTGACTGACTGACTGACTGACTGACTGACTGACTGACTGAATGAATGAATGAATGAATGAATGAATGAATGAATGAATGAATGAATGAATGAATAAATGAATGGATGAATGAATAAATGAATGAATAAATGAACAGGACGTTCTTGGTTCTTAGCATGTCAACAACAAACTGTTATAGCAATGAAGGTAGGTTTTGAGCACTATCATTAAAAATGTTCGCTTTCCATTATGAACGTTTTAATATAGGTCTGGATGTTATCAGGTAGACTAAATAGCACTGTAACTCATCACTGCACCCTGGGTTCGGGAGATGCTCATATTTTTAGCTGACACTGCATTCAGGGGCTTGCTGTTCGCTGATGGTGGCCTGGCACCTGTATAAATACATACCACAGAGTGGCGTACATCAAAGTGTGCCAAAACCAGGGAGCATGGATACGGTCAGTGAAAAACGGGATGCTCCCGGATCAGGGCTTATCCGGCAGCTGGCGGTGTCCTGGGAGCACGAGGCTGTGATCCAATGCAATGGCCCAGCATTAAAAGAGCTTTGGATGAATCTCCGGTGTTTTCTGGTGTGGCCACCAGGTGGGGATCCTGGTAAACCGGTCCTCAGTAGTCCTGTCAATTAGCAGGGTGTCCTGCTGATAGATAAAGTTCACCAGCCACCTGATACGGCCATACTGTCATCTCACGTAAATCCAGACCAATTGAAATGTTAAAGGACTGGGCTAGGACTACACGTGCTTGTCAAGCTGAGGTACTAAAGGTGAATTCGAAAGATAGCCCACTTTAACATGTATCAGCACTATTCTCATAATGCAGCTGTAAGAATAAGGCGAAATAAATATTTGGATAATTTTGATTTGCAGTCTTCAAATCAAAGTATCTGCCTTAGATAAAAAATGTTTTAATATTTCCATACGTAGCAGTAAAGAAGTGTATGCATATGTAAAATAACTATTAATTGGATAGTGTAACATTCTCATTTTTTTATTATTAGATTTTGATATTGAATATTGACGAATACATTTTTCTTACAATTTTTATCATATTGTAATGAATGTGTGTATTTAAGCGTATTTATTTGACCTTTGAATTATCAATAAAAAGTATTCAATTGTTTAAACCCAATCTGTCTTTAATGACTCTTGGTCTGGAAATGAAAATGTATGATATTCTTTATTTCAATAATGCATTCATAATATAATAAATTAGTATACTTCATAACTAATTTCAAATTCCCAGAAAACTGGGAACATCTTGAACCTTCTAAAATGGTTTGACCAAACATCGTTATGCTATTCCAGATATTCCCATATATTTGCCAAACCTTTAAAATATTTATGGAACCCACATTTTACTGTTATATCAAAAAAATTATGCCAATTTTTTTATTATAATTATTTATCACATTTTTAGTTATATGATGATGTTAGGTAAGGGAGAATAATGAGGAATATAAGTTGTTTATTTAGATTATATTAAATATGTATGCAATTACCCATTTTTGTGAAAAATATTTCTAAAATGCTTACAGGTGTTTTCATTTATGATTCTCATTATATGATTATATTCTTAATTTATAAATTAATTCCACAGGTAAAAGTCCACTTCCAGGCAATCAAGGATCTTGTCTGGTGACTAAGTAGAAAATGGGTTTTATAATTTTACAAGAAAAAATGGTATGATGCCACTAGAAATTCCAGTAAATTAGCTGTATATATATAAGTATGAATTAGAGCCTGAAAGATATTAGGATGCATTATGTATTAGGTTTAGTCGTTTAAGATGCTCAAGTCACAATCTAAGGATTGAAAGTGGAAGGCATAACAAAACTGAATTAGCTCAAGGAATAATGTACTTTATGCAATTTATACTCTATCAAAGACGAAATGCATTTTCCTATGAACTGTGCAGCATATATACGGATTTGTCTAACAAATTCATAGCTCCACATATCTCAGATTCTCTATCTTCTTATGAAAATTTTATCAAATTAATGCAGAGTGGGGAAAGGATCTGTACAAAAGACGTTGCATGTTATATATACAAAACATTTATTGTCGGAAAACAATTGGTAAATAATATCTAACCATGACCATGATTACATGGACATGTATTTGATTGATGTACGATGGGCCCGAGGCCGAACATACAAAAAAATATTGCATTACATCCCCAACCTTCTAGGGCGAGGACGACGTAAGTCAGTTCTGGTTCAGATAGGGTTATAATATTAAGATGGTGCTGGCCCCATAATTAGGTAGCCCATTCAAATAAAGCGGGGGGAGCTAACTAGGCCATCACATTTTTTAAATGAATAACCCTTTGGTTTTAATAGGGTTAAGTATGATTTTTTCGCGCTGTAGGGGCTAGAGGGTGAGTAGTAAGTTGAGAGTTTTACAGAGGGTTGTGCTAGTCGTCCCCTCTGTAATCAGGTCTTGTATTCTATGTGACAGCCTGTCTCTGATAAACTTCACCAGGTGGGGTTATCAGTCACGCATAGTGATAGACCCTGCCGCCAATCAACAGACGCTAACCCAATGTTGGTTTAATGCTGGGCCAGCGTCGCAGACGCTTGCCCAGCATTAAATCAACCTTGGGCCAACGTCTGCTGTTTTCCGGCTCTGTCACTACTCAGAGGTTAGGTGCACCATAAGCTATGACATCATCAGTTTGTGTGCTCGTATCAGTTTGTGGCTTTATATCACATATTATTTTGTGGGGACACGTCATCAGAATGTCGGGGCATCGGGGATAACTTTATTTTGATACACCTACACAATAATGATTAGAAAAGTGTCTTGTTTTGATTTGATATGTGAGAAATTAACATGGCCTACACGTTGTTTTAATGCGATCGTGGACCGCTTGTAATCATGGTTGTATATGCAGTAGGACTACTCTAAGCTATTCAAAGGCTACGAGTGTGCAGTCGACGGTTCTGATGGCTGAGCTATGAAAATATATTTCGAAACCTTGTGTCGCAATATTGCCACAAGCTTAAGAAAGTGACGTTAAGTCGCATCTACACACTCTGATTGGGAGTGGCTTTGAATTTGTACGGATATAATGTGTTTTGGATTGAGTATGCAAAAAACACTATTGGGATACGGACTAAACACATGTGAACTGCAGAAATCAGCCTTTAAGAGCAGACCCAGTTTGAATGTGCCGTGAGCACGATGACCGACATAGCCTGTACATAGCCCATCCCACTGGAAATCCTCAAATTAAAATTATCTAAAATTTTAAATCTTAACTTTTCTAATGGAAATAAGGGGAAGTTAAGATAATTTTAACTTTTTTTTTAATGCGATGGGTCCTGCGCTTTTTCAATTTTGTATTTTATAACAAGCTCCAGATATTTTTTACACAAAGATCAAAGAAAAAGAACTAGCTCTCATACGAGAAAAGATTACAAACTTAGACCGATATGCTTCTCATCCACTTTGAGATGTGGTTGAAAATATTAATTTATAATTAAAACTTCTAGTGGAAATGAGTAAGGCAGTTCTGTATGGGCTTATACTATTTAATTGAAAAACTAATATGTTGCCCGATAATTTTTACTACTGGAAATAGTGATATAAAACTAAAGGTCTATCTATACAAATTGCGATATGTGACAATATTGAGATTTATATCTCATATTTTACCCTATTTTTTCTGCTTGAAATTGTTTCCACAGTTTCTTATTTTTTAATTAAAATTTTAAAAATTGTACATTTAAATTCCTCCAGAATTACTGGCTTGGGTGTCAAAGTTTACCGGCCCAACCAATCAGACATTGCATTTGCCGACCACTATAAGGGGGTCACCATTCATTATCAAGGGGGGGGGGGTGAAGTTTTTGTCCCGGACAAATTATTTATTTCAACCCGGCGCGGCGGCGCGCTGAAAATTTAAAATTTTATTACATGTTTATAAAGAACAGATCTTGAAGTAAATTATTTATTTCACGCAGAGTCCGCCCGAAATTATTTATTTCAGAAAAACTCCACCCCCTCCCCTGGAGATTGAATGGTGGCCCCTTAATAATTCCGTAGGTAATGCTACTACAAGTTTAAAGGGTTTATAAAATTAAAAAAGGTTCGAAAAATTTAGTGTTGGCTACTATAGGATTGCACAAGGCGATCCCGGTGTCACTTTTTCTAGTCGTGATCCCCACCGGCGGGATGGGGGGGGGGTGCGTCCCGGTTCATGGGTGGCCCTGTCCACAGCCTTGTTTGGTTTCTGATGCTGAGCGATAGCTTTGTCAAACAGCATTAACCCCCTGTCTATTGACGGCCAGACAATCTGTAATTTCCATCTAATTCGGGGTGTTGACCGCTGTCAGCGGTCAACACCCCGAGTTAGATGGAAATTTTCACGGACAGCTCAGCAGTATAAGCATGTAATATTTAGGATGAGTTGTACAGACATTGAGTGGATTATTGCTCCCACAAAAGAGAGATGGATCGCTGTATAATTGAAGTCTCTCGTACCTAGAGGGTGCTCACGGCTGTCTCCCTAGCGCTTGATATCCGCGGAGAAATTGATATAAAAGTCACAATGAAAACAGGCCTGTCACGGCGCCCGCCGCCGGCCGTGGGTGCCGCGCGCCAGGCAGCCGGGGCGATCCTCACATTTTAGCGTGGTTTTATTCACGCGCCCGGCTCTCTGGGGCGAGCGATGGGGCCGTCAGAACCGGGGCTGACCTATAGAAACGACCGGGAGGCCCTGACCGCCACCCACCACCCACAGATCTAAATGCTAAGGAAACAATAGCAAATTGAATTGTGCTATGGATGTTGTTTTTCTTATGGAGGACGCTCCCCCTGACGAGGCAGTGACACGATGCCAGATGGCAATCAGGAAATGGTGGACGGTAGCGCAATTATAATCCGCCATGTCCCAGTCACAAGAGCAATGTGTAGCGGACTGGACGGTGTCTTTAACACCCCCTCACTCCCATGGCGGCAAAATAAAATTCAACTTCAACTAGGGATTGCTTAACTTCAACAACCTAGATATTCCGACAAATAAAAGTATAATTTTTTAACTATTTACCTGAATTTTCTATCCACCAATAGCATATTTTCGTGAGAGTATGTCACAGCATGCTGTATTTTTTTTATTAATTTATCACGTTTTTGGACCACAAAATATTACATTACCGACGTTGAACTAATGTTGGTTTGATGCTGGTACAGCGTCTACGACTACAGCGTCTACGACGCTGGCCCAGCATTAAACCAGCATTGGTTTAACGTCTCGTGTTAACCGAGGTATCAGTGGGGGTGCACGGAGGACATCCTATTTATCTGTTCAGGTTCCGTTGATATGGCACCGGTCCCCATTCACCCACAAACAAAACGTCAATTATGCAAGCAATTAACACAAATCCAATTAGGCGCCATCGCATGGTGTCGTTAAATCGTTCCTCTAATTAATTACAGCAAAGTGTTTAAAATGTTGCTTTAAATAATAAAGAAAACAATATTTTTTAGAGATTCAATCATGGATTTTCATTGATTAAAGTGTTTAATTAATTTCTAATTATGTTTTAATTTTGATATTAAGTGATTTGTATGCGTTTCATATTTCATAACAAAATAATCATCGAATCATCATTATTTCTCAGCACACCAGCCTTGGAACTCAAATATTTTGTCACAAAATAGTTATTCACATTGTTGAATGTTCGTTGGCTAATGTCGATATTTATAATATAATTTATCATAATGTCCAGAGTAGAATAAAATTTAAAAAAAATTGTGTTTTCTCTTGAAAAAACTCCTGATTTTATATAAATACCTGAGACAATAATTATATATTTTTGTTATAGCAATCAGTGTTTATTCTATGTTTGAATAAAACTAAATCAAGACGATCCTGTTCAAGTAAAAGAGCTGGGAATATTTGAAATTGATTAGATACAGTTTTATTAATATTCAAAATATATTGATTTTTAAAAGATCATTGTGAAAATTGTCAGTTACAATAATTATTGTATCCTACTTTCTTCCTTATAAAAATTCGTCTATAGGTTACTTCAAACAGGCGTGATTATTACAATGGAGAATGACGCAACTTACATCTTAGCTAAAATGGTGCAAGACAAAATATATTTTTCAAAATGATTGACCGCAAATGCATTATTGCGCGTGTTATGAGAAATATTACATTTCTATGCTATGTATTGTGCAAATACAGCCTTCTAACGTTATATGTCTTGTATCACACTATATATATCCTGCAAAAAAATCGGGCAAAATTATATACTTGACCAAAACCCTTTCATAGCAAGTGCATGTATGGTCTAAAGTGAACTATGAACAAAATATACCAATTAAAGAAACATACATATAATGTAAAAACTTCAGTAAAAATAGTTTTCTTTATCAATCTATCACCCTACACCCATTGCATGTGTATATTCGGTGTTGGATAAAGCAATGCATCGCTATTAGACTTAGAGTCTAGTGTTATCTCGAGTACTCATCGTATAATAATGTTGTTTGTATTTTTTATTCTGATCACGTCTTTATCCGCACAATGCCCTATACCACCTGATGACAGAAAGACGAAGGCCTTAAACAGCCACACCACACAATACTTTGTTTGATCTGGGGTACTTAATAAATCAAGACGTTAGTTTAATACTGTCCCAACGTCTTTAGACGTTGGGCCAGTATTAAACCAACGTCTTTTATGTGATACTCCGAGCACCGCGCTTACTATACTTGAGCCTGATTCATGGCGACAATTTCGCACTCTTTGTGTTTTTCTACACCTCTTCAGATGTCAAAATAAACGAATCCACCTGTTTTTACTAGGGACTAAAATGTCACCGGGCCCGTCCGCCAAATAAAGGAGAACGATAGACTTAAAGGTGAACACCCACTAAAAGATTAACACTTGTTACGCTGAGGCCGTATATACTTTTTAGTATTGAAATATATTTGTCTGTAAATTATTCAAGATCAATTAAATTAGAAGGCTTAAGTCGTAGCAACAGTTAAAACATTGAATCTGAGTATTTGGGTGTGAAGGGTCTGGAAAAGGCTTAAGTGATTTCAGCCTGGCTGTTGTGTACAGGTGTGAATAATGCCTGTAATATATTCTGCCGTCAATGGTCGAGTGGCGATCCAGTCTGGAGAAGGATAGGGATGTCTCACCTAGCGCTGTTTCAATGCTGGTACAACGTCTCTGACGTTGGACCAGCATTGAAACAGCGCTAGGCTGACGATCCCTCGCCTGATACTCCACGGTTGGTTGGGAGAGCTCTATTCTTTCTCACAGCCATTTCTTTAGGGTTTTGGCCACACACACACACACACTGTGTCAATAGAAACCACTCAATTCTGAATGGACTCTCAGAGGATTTTCTCCGCCAGATATTGTTCACTCTGACTGTGTGTCGGCTTAGGGTGCGGTGCCATTTGGGGGGGGGGGGGGTGGCTATGGAGTCTTTGCATGCGGAGAATTTAAATAATTTATTTAGCTGGTTAAAGTATATCTTAATTTCCCTTAATCGTAAGAACCATATGTCTGATTGAAAAATATGTTAGTTACACTAACTAACAAATATGTGCGATATCACGAAGAATCGTTATCAACTCAAATAACAATATACAGTGGCATAATTGTTATCAGATCATTTAGCAAAGTATATTATTTTATGATGCTACACACGGATGTGTAATAGTAAATATGCAGATGTTGATTTAAATTTGAATTTGACGCATATGTGTAATAAAATATCAATTTGAAAATAATTTTGTTATGAGCGACACTAGGCTAAGTTTTAACTGAGATATATTTAATCAGATTTAAATGTAATATTATGTTATAAAATAACAAACTCATATTTATAATATTTTACCTTACTTCATTTATTTTTTTAGCTACAGTAGTTGTAGCAAGGTATGTGTTTGTTAATAGGATAACAATTAAATAGTTATTATATTAAGTTTTGTGATTTATTCTTTGAAATCCAAGGAACCATGAATCGGCACCTTGGATCTCGGGTCATAATAGTCGGCACTCTTTTACTCTTGTATGAATCTCAATTGACCGAGAGCTCTGTAAACTGACCTCAGTACTTAAAGTGTCATTGGCTACCACCTGTGGTCGCAGGTGGTACTACTTGTTCACCACAACATAATACATTTAGTTTTACTCTGTGTATATTTCCACCTAGATGTGTGTATGAACTGTAACAGTGATACTGTGTCTGAAATATATCAGACTGCTAACTATAATACCAACCTTGTAACGTTATGTGCTCTAGGGCAAGTATATATTTAATGTTAACGGCAAATAACTCACAGAACATATATTTAGGTGAAATTTAGGTCCGTTTCAAAAAGTATATTATTTCTGAGCACTTTTCCATTAATAACATTATGTCAGAAAATAAAAAGAAATAATCCAGGATTCGAAAAATACACGTTATGGCCACACTACCTATATCTTGCCGTAAAAAGACAAATTGTATTATCTGCTTACTTTACAAGAAAGCGGATACTGCGTTTTGGCTTTGTAGTGCAGTATAGGTGTACTGGGTAATATAATGTCTGGAATGGTGACTTTAGAAAAAGCTATTTACTATTTCTCTAAGGTTATTGACCAGCAAATATTATCTAAGTAAATGTCACAACAAGAATATATTGATTTTATAATCACAGTAGTATAGCAGGTCTTACAGGGCTGAATAATTGTACGTTATATGCAGATATGATGGTATCTGACTTGACAAACTGGTTACAAATAAAAACACACATTTTTTAAATTATAGAATATTCTTAGACACAGAATGACAAAAACTATTTTTTAAATAATAATTATAGTTTATCTACCCCAGATTTTTTTTTATATAACAAAACAATACTTTATTATTACTTAAATCAACCGTTTTAAAGTGAGATGTGCGTGTCCACCCCCCCCCCATTATAAGGGATTAATAAACTACCAATTGAACCTCTATATTTGTTTGACAAGTAAAAGATTTAATATGTATTTTTAAAAATAGATATGTTTGTTGTATGTTTTTATTTATATAATATAGGCCTATTTTGTGTTATATGTATAGTCGGATGTACTCTTGGCATTCTGCATGTTTAAACCCTTTTCTTGGCACCAGCTACCCGAACATTTAGGTAATCTAGCCATTTTTATAAGATGCGCAATGTCACTATGCCTGGAAAATTTCTTCAAATAAAACCTGTTTTTACCACATCATTCCTTCTCCAGTAGTGACCCATACTAAAAGAAAATCATATTCATTCCGTTTTTTTTACAACCAGTCAAGAAGAATACCACACCAATGATTGTGCTAACTTCATAAATTAAGACATATTGCTTCTCTGCTGAAGAATAGTGAGATAGAAATGAAATAAATGGGGTTTTAAGCCACCTTTGTGCACATGTAGGCTAAACTGGGCTAGGAGAACCTCCTGAGGATGGTGAGATGAATGAGATAAAACTGTCTTCCAGACACAGAATTCAAAATTCGAGCCCTGGCGGTCTAAGTCCGAGCACGCTACCTCTCGGTCACGGAGGCTCCCCACAATATTGATTTTTTTTACGAGTGAGCGGGCCAGATACATTTTGCTTCTTTGAAACTCGAATGCCAGAGCAGGGTTCGAACCTGCGATACCCGACTTTCCAAGCAGACATATTTAACCACTGCACCAAGGCCCCCGCCCTAGTAAGATAGAATAGTGATTAGAATCGTTTTGTTACTATTTTCCACGTCACTATGTTGCAATGGAAATTCAAACAGCAGCAAGAGGTTACTTTTCAAGTAAGCTGTTACTGCTGTTTGCCATTGCACAGAGGTATTATAAGGGGCAAACTCATAAAGTGCGGGGACAACAATTTACATTATTGTGAACTTGGACAAAGACCGCATGGTTAAATGCGTAATTTTCATCTTTAAATGGAGGAAATACCGTTATTTTAAAGCAATAATTTAAACTGTTTGAGATGAATATATCTTTATATGCCTTGATTTAAATCTGTATATCGTTCTATATCATACAAAATGTTGTATATTTTGTCACTCATTTGAGTGTTACAGACAGTACTTTGAATGCTAGAGGACGAAACTTTATAATTGAGATCGTATATGTACCTAGCAAACACAAAACATTTGCATAACATCTGTACAACGTCGGCCCAACGCCTTCGACGTTGGCCTAACATTGTACAAATGTTATACAAATGTTTTGTGTTTACTGGGTATAGTATTTTGTGTACATTGGTTCAATTATTAACCCTTTCACCACTAAGCACGACTATCGTCGTTTTTAATCCGTTTTATTAGCCGATAAATTCACAGTTATTGGGAATGATATATGAGCGTTTAAACATCAAGATTTGCAAATGTTAGGTCTGAAATTAAACACATAATTTTCACCCACTTTGAGTTGTGGGTCGCGGTAGCGAGGCACAACTTCAAGTGGGTGAAAATTAAAATTATTTAACTTAGCGCTCTAAGGGTTAACCGTTTGACCAGCAATTAGGGGTGTCTGGAAATGAAATATCCGTTTAATGAGAAAACATTCCAAATATTTAGTATCAAATTAAGCAAATATGAATAAATGTTACCCACTAGAAGTTGTGTGTCGCGGTAGCGAGACAAAACTTCTAGTGGGTAACATTTTGTATAATATGAGCTGAAGTTAAGGTGTTGATAAAATGTAAATATCCTACCTGTCGTCAAAGTGGGCGTGGTCTACTCCATGTCCATCACCGTATCGTCGACAACACCAGTCTGAGATGCCTCAGCTATAGTTGTCGGAACAATTCGCTTTATGACACTTCATCTTGAAGGGACACAACTGTCGGTAGACTTCGGGCAAATGTTGTATACATGCTAGGTACTGTACCAGATTGTGATGTGTTGCCGTAGAATGTAGAACACAAAATGCATAAATTCAGCTGGCCTATCCTCTTGCTTTGGTTCATTTTAAATAGAGTAGAACACAAAATATACTTAAAATTTCAACTGAAATATCCTTCTGTTTCTTAGATTCCGCACCGATAGATTCTCCAATTTAAATTTCCTCAAATTTGATGCTGTGCACACAGTTCTAACTGTCCGCCATCTCGGCCCATCATCATCTCGCATCTGACGATGAGTGTGCAGAGAAGGGACGACTTAATAGCGCGGGACGAGAATGTAGCTCTAACAGGTCCCTAAACTCACAAGTCTCTGTCCTACAACAAATATTGAACAACAAACAGCTGATATTGTCTGACCAAACAACGGCCCGTGTCTCCTCCGGACTGGGTACGAAATCAACCACTGTCCGAACTCACTCTGCGAAATGCCACTGAACCAAATCACCGTTATGTGTATTTACACGAATTACGGTGTGATTGAGATTCTATGCTAAGTGGTTTAATAATATTACAGTCTCAAAGTCAATACATGGTATAAAAATGGCCATGCTGCGATACACAAAGGGTCAAACTAGTTGTTGGCGACCCTGCGACCACGATACATTGAACAAATGTTGGTTTATTGTTGGGCCAGCGTCTGCGACGCTGGCCCAGCCCTAAACCAACATTGTTTCGGCGACCGGTGGTTGTGAGGGATGAGCGTTTGTTTTCAGTGACCACTGCTTGTGTTGTTGGCCACTGGTCGCGTGGCAAGTCCACAGATTACCTTACTCAATATATAACCTATTAAGTACTAGAGATACGTCTAATGTCAGTTTGACATTCAGGAGCATCTCAAAAAATTAGAAACAATTTTCACTACGCGGTACCCTATAATAAAATCATACGATTGACATTTTTAACAGGTTCTACAATATCTAAAATTTAAATTTCGCGGTGTATTTATTATCCCTCTATACATGCCTCGAGGTTGAAAGGGTTCCATGATATATTGATGTTTAGCCGTCTATTTTTCTGTTTTACAGTGACTATTTTCTGAGTAAGCCAGCTCCAAAAAGCATTGGAACAACACTGGCCTAGTGTTGGTCTATCGTCTATGACGTTGGGCCATCATTAAGCTGGCATTGAGTTGACATTTTCTGTGTAAGCTGGCTGGCCTACAGAACGAGTGTACACGACTAATACAATAATTGGCCGCCACCCCTGACACCGTCATTGTGTTGTATCTGGCTAGGAGTTGTTAAAATACTTGAGAAAATGTTTGAAGTGAAAATAGTGAGTGTTTGATTTGTGAAGGAGACCATCTCTTTGTGTGCTAGAGTAATGGCACACTATTATTCCCATCCATGTGAATATCTGGATCGCTTTAGCGATCCAGATATCCACATGGATGGAAATTACAGATTATTTAAACAATAAAGTGAATCTGATTTTACTGTGTGGAAGTTCATAATTGACATTAGCTAAAATTATATTTTACTTCAATGAAAAATATTGTTTTCAGGACAAATATTGGACGCAGTGCTGAGATATCTGCCTGAAGTACAAACACGAGACTTTGACGCAATGTTGGGTTAATATTGGCCGGTCGTCTGCGACGCCGGTCCATCATTAACTCAGAATTGGGTTGGCAGGATCAGTGCTAAGTCCCGTAATATGTTGACATGAACCCGCTAGTCTGTCATACTTACCAGCTTACACAGACTAGGGTGTCTTTTACGCAACTGTTACAAGCAATTACACATGATAGAATGTGATTGTGCCAGGAGCAAAGGGCGACCAATAAAGCTGTAAATCTGCCCAGCTTGGGGGGGGGGGGTAAGGTTCTGGGTGTCCGTGGCACTATTTAATCCTTTCAGTGCGGGAACCGACTTTATACGTCAGAATCTGACGTCAGAGTCAGATTTTGAAGTCTAAAGTCGATCCCCGCCCTGAAAGAATTAAAATAATTATATTGGCCGTAATGCCATTACATAGGTGTTCAAATGAAGCGGAAAGAGCTAACTAAGACATTTATGATGATTTAAAATTGAAAAAACAACAACTTTGGTCTCCATAATTACACAAATATTTCAGGGTTGTCAGGGTCAAGCTCTTTGATTGTAGGATGCTTGGTACTATGCTGTGGATGCTAAACACGGGCCTGGATTCAACAGATAAGGGGGCCACCATTCAATCTCCATGGGGGGGGGGGGACTGGAGTTTTTGTCGCGAACAAATTATTTATTTCAACCCGGCTCGGCGGCGCGCTGAAAATTTCCAATTTCATTACATGTTTATAGAGAACAGTTCTTGAAGTAAATTATTTGTTTAATGCAGAGTCTACCGGAAATTATTTATTTTAAAAATACTCCAGCCCTCCCCCTGGAGATTGAATGGTGCCCCCCTACCATTATTGCACCACAAACGCTGTTGCAATGAACATTACTAGTTTTAACCCTTTATGTCCTCACGATGCATTAAAGCATCATTTTACATCCCTGAAAACAGACTTAATTTTCATACAAGAAATTTTGAATGAAAATTTTCATGAAACCGGTTTACCAACACATGGCAATTTTCTTTAGTTTGTCATCCACTTGAAGTCATCTTTATCCACTACAAGTCGAGAATTGCGGCAGCAATTAGCGGCTTGTAGTGGATACAAATGACAATGGTTAATTCAGGCTTGAAAAGGTTATGAATAAAGTATGACATGTCAAATTGAAGAACTTGACGTCTTGATTAAAATGGGTGGTGGTATTTGCTATTGAATTTATTTTGAGGCGTTATTGACTTTGTCATGTTGGCCATTTTATTTATTATATTTTTATATGTTTTTTGATGAGTTGCTAATCGGTTATACTTTTCGGTTGTCATTATTCCATGGAATTTAACATTTTGTGTCACTGCACATGTGTGAACCAGTAAAAGACATCGCCCACAGCGGGAGTCAAACCCGGTACTCTCGGGTTAAACGCTACCGATGAGCTATCCTGGCGCCACATGTAATTAAATACTGCATATAATTATGGAGATACAAAATAAAAGAAACGGCTAATTAATTCGTTCTGTTGAATTAAAATTTTCAAAACATATCTATTATACTACAACAACGGAAAATGTTAATTAAGGAGCGAAAATAGGTGACCAGCAGGTTATCTAGCTGGGAATATAAAACAGCAGTTTTATTTGTGTATCTGAATAGAATACCCAGCAAACATAGGACTTTGAACCAATGCTGGTTAAATGTTGGCCCACCGTCTGCGACGCTGGACCAGCATTAAACCAGCATTGGTGGTAACCAAGGTATACTTTGTAACCATGGTAATGTAGTGGTAGTCACCCTTGACAACCAGCCTGTTTCGGGCAGTAGGTCACGCTCTATACATCTTTATCCAGTAGGCCAAATATTTTGAGTACCGAGCCCCACGGTGTCATGTTTCACTCACCAGATAACAGCTGGATGTGCTCAACAAAAGGAAGAAAATACTTGTTTGTAGCTGCAGTGTACAAAATTCAAGTTACGATAAGAAATAATCTCATGTAATATTGATAGCGTTATCTTTTGAAATACATCTGTTCGGTGACGGCACATAAACTAAGATAGAGAACTTATGAAAGATGTACATAAATATATCTTTATCCACTTGACTGTCTGTAAAACAATGTGTTACATTGTATTGTTCACAAAATCAAGCAATCTAATGAATGAATGAATGAATGAATGAATGAATGAATGAATGAATGAATGAATGAATGAATGAATGAATGAATGAATGAATGAATGAATGAATGATTCAATCAATCAATCAATCAATCAATCAATCAATCAATCAATCAATCAATCAATCAATCAATCAATCAATCAATCAATCAATCAATCAATCAATCAATCAATCAATCAATCAATCAATCAATCAATCAATCAATCAATCAATCAATCAATCAATCAATCAATCAATCAATCAATCAATCAATCAATCAATCAATCAATCAATCAATCAATCAATCAATCAATCAACTAATCAATCAACTAATCAATCAATCAATCAATCAATCAATCAATCAATCAATCAATCAATCAATCAATCAATCAATCAATCAATCAATCAATCAATCAATCAATCAATCAATCAATCAATCAATCAATCAATCAATCAATCAATCAATCAATCAATTAATCAATCAATTAATCAATCAATCAATCAATCAATCAATCAATCAATCAATCAATCAATCAATCAATCAATCAATCAATCAATCAATCAATCAATCAATCAATCAATCAATCAATCAATCAATCAATCAATCAATCAATCAATCAATCAATCAATTAATCAATCAATCAATCAATCAATCAATTAATCAATCAATCAATCAATCAATCAATCAATCAATCAATCAATCAATCAATCAATCAATCAATCAATCAAGCAAGCAAGCAAGCAAGCAAGCAAGCAAGCAAGCAAGCAATAATTTAAGAAGGCCTTATTTTAAGTTCACATAATCATTGTTAGGTGTCCGATTAGGCACCAATCAGCCGATAAAACAATGTTTGTTTAATGTTGGACAACATCAATTTAATATTGGCCAACAAAATTCCTGATTTCCTATTTCGGACATGCACGACCAAAATAAAAAATACGGGAATTTCTTCTTTATATATCTCGCTTAACTGGTGAATGCGCAACAAAAAAAATTACGCAGTTTTAGTCTATGGACATGTTTACATTATAATATGGTCATATTAAGAAGCCAAAATAAAAATACAGATTTTTTTATGATTTCAGCCTGAATAGCATGTATGTGAGTCAGAACAAACACTTGTTCTAGTACTCTGCTTCAATGTTAAAAACAATAGTACGTTTACCTTATTGGTTGTCTTGGTAATACTATTGGTATAAGAGTATAGAGAATATTATATATGTTTGGTATGGGGCTGCGTGATAAATAACAGCCATGTCTAGTTTAGGAGGGTGATGACAAGGTGCGTGAACGCTAGAATTAGTAGGAATGCTTGGATGTGCCGACCAACTCATATATCTCTGCTCAACCAAGACAATTACCCAACTCTGCACCAATACTGGGCCAGTGCTGCTGACGTTGGGCCGGACTGAAAAAAATGATGGGTCATGTTAGAGTGTTAGCCACAACAACCTAGACAATTTTACAGTGTGAATCCATCATGGGCACAATGCTGGGTGATGGTTGGTCCAGCGTCTGCGACGCTGGCCCAGCTATTACCCAGCATTGGGATTGCTATCACTGAAGAGTCTGCTGCGTAAACATCTCATTTTGCACCTAACCTGGGCCGCGTCAATCTTGTTATGCACATCTATCGCTTCGGCCGTCAATTCTGACCCGGCCACGTCCGCCGGCGTTACTGGACATCGTCCCGCTCTGCATGAATCCGGATGAATCCGGTTGAATCCGGAATGGCTGTCCAAACAAATTCCATCCTCGGTGATGCTTGGTCCGCACGCGCTTCTATCAGCGCGGTACTAGGATGACGAGACGCAGCTTGACACACGTGTAGCAGATATCATCTAATATCGCTCGTTCAGGAGCACCAGGAGGCGACCATAAACATCTAAAGATTTATCACTTTTCCATTAAAAAAATAAGAATAATCTTAATTTTTCTGGAAAAAATTAAAAAAGATCAATCTCACGTATAAAGTTTGTGGGAGATCAGCCTCAATCCTTAACCTTTACAGCGCGGGGATCGACTTTAGTCGTCATAATCTGACGTCTGTAGACGTCAGATTTTGACGACTAAAGTCGATCCCCGCGCTGTAAGAATAAAAATATTTCTAACGACCGTATTCAAATGAATCAGAAACAGCTAAGTAAGACATTTATGATGATTTCAAATTGGCCTAATCGTTTATTTGAAAAAAAAATCAGCGTTTTAAGGGTTAATATGATGATCGCCGTTTTTGGCCTTCCCGTTGAGTTTGACTTCTAAAAAAAGAAAATGCTTATTAGAAATGTTTTTTCTCTACATCGTTGTATTTCTTAGCTGTTTTTTTTTAGTTCTGGGAAAATAAGTCATTTTTGTATAAAACAAATTCTGATCGCCATAACCATGGGAAATCAATGTAAGCTCAACGCTCCTGTCAATACAGGCCATTCATGCAGTGACTGACATCTTAATTGTCATTGCCATCAGAAGCTTGTCATTTTGTATGTTGTGCTGAATTAATGAATGAATAAGTTTAGGGTGCATAATATAAAGTGGACAACAGGCAGGTGGTAGGTTTCTCAGAACTAGCTCTTCTTAAATGAACATTTTGACCGCTAATCTGATATTTTTCAGCAGGAAATAATAACGTAAATTTTCAGTTCAAAATATGACAAAAACATGTTTCTGAATACAATATACATCGGTATGTATGATGTATGATAAAAACGTTCTCAGCATTTCTTTTTTTGACTTACAGCTTTTAAAATAATTCAATAATAACCATTATAAGGTTCTGGCAACTGAAATCGGCTATTGAAAAACACCCCTTAATACCTAGGGCACGATAATGTAACTGTGCCGTATAACGTGTGACCCCTTTCTCATTCTATTTCAGTCTATGGTGGCTTGCGTCAATTACCTTCCACAGTTGGTCCAATTCTGTGTCATCGTAAGTGACGTTGGCTAAGCATTAAACCACATTTGACTAAACACCTCATGTTTGTTATGTTGAGTTAACATAAAGTTTACAGGATTTTAGTTGAGAAGTGCGTATGAATAAGTGCAAGCAGACACAGTCCTGTTCTTGCACAGAAACAGGAGATGTCGGTCCAGTGTTGTTTTAGTGTTGGCCCACCGTCTGAGACGACGGCCAACATCAAGCCAACCCTGGTTCGACGCCTCGTGATTGCTGGTTGTAGAGATCGTTAAGTGGAATCGTCTTTTTCTCATATTATTCTCTTTCTTCTGGTCATGTTTTGCATATGATATCATTTAAAAACACGTAATCCTGTTTGGAGAAGAAAGGAGTATAAACACCCGGAGGTACCGCCATTATTACCTGTGTTTCCTCACCATGCCAACGGATTTACATAATAACCCTCTCAGAGCTGGGATCGCCTTTAGACATCAGAATCTGACGTCTTTAGACGTCAGATCCTGACGTCTAAAGACGATCCCCGCTCTGAAAGAAATACTGCTTTATAATGGCCGTAGACCCATAACATTAACATAGGTATTCAAATGAAGCGGAAAGAGTAAACCAAGACATTTATGGTGATTTTAAATTGAAAAAAATGGTTTAAAATTAAAAATTTCAGTGCTTTAAAGGTTAAGAATGGATTAAATAGGCTGTGAATAAGATGCATGCTCGGTCCATGCATGATAAAGATAGAAATTACACATGAATCCAAAATAAAAGTACACTTTTATTACAAACTGAAATCTTGGTCACGATATTTACCAAAATAACTGTTTTATTGCTAATTATATATCCTTTAAAATAACAACCTCGCCAGCTGAGCTCTTATATATAGGTTCGCCGCTGAGCCAGCTCTTGTTTATAGCATTTGTCTTTCTCACGCCTGTCAGGGGAAAGCAGGCGACGCAACAACTATTAAAACAGCATTTCACCTGCAAGCCAAAGGCGATATCAATGAGCATGTGATGTTGAACTACTGTTGGATCAATGACGCAGACGGTTGCCCAGAATTAAATTTCAGACTTTTTTCGGGTGAGCCGAACGCCTCCATGTTGTCTCCTTTGGAACACGCATTCGATTTTAACCCTTCCAGTGCGTGAACCGTCTTTATACATCAGAATCTGACGTCTGTAGACGTCAGATTCTGACGTATAAAGACGATCCCCGCGCTGAAAGAATTACAAATATTAATAATGACCGTAGACCCGTAACAAAGGTATTCAAATGAAGCAGAAAGAGCTATCCAAGACATTCATAATTATTTCAAATTAAAACACCTTTTGTTCTCCATGGTTTATACAAAAAATATTCCAGCGTTGCAAGGGTTAACCACATATCGTAAGCCAGTGAATGGAGCCGCAGACGGATTAGGCAAATATTAATCCGTGTTACATGTTATGCGGACACTCTGACAATGCCTGCTCCGCCCATCAACCTATGGCTGGATTGGGCAGATATTGTGCTGGAAATGACAATGTCAACATGAGGCGATAGCATTGACAAGAAACTCTGATAATGCTATTAACCATTCACATGCCAAGGTATTTAATTGAGTATTTTACAGACTCAGTTGCTGATCACGACTATTTTTTTTAAACTGTTTTATTCGTCGACCAAATCACTGTTATTGGGAAGAAATGTGTGTCTAAACGATAATATTTGTAAATATTTGTGCTCAAATTTAACAAATACGAGTAATTTTTAGCCACTGGAAGTTGTGGGTCGCGACAGCGACACACAACTTCATGTGGCTGAAAATTAAAATAAATTACCTTAGCAGGATAAGGGTTAAACCTTTAGCCGCCGAGTTATTTAATTGACTATTTTACAGACTTGAAGTTGCTGGTTTCCAGCTATCACGACCCACAATTTCCAATGGGTAACCGATTCTAGTATTTCTTTAATTATTCCTGATTAAATGCATATTTCACTCCAATTAACCGTTATTTCATACGCTATATAACAAATATTAAAAAGAGTAAACCGTGATTGGCGATGAAAGGGTCAACCATATCTCCTCCATATGTGCATTTATAAATACCATCATAATATGCTTTACAATTGTATACATATCATATAATAAAATAATTTCAGTAGGACTTCAGTATGTCTAAACATTACTCCGTAATAGCATCACCTATTTTTCAGAATAATTTATTCATGTGCATGGATGAAGTTTGGAATCCGTGTTCAGCTCCTTATAGAGAGCTGTTTAATCACAAGTTGAAGTCTTCACCTCCAGTGTGATTGAATCTCATCGCATCCCTTGTTTCAACAAATGACAAAGCCTACAGCTGGTAAACATATGTGAAAATGCCAGTTAGGCACGTGTGTAATGTCGAGAATGAACACTCAATTAGTCAAAAAATGGGGTGTTTTATAACTCATTGGAAATGTGTTTTTTTTTATTAAGAATATTACTACATCTTTACAGAACTATTGCTATTTTGAAGAATACACATCCTTAAATTTTTACTCCTTAGTTTAGCTGATCATATACATATACATTTATATATACATATTCAACAAAATAATTTATCAATTTGAGTGGCATTTTATTAGGTGTCAAATGTTTTTTCTAAAGGTTATGGTATATTATGTACGGTTCTAGCACGACAAGGGTTGACCCTTTCACCACTAGGCACGACTATATTCGTTTTTAATCTTTTTATTAATATAATAGGCTAAATCACAGTTATTGAGAATAAAATAAATGCTTTTAAACATCGAGATTTGCAATTGTTTAGTCTAAGCCAATATGGGTATAATTTTCACCCACTTGAAGTTGTGAATCGCGGTAGCGATACACAACTTCAAGTGGGTGAAAATTAAAATTATTTAATTTAGCGCTGCGAGGGTTAACGTATTCTATAGAATATGAGGTGAATTCAGAAAGTGTCAGAGAACATGATCAGCACATTAATGAGCTGATATTTACCGTTTGATTGTAGGTGATCCCCGTCATTGTGAATGTCTACACGGCTGATATAACACTGAAGAGCCGCTGCCATACATACTAATAACACATCTAAAGATCCCTGCACTGATCTGAAAAGACAAACGACAGTAACTGCGTACTTGAAAAGTGAGCAGTTACTGCCTCTTAGCTTTGCACGACAAATTTACGTTAAGTTATGGTTAAAAGACAGTAAATATTTATTTGAAAAGTGAGTAGTTACTGTCGTTGGATTTGGAGAGCAGTGTATGGGAAAGACGTTCCTGTCTAGTTTTTTGTTATGTGACAAAATAAATAGATTTGCATCAAGTGGGCTAAAGAAAGAGACACACATGTTCTTTACATCGCCCGTTTCACAAGATCACTAGATTCATAGCTGATTGAAAAATCATATAAATTGATAACATCTAACCTATTATGATGTAATTAAGTTATGAAAAACAGAGCGATATTAACATCATTATATAGAACTGTAGGACGAGATATCAGTTTGATATTTTTGCTTTCTTTTGTATAGGTCTGATTATGGAATATAAAATAAGTAATGCCCTTAAATTATACGTTTCGTTGTTATTATGTGTTGAGAAAGAACCAAAAATATACGTAATTATTGTCATTCGCGTTGCGTTTTCATGTTATAATGAAAACTACACTTAAATTTATTTTGTAATCAGGGCTACGTGTTACAGAATATGTATTACTTGAATTGTCATACAATAAGACGATAATAAACAAAACACTTGAAAACAAACATAATATTTATGTATACGTGTTCTCATGGAGTTGAATGATGTCAAGTTGAAATACTTTTCGTACTGAAGAGTCTGCTGCGTAAACATCTCATTTTGCACCTAACCTGGGCGCGTCAATCTTGTTATGCACATCTATCGCTTCGGCCGTCAATTCTGACCCGGCCACGTCCGCCGGCGTTACTGGACATCGTCCCGCTCTGCATGAATCCGGATGAATCCGGTTGAATCCGGAATGGCTGTCCAAACAAATTCCATCCTCGGTGATGCTTGGTCCGCACGCGCTTCTATCAGCGCGGTACTAGGATGACGAGACGCAGCTTGACACACGTGTAGCAGATATCATCTAATATCGCTCGTTCAGGAGCACCAGGAGGCGACCATAAACATCTAAAGATTTATCACTTTTCCATTAAAAAAATAAGAATAATCTTAATTTTTCTGGAAAAAATTAAAAAAGATCAATCTCACGTATAAAGTTTGTGGGAGATCAGCCTCAATCCTTAACCTTTACAGCGCGGGGATCGACTTTAGTCGTCATAATCTGACGTCTGTAGACGTCAGATTTTGACGACTAAAGTCGATCCCCGCGCTGTAAGAATAAAAATATTTCTAACGACCGTATTCAAATGAATCAGAAACAGCTAAGTAAGACATTTATGATGATTTCAAATTGGCCTAATCGTTTATTTGAAAAAAAAATCAGCGTTTTAAGGGTTAATATGATGATCGCCGTTTTTGGCCTTCCCGTTGAGTTTGACTTCTAAAAAAAGAAAATGCTTATTAGAAATGTTTTTTCTCTACATCGTTGTATTTCTTAGCTGTTTTTTTTTAGTTCTGGGAAAATAAGTCATTTTTGTATAAAACAAATTCTGATCGCCATAACCATGGGAAATCAATGTAAGCTCAACGCTCCTGTCAATACAGGCCATTCATGCAGTGACTGACATCTTAATTGTCATTGCCATCAGAAGCTTGTCATTTTGTATGTTGTGCTGAATTAATGAATGAATAAGTTTAGGGTGCATAATATAAAGTGGACAACAGGCAGGTGGTAGGTTTCTCAGAACTAGCTCTTCTTAAATGAACATTTTGACCGCTAATCTGATATTTTTCAGCAGGAAATAATAACGTAAATTTTCAGTTCAAAATATGACAAAAACATGTTTCTGAATACAATATACATCGGTATGTATGATGTATGATAAAAACGTTCTCAGCATTTCTTTTTTTGACTTACAGCTTTTAAAATAATTCAATAATAACCATTATAAGGTTCTGGCAACTGAAATCGGCTA
Organism: Flabesymbios commensalis; assembly: GCA_964017125.1. Classification (NCBI taxonomy): domain Eukaryota; kingdom Metazoa; phylum Annelida; class Polychaeta; order Terebellida; family Flabelligeridae; genus Flabesymbios; species Flabesymbios commensalis. Next base: position 65,239,815 of record OZ024909.1, on the reverse strand, counting down.
TTGAAAAACACCCCTTAATACCTAGGGCACGATAATGTAACTGTGCCGTATAACGTGTGACCCCTTTCTCATTCTATTTCAGTCTATGGTGGCTTGCGTCAATTACCTTCCACAGTTGGTCCAATTCTGTGTCATCGTAAGTGACGTTGGCTAAGCATTAAACCACATTTGACTAAACACCTCATGTTTGTTATGTTGAGTTAACATAAAGTTTACAGGATTTTAGTTGAGAAGTGCGTATGAATAAGTGCAAGCAGACACAGTCCTGTTCTTGCACAGAAACAGGAGATGTCGGTCCAGTGTTGTTTTAGTGTTGGCCCACCGTCTGAGACGACGGCCAACATCAAGCCAACCCTGGTTCGACGCCTCGTGATTGCTGGTTGTAGAGATCGTTAAGTGGAATCGTCTTTTTCTCATATTATTCTCTTTCTTCTGGTCATGTTTTGCATATGATATCATTTAAAAACACGTAATCCTGTTTGGAGAAGAAAGGAGTATAAACACCCGGAGGTACCGCCATTATTACCTGTGTTTCCGCCTTTAGACATCAGAATCTGACGTCTTTAGACGTCAGATCCTGACGTCTAAAGACGATCCCCGCTCTGAAAGAAATACTGCTTTATAATGGCCGTAGACCCATAACATTAACATAGGTATTCAAATGAAGCGGAAAGAGTAAACCAAGACATTTATGGTGATTTTAAATTGAAAAAAATGGTTTAAAATTAAAAATTTCAGTGCTTTAAAGGTTAAGAATGGATTAAATAGGCTGTGAATAAGATGCATGCTCGGTCCATGCATGATAAAGATAGAAATTACACATGAATCCAAAATAAAAGTACACTTTTATTACAAACTGAAATCTTGGTCACGATATTTACCAAAATAACTGTTTTATTGCTAATTATATATCCTTTAAAATAACAACCTCGCCAGCTGAGCTCTTATATATAGGTTCGCCGCTGAGCCAGCTCTTGTTTATAGCATTTGTCTTTCTCACGCCTGTCAGGGGAAAGCAGGCGACGCAACAACTATTAAAACAGCATTTCACCTGCAAGCCAAAGGCGATATCAATGAGCATGTGATGTTGAACTACTGTTGGATCAATGACGCAGACGGTTGCCCAGAATTAAATTTCAGACTTTTTTCGGGTGAGCCGAACGCCTCCATGTTGTCTCCTTTGGAACACGCATTCGATTTTAACCCTTCCAGTGCGTGAACCGTCTTTATACATCAGAATCTGACGTCTGTAGACGTCAGATTCTGACGTATAAAGACGATCCCCGCGCTGAAAGAATTACAAATATTAATAATGACCGTAGACCCGTAACAAAGGTATTCAAATGAAGCAGAAAGAGCTATCCAAGACATTCATAATTATTTCAAATTAAAACACCTTTTGTTCTCCATGGTTTATACAAAAAATATTCCAGCGTTGCAAGGGTTAACCACATATCGTAAGCCAGTGAATGGAGCCGCAGACGGATTAGGCAAATATTAATCCGTGTTACATGTTATGCGGACACTCTGACAATGCCTGCTCCGCCCATCAACCTATGGCTGGATTGGGCAGATATTGTGCTGGAAATGACAATGTCAACATGAGGCGATAGCATTGACAAGAAACTCTGATAATGCTATTAACCATTCACATGCCAAGGTATTTAATTGAGTATTTTACAGACTCAGTTGCTGATCACGACTATTTTTTTTAAACTGTTTTATTCGTCGACCAAATCACTGTTATTGGGAAGAAATGTGTGTCTAAACGATAATATTTGTAAATATTTGTGCTCAAATTTAACAAATACGAGTAATTTTTAGCCACTGGAAGTTGTGGGTCGCGACAGCGACACACAACTTCATGTGGCTGAAAATTAAAATAAATTACCTTAGCAGGATAAGGGTTAAACCTTTAGCCGCCGAGTTATTTAATTGACTATTTTACAGACTTGAAGTTGCTGGTTTCCAGCTATCACGACCCACAATTTCCAATGGGTAACCGATTCTAGTATTTCTTTAATTATTCCTGATTAAATGCATATTTCACTCCAATTAACCGTTATTTCATACGCTATATAACAAATATTAAAAAGAGTAAACCGTGATTGGCGATGAAAGGGTCAACCATATCTCCTCCATATGTGCATTTATAAATACCATCATAATATGCTTTACAATTGTATACATATCATATAATAAAATAATTTCAGTAGGACTTCAGTATGTCTAAACATTACTCCGTAATAGCATCACCTATTTTTCAGAATAATTTATTCATGTGCATGGATGAAGTTTGGAATCCGTGTTCAGCTCCTTATAGAGAGCTGTTTAATCACAAGTTGAAGTCTTCACCTCCAGTGTGATTGAATCTCATCGCATCCCTTGTTTCAACAAATGACAAAGCCTACAGCTGGTAAACATATGTGAAAATGCCAGTTAGGCACGTGTGTAATGTCGAGAATGAACACTCAATTAGTCAAAAAATGGGGTGTTTTATAACTCATTGGAAATGTGTTTTTTTTTATTAAGAGTATTACTACATCTTTACAGAACTATTGCTATTTTGAAGAATACACATCCTTAAATTTTTACTCCTTAGTTTAGCTGATCATATACATATACATTTATATATACATATTCAACAAAATAATTTATCAATTTGAGTGGCATTTTATTAGGTGTCAAATGTTTTTTCTAAAGGTTATGGTATATTATGTACGGTTCTAGCACGACAAGGGTTGACCCTTTCACCACTAGGCACGACTATATTCGTTTTTAATCTTTTTATTAATATAATAGGCTAAATCACAGTTATTGAGAATAAAATAAATGCTTTTAAACATCGAGATTTGCAATTGTTTAGTCTAAGCCAATATGGGTATAATTTTCACCCACTTGAAGTTGTGAATCGCGGTAGCGATACACAACTTCAAGTGGGTGAAAATTAAAATTATTTAATTTAGCGCTGCGAGGGTTAACGTATTCTATAGAATATGAGGTGAATTCAGAAAGTGTCAGAGAACATGATCAGCACATTAATGAGCTGATATTTACCGTTTGATTGTAGGTGATCCCCGTCATTGTGAATGTCTACACGGCTGATATAACACTGAAGAGCCGCTGCCATACATACTAATAACACATCTAAAGATCCCTGCACTGATCTGAAAAGACAAACGACAGTAACTGCGTACTTGAAAAGTGAGCAGTTACTGCCTCTTAGCTTTGCACGACAAATTTACGTTAAGTTATGGTTAAAAGACAGTAAATATTTATTTGAAAAGTGAGTAGTTACTGTCGTTGGATTTGGAGAGCAGTGTATGGGAAAGACGTTCCTGTCTAGTTTTTTGTTATGTGACAAAATAAATAGATTTGCATCAAGTGGGCTAAAGAAAGAGACACACATGTTCTTTACATCGCCCGTTTCACAAGATCACTAGATTCATAGCTGATTGAAAAATCATATAAATTGATAACATCTAACCTATTATGATGTAATTAAGTTATGAAAAACAGAGCGATATTAACATCATTATATAGAACTGTAGGACGAGATATCAGTTTGATATTTTTGCTTTCTTTTGTATAGGTCTGATTATGGAATATAAAATAAGTAATGCCCTTAAATTATACGTTTCGTTGTTATTATGTGTTGAGAAAGAACCAAAAATATACGTAATTATTGTCATTCGCGTTGCGTTTTCATGTTATAATGAAAACTACACTTAAATTTATTTTGTAATCAGGGCTACGTGTTACAGAATATGTATTACTTGAATTGTCATACAATAAGACGATAATAAACAAAACACTTGAAAACAAACATAATATTTATGTATACGTGTTCTCATGGAGTTGAATGATGTCAAGTTGAAATACTTTTCGTACTCGTGGAATTAGGTCCACATTAAATGATGTTTTATTATTCACTAAAGTGTTTTTAGTCATGCACGAATAAATCTCCTAATACTTGTATCATAACAGATACTTAATAGTATCCCAGCAAACACAAAACATTTGTATAACATTTATACAATGTCAGCCCAACGTCTTCGACTTTGGTCAAACATTGTATAAATGTTATACAAATTTTTGTGTTTGCTTGGTTTGGGTTGTTTTAAGTAACTAAATAATAAAAATCACCAAAATACTTTACATTACATTTTGATCTTTGAATTTGATGAAGACCATCACAGTACCGAATTCAATGTAAACGAATGCCAATTGTAATTAATTCTATTAAGATAGCAGAGTGACCTGACACGTATATACAGTGTATCAGTGAGATATACAGGCGAGGGCATTGGTCCGGATTATAGTAGATAGGGTTTCTACAATTATAGTGTGAAAATAAGCCTATTATGTAACACGAGAGATCCATGTCGTTGTCTATGACTGTAATCCACTGATCCTGATAACATAATTCACGATCCATGGCACATACGTCTTCACAGCTTCACAAACGTCATCTATCACAGACCTTCTTAATCCCAGCCTCCATTGCATTGACGGTCCAACCGCCTATGTGGTAGTATTTTTCCCTTATCCTTTTTTCCTCTTTTTTCTATTTTTTTCATGTTGATTATTTTTCTTTTATTTACGTTTTTTTTTCTTTCTTTTTCACATATTTTCGTTTTTTTATCGTTTTATTTCTCCCCTTATAGTTTAAATTTTTTTTATTTTTTTTAAATTTTTTTTACATTTCTTTTTGTCTATTTTTTATTATTGTTTTTTATACTTTTTTCGTCCATTTGTTATTGTTTTTTTTAAATTTACTCATTTGAAAGATAATCTTTTGTTTCTTTTTTTATTTCCCTTCATTTTCCTTTCTTCTTTTTTTTACTCACTTTCTTTTCTTCTTTGCTTTATTTTCTACCTAGTTTTCTTTCTTAATTTATTTATATTTTTTGTTTAGCTTTTAAATAAATAAATTCCCTATTTCATTCATTGATACATTTACATAATTTTAAAGATAGAAGTGATTGAATAATATCATCTTCAAGTAGATAATGATTCGAAAGCGTATTCTACATTTTTTCCAAATTTCAGATATATTTACTGTGAGGGTTTGTGACACGGAGGTGAGAGGGGGGGGGGGGGGAGGTTACGCCCGATCCCGGTATTGTTTGGCCCTGCTGCACCACCTCACACATGGATCAAATCTAAACTACCTTCAATATTTTGCCCGTTTCCTGCAATCGGAGACGCTGTAGGCAGCGGTGACCACGCGGGAAACCCGAGATCACGGGCAATAGCAGGTGCTGGCCCAGTGGTGGCACAAGGTCGGGCCAGCATCTAGGATGCTGGCCCGGCATTGTGCCACCACTGGGCCACCGTCAGCTGTATGAAGACGTGTTTATCCCACTGTGGGTTGCGTGGGGTGGGACCCCCCCCCCTCCCTACTCGGCATGGCATGAATATATGCTGAAAAAAGAGACTAAGTAACCTATATAAAACTATATGTGAGTTAAGACATATGTTTTCGTATTCTGATAACAGATGTTGAAAAATTACACAAATCCTTTTTTTGTTGAGTCATCACTGTTGAGAAATTTAAAAAAACGAAATTAAGTAAAGTTAAGTGAAATTTATTGCTTCACACATTTTATAAGGACGGGGGCCCTGGTGCACGTAGTGGCAAAAACTGCCTGCTTGGAAAGTCTGAGATCGCGAGTTCGAACCCTGGCTGTCTGGGGCCGAGCTCGCTACTTCTCGGTCACGGAGGCTCCCCACAATATTTTAATCTTCACGACTGAGCTGGAAAGAGAGATTGTGCTTCTTTCAAACTTGACTGTCAGAGCGGGGTTCGAATCCGTGATCTCCGACTTTCCAAGCAGGCAGCTTAAACCACTGAAACCAGCCCCCCCCCCCGTCCTTATGATATGTGAACAGCAAATAAATTTCACTTAACTTCACTTAACTTCGTTTTTTAATATTTCTTAACAAAACCGCACACGCTATAATTAAACATTTAAACGGGAGCGCAAATTAATATGATTGACTGATGTACATATGCAAATGCATGCATATATGGTCTCACCACCCTAAATATGCCGAAATCCGGCCAGGTGTCTACTAATAAAGGAATCATGACACAAAATATTGTTAATGTTTCTGTTCTAACCTCTGTTGAAATAAAAACAAATACAAACAGTTTATAATTTTGTGAATATTTAATAAGCACACGTTGTTCCCGTCATGTAGGATATCAGATATAACTGTTTCATAATAATCTCGCAGGGATACAGTGGGTTAAAGGGATGTGTGTCTGGTCTGTAACAGAGGGTAAAAATAAGAGCTAATTTTGCGCTGTTCTGACGTTTATACACGACATGAACTGTAGCTCAAAATCTGTCTGGCTACCAAACATATATCGGACCTGTTTTTGAAAAAGGACGGATCAGGTTTTGTCATGATAAGCGACACTACATGTGGATATTGTCAAAAAGAGGTTAAATTAGCCCTATGGAATTGAGGCACTTTACATGTATTTCAATGGGAGCGGCATTTGGGGTGGTGAGATCATGAGTATACACTTGGTTTTGAAGGTTTTCAGTGCTTTGTTGTCATATTCCACTTGATAGATTAACATTTACAGCTTTAAATATCTATTTAATTGATTTTTATAGTCGCTGTAGTAAGCAAAGCTCCACAATTTTGATTAGAATGTATATAATTGATTAATAGATGTGATAACCAAGGGTGAAAGTGATCTGAGAAAGCCGTGTTTTCAGGATAATGCATGAATGACATGCTTGATTGCTGGTTTGCTTGTCATTTGGACATGAATAAAAATAAAATAATATTGAATTTAAAAGTTTGTGATACTGATAACAGTTTACTCTAATATATGTGACATTTTTCAACAACAATTTTTGAATTGCAGAGTAGCCATGGCGACTTTTTATGACGATATAGTGGCGGGAATAGTATCTTTATTCAACTCTTTAATGAATTGCGACATTCACGAAAATGTGGCTCTTTTTCATAACATCAATGATTTTTCAAAGTGATCCCAGTGCAACAGTTTTCAATTTATCTGCCTAATTTAAAAAATACATTGCTCAAAACAGATCAAAGCTTTATTCTGGGCCAACAGAAAATATCCCCAAAAACGTATATTCTCATATATGGTCTCACCACCCTAAATATGCCGAAATCCGGCCAGGTGTCTACTAATAAAGGAATCATGACACAAAATATTGTTAATATTTCTGTTCTAACCTCTGTTGAATTAAAAACAAATACAAACAGGTTATAATTTTGTGAATATTTAATAAGCACACGTTGTTCCCGTCATGCAGGATATCAGATATAACTGTTTCATGATGATCTCGCAGGGGTACAGTGGTTTTGTCATGATATGCGACACTACATGTGGATATTGTCAAAAAGAGGTTGAATCGGCCCATGGAATTGAGGCACTTTACATGTATTTCAATGGGAGCGGCATTTGGGGTGGTGAGACCATATATTTTCATTGCAATTCATATTATGTATTTAATTGTCAAATTTAAATACCCTTGTTTTTCACATGTTCGACGTGCGGCACCTCTGTCCCAGCAAACACAAGACGTCCATCCGATGTTGTTTTAATGTTGGCTCACCGTCTTCGACGTTGCCCAACATTAAAATAACATCGGATGAACGCCTCGTGTTTGCTGGCTACGCCGCTGCTTTTCACGCTAGAGTTGGGGGTTCGGTTCCCAGTCTCGGCGGTTGAAACTAAGTATTGTTGGGAGCCTCCGTGACCGAGAGGTAGCGTGCTCGGCCTCAGACCTCCAGGGTTTGAATTTTGAATCCTGTATCTGGAGGTCAGTGTTATCGCGTTCATCTCACCATCCTCAGGAGGTTCTCCTGCTCCAGTTTAACCTATATGTGCAGAAAGGTGGCCTAAAACACCATTCATTTCATTGTTATTTCCTCAGGGTTCCAGCTCAACCAGCGTTGGTTTAATGTTGGGTCAGCGTCGCAGACGCTCGCCCCACATTAAACCAACATTGAGTTATCGTGTGTAGTTTTCTCTGGGCAACAGCTCCACCGTCTCCATGGAGAGGAGGTCACCCAGTCTGTTGCCCTGGAAACGTGGAATCCTTGCCAAGTCATATCCAGTGACGATGTAGGACTGACCCCAGGACTGCTGTCTGTGAACCCCGCCTAGCTCAGATAACAGGCTCTATGTAGCTCACAGAAGGGACTTGTCCAATAACGTCAAAATAAGGATGTCCAAGGTGGGTGTCTTCAATGATGACTTAGGGATGTTGCAAAGTTAAGAAAATTCCAAACATCCAAAAAAAAATTGAAAGTGGGTGGGTGGATCCAGGGCCATTTTTGATAAAAAATAGAAAATTGAAAAAACCCCCAAAAATTAAAGCCTTTGATGATTATTGATTTTTGGGTAATATTGTCC